>NDFG01000124.1:27299-50378 GCA_002167245.1 Sporophila hypoxantha | reverse complement strand
CCCCCCCCCATTTTCTACGGTGTATCGTGACGGGCGTGTCGTGGGTGTTGCCGAGACCTTTTTATCGTTCCCGAGGCTCCGCGAGTTTTTTTGGGGCAAAAAAAGGGGAATTTGGGGAGGTGGGGGGGTGGGGAGTCACGATTTTGGGTTGGAGGGGTCACACAATTTGAGGGGGGGGGGGTCACATTTTGGGGAGTCACTTAACTCTGGAGGATCACATTTGAGGGTCCCATAATGGGGGTCTCATTTTTGGGGTGGGATTTCAGATTTTAGGGTTCACAATTTGGGGAGGTCGTGAAAATAGAGTTCAGATTTTTGGGGGGTTACATGGGTTGGGGGGGGCTCAGTCTTGGGGTTGAATTTTTTTGGAGGGGTCACACAATTTGGGGGCAATTTGGGGGAGTCTCATGATTTGGGGAGGGGGTCTGAGATCCCTAAAGTACACACAAATACACACCCAAGCAGGACCCCCTAAATTCCCACAGAATCRCGTGCAAGGATTTGCTTTGGCCATGGCAGCATTAAGGAAACAAAGCACCCCAGGGCTCTTTTTTTGTCATTTTCCTCACATTTTTCCCTTTTTTACTCACGTTTCCCACCCTTTTCCCTTCAAGTTTTCCACCATTTTTCCTCTTAAACGCTGCCTGCCTTCTCTCCCCCTTCACATTTCCAATCATTTTGGTTCTTGTGTTGTCTGCAATTTTTCCTTGTATCTTTTACACCTCAATTTTTCCTACATGTTTCTATTCTTTTTTTCCCCTCATGGTTCCTTCCCTTTCTCCCTCAAGTTTCCCTATCATTTCTCCCTTCTGTTTCATACCTTTTCTTCCTCTCATTTCCCATCCTTTCCACTCAAGTTTACTGTCCTTTTTGCCTTCCAGTTCCCGCTTTTTCCCCTCACATTTCCTGCCCTTTTTGCCCACAAGATCCCCACCATTTTGTCCCCTCACGTTTCCCGCTCTTTTCTCCCCTCACGTTTTCCACCCTTTTCCCCCTCACCTTCCCGCCCCTTTCTCCCCTCACATTTCCCTTTTCTCCCCTTCTATTTCCTACCTTTCCTTCCTCTCATTTCCCTCATTGAGTCCTTTTCACTCCAGTTTACTTTCCTTTTTGCTTTCCATTTCCCACCTTTCTTTCCCCTCACGTTTCCCCCCCTTTTTCCCCTCATGGCTCCTTCCCCTTTCTCCCTTCATTTCCCACCATTTCTCCCCTTGTTTCATATATTTTCTTTCTCTCGTTTACCGTCCTTTTGACTCAAGTTTATTGTCCTTTTTGCCTTCCATTTCCAGCCTTTTCCTCCCCTCACGTTTCCTCCATTTTCTCCCTTCATGTTTCCCCCCCTTCTCCCCTCATGTTTCCCGCTCTTTTCTCCCCTTGTGTTTCCCGCTCTTTTCTCCCCTCACGCCTCCTTCCCCTTTCTCCCCTCATTTTTCCCACGTCTTCTCCTCTTATTCATACCTTTTCTTCCTCTCATTTCCCATCCTTTCCACTCAAGTTTACTGTCCTTTTTGCCTTCCAATTTCCACTTTTTCCCCTCACATTTCCTGCCCTTTTTGCCCCACAAGATCCCCACCATTTTGTCCCCTCACATTTCCCGCTCTTTTCTCCCCTCACGTTTTCCACCCTTTTCCCCCATCACTTTCCTGCCCCTTTCTCCCCTCACGTTTCCCTTTTCTCCTCTTCTGTTTCCTACCTTTCCTTCCTCTCATTTCCCATCCTCTTTGCTTGAGTTTATTGTCCTTTTTGCCTTCAATTTGCTGCCTTTTCTCCCCTCACATTTCCCTCCTTTTCTCCCCTCACATTTCCCCCCTTTTCTCCCCTCATGTTTCCCACCCTTTTCTCCCCTCACATTCCCCACCATTTTGTCCCCTCACGATTTCCCATCCCTATTCCTCCTGCCCATTTCCCACCCACAATTCTCACTTTCCCCCACCTCAAGTTTCTTTCTGCGAGTTTTAACATAATTGCTTTCCCATATGTCTTCTCAAAGTGTGTGAATTTTACTATAAGGCCCAGAGCTATCTGTACTGTGCACTCATTATCACATTCTCTGTAGTCAATTTAAGTAAGTCTTGTTATTCTTTAAAAAGACAAATAGATATCAATATATATAATAGACATTAATAAACATTTTTTATATATTCATAACATAATTCCTAACGTATACAATATATTTTCCTCAAAATACGTAATATTATTTAATAATACATATATGTCCTAATATATAATGTTAGTAACATATCTAATTTATCTATCTTGCTTACTTATATAAATTAAAATATATCAACTAATTATAGAAATATAGGGGGTTTGGGAGCGATCCTGCTGCTGGGCGCTTGGATAATATATTTCCTAAACTACGTAATATTATATAATAATAACATATATGTTCCTAATATATAGATGTTAGTAAACATATCTGATTATATCTATCTGCTTACTTATTATAAATTAAATATATAAAAACTAATTATAGAAATATAGGGAGTTGGAGCGCGTCTGTGGCTGGGCTTGGATAATATAATTTTCCTAAATACGTAAATATATATTAATAATACATATATGTTCCTAATATATAGATTGTTAGTAACATATCTTAATTTATCATATCTTGCTTACTTAATATATATAAATTAATTATAGAAATATAGGGGTGTTCGGAGCGGTCTGTGGCTGGGCTTTATCTATCTTGCTTTACTTTTATATTAACATAATTCTAGAAATATGGGGCTGTTCGGAGCGGTCTGTGGCTTGGCGCCTTTATCTATCTTGCTTACTTAGATATAAAAAACTAATTATAGAATTAATAGGGGTTCAGAAGCGGTCTGTGGGTGGGCTTTATCTAATCTTGCTTACTTATATATATAACCTCAACTGTTCGTATACGAAATATCAGGGTTCGGAGCGGTCTGTCGGGTGGGCTTTATCTATCTGCTTACTTATATATATATAACTAATTTAATAGACATTATAGGGGTTCGGAGCGGTCTGTGGGTGGGCTTATCTTATCTTGCTTACTTAACTACTATAAACTAATTTAGAAATATAGGGGGTTCGGAGCGGTCTGTGGCTGGCTTTTATCTATCTTGCTTACTTTTATATATAAACTAATCTTAGAAATATAGGGGGTTGGAGCGGCTCTGGTGGGTGGGCTTTATCTATCTGCTTACTTAGATATATAAACTGAATTCTAGAAATATAGGGGGGTTCGGAAGCGGTCTGAGTGGCTGGGGGCTTGGATCCAGCCACACAACCTCCTCCTTGAGGATTAGGACAGCCAAGGTCGGGGCCCGAGGATCCTTCTCTGTGGCCTGCAAATTTCAGAATATTTCTTTCAAGATATTTCAGAATATTTCAGGTTTCCTGTTGACAGAAGCAAGAGCCTGAAAGGACAAGCAGAATGCATTGGGGCCATTGTGGCCACCACAGCTTCCTCTTAACTTCCTGCAGCGATGGAGCGGGCTGCAGAGGCCAGCTCAAACGCATTAATCAGCTTTTTGTGTTTGAGCGCCTTGAAAAGATGTTCCCAGCAGCTTCCTCAGGAACCCGGATCTGGATTCTCTGTCTCATTTTGACCGGCCTGGGGAGGCAGGAGGAAGAGCAGAAGGGCTGAGGGTGGCCAGGAGCCCCGGGGTGATTGAGACCAGCAAGCTCAGAGGTGTGCGGGGAATGGATCCCGCTGGTCATGGCTGTGCTTTGAGAGGGACATTCAAAAGAATCGAGGCATCCTTTCTCTGATGACGATAATAATTTGAATGATGATAATAATGATGATGATGATGATTAGCTTGGTGTGGAGGTTGGTGTCCTGCGCAAAGCCCAAGATTGTGAAGGTCCCCTCTCTGCTCAGTGGTACCAGCAGCACAGCTATGAGGGTCAATCCTGAGTTTTGCTGGACCCTCGAGAGTTGAGGATCAGGCTGGTCTTGAGCTGCAGGGCACGGATGGAGGGATCCTTGTCTTGTGCTTTCAATTGTGCCAAGCTCTAGCAACAAAAATGGGGCTGGATGAGGGCCTTGTTGAAGCGTTTCCCTCCCTTTTCTCGCCTCACCTTCCTCCCTTTCTGCCCCTCAATTTTCCTACCCTTTTCTCCCTCACCTCGTCCCTGCCTTGCCTTTTTCTTACCCTCACATTCCTGGCTTTTTCTCACCTCACCTGTCCTCCCTTGTCTCCCCTCACCTTTCCATGCCCTTTTCTTCCCTCATGTTTCCTGCCCCTTTTCTCCCTCATGTTTCCTGCCTTTTCGCTCCCTCACATTTCCCACCCTTTTATTCCCCTCACGTCGTTCCCTTTTCCCCTCATAATAATCCCCCAAGGCTCCCCAACTCACTGGTGAGGACAGCAGCCATGTCTCCTCGTTCTGCTTCTGTCAGTGCCGCGCAGCCACCCTGGGCACAGACTCCATCAGCCCCTGCTCGTCATCAACATGGCGCCCTGCCTACCCTCAGCAGCCCGGGGGGTTGCAACAACGGCAAGATGGTTGCGCAAAGCACCTGGATGGCAGGGAGGGACAAGAGGGACCCTGGGGACTGGGACTCACCAAAGAACGCTGAGGCCCGCCTACACTCGCTGCGGGGCATGAGGGCTCAGCAGGTAGGGGCTGGCTGTCCAGCACAACTGTTCAGCCCGCTGCTGTCCTTGTGCAGCTGGAAGAGAGGACAAAGGTGTGGGCCATTTGTAGAGCAGCCCGTGCTCAGAGCCCTCCTTCATCCCAGGGCCATGGAGGGAACACGGAGGAGGTCCTGTTCTTGAGCCAGGGGCAAGGGTGCAGCTCCAGGCCTTTGGGCCCACATGCAGAGCTCACATCCCTCACATCCCTCTCCCAGCCTGGGGCTCATCCTCACCAAGCACTCGCCCAGCTCCCACACATATCTGCTCTTTCTGCCACCACCTCCTTGAGCTCTTTCCACTCGAGGAGCTCTGCTACAGCCACGACAGCTTCCTTGGAGGCCTGGGGACAGAAGTTGTCAGGTAGGCACCGGGGCCTGTGGAAGAGCCCACGCCACATGGCCGGGACCCCTGAGGGGTGCCAGCCTGTCAGACATCGGTACCTTGGCCACACTGGGGTCTGTCACTCATGTGAAGAACAAGCTGGCCAGGGCCTTCCAATGAGGTTTCTCCTCATGCGCTTCTCTTGTCCCTGCCATGCTGGTTTTCCCAGCAGCTCTGCTGAAGAGGGACGATGGAGCCCTCCCGCCAGACACTCTTCCTTCTGGTAGGGAGAGGAAAGGTGGCTTCGCACACAGCAAGCTCCTCCAGCCCGTGGCCCAGGGGGGGCTGAGCTGAGTTTCCACCCTTTTCTCCCTTAAATTCCTTCCTTTCTCTCCCCCTCAATGTTTCCCACCCTTTTTTCCCTCACGTTTCCCGCCTTTTTCCCCTCACATTTCCCCGCCTCTTTCCCCCTCAACGTTTCCCTGCCCTTCTTCCCCTCAATTTCTCTCCTTTTTCTCCCCTCACCTTTCCCCACCATTTTCTCACCCTCACGCTTCTCTCCCTTTTTCTCCCTTCACGTTTCCCTCCCTTTCTCCCCTCAACATTTCCCCCTTTTTCTCCTCATTCGTTTCCGCCTATTTCTTCCCCTCACGTTTCCTGCCTTTCTCTCCCTCACGTTTCCCTCCTGCCTTCCCTTTTCTCCAATTTCCCTTTCCCCTTACCTTTCTCTCCTCTTTTCTCCCCTCACATTTCCCGCCTTTTTCCCCCTACCATTTCCCACCCTTTTCTCCCCTCACCTTCCCCACCATTTTGAGACCAGACCAATGTTCCAGGCTCCCAGCCCAGAGCGGGCAGAAGCCCAGCTGGGCTGCAAAGCCCAGAATCCATCCCAGGACAGCCCAGAGGAGCAGGACCTGCTCCCAGTGCTGCTCCCAGGGCCTCTCTGGCGGCTCAGCTCAGCCTTACCGCATCAAAGAGGCTCCAGAGCCTCTGCACCGCCTTCAAAGCCATGCTGCTGGCCTCTTTCTTCTTCAGCTGCCCAGAATTGCGGAGGTGTCCAGAGCCATCACTGAAATGTCCCAAGACCAATGTCCCAGGAATTTCAGCATCTCAGGCAGGAGGCTTTTCATTTTTTTTTGCCTGTGTACAAGAAGTTTCCATTCTGTGAGAATTTCAGCTCCCAAAACAGCCACCAGGCCGCATCATGGCAGGCAGAGCGTTCAGAGCAGCCACCCCAACATCTGACTCCCAGCCCAACCAAGCCACCACCTTCTCTGAGACCTCAGAGTCCAGGTGCCACATTTCTGCCCCTGACAGCCGCCTGCTCACCGTCTCGGCGCTCTCCGACAGCGTCTTCAGAGCCCTGAGCACCAGAGTGACCTTTCCATCTCTGGAGACTTCAGAAGGCTCAGGTTCTTGTAAGGTGGACTTATTTTGTTCTCCAGCACGTCACCGTAGGCCAGCATCTGGAAAAAAGTAGCAGAAGATGGCAGGGCTCCCCTGGCACAGCTGAGGGCAGGCCACATGGGCTTTCCCTGAGGACTCACAGATAAGAAAGTGAGCACGACTTCTGCGCCCGGTGAAGACGTCCTGCATTCCTGGACTTGGACTTGCAGCTCCTTCAGAACCTCCTCCAGAGTCTGGCGCACAGAGAACATGGCCCTCCACAGGTTGACTTTGTCACTGCAAGGCAGAGCTCTGTCAGCATGGCTGCCTCGGCTACCCCAGCCCTGCCTGGGCTTGGGTGGCCTTGGGTCTGGCAGCCAGAATCTCCCCACAGGGAAAAAGCTCTCCAGGTGGTCAGGCGCCAGTACCTGAAATTTGGTGTGACCTCCAGAGCAGTCGTGATGACCTTCTCAGGCCACTTATTCGCATGAGACAAGGAGGGAGTGAAAGCTGTTGACAGTTGTGCGTTTTTCTCTTATAGTAGCGAAAGATGTGTCTCACCACCTTTGGCACCTGCAGGGAACACAGGTCAGGGTGTGCTGCTGTATCTTGGGCTGCCCTGCCCGTCCCTCTGTCGGGATTTAATAATGCAGTTAACCATCTCAAAGCACTGCCAAAAGGGAAATTCACATAAGTCACCACACCAGGCACCAGGCAAAAAGGAAGGTGTAAATTCCAGATCTGAACGGAGGTTTGGAATCAGCACCCTGGACAAAATGCCAGGGAAAAGCACAGACCAGCAACCAGCAAGAGCAGGTGAGGCAGATCTGGCTAAGCTGCCCCAAGGTGGCTTCAGGAGCCTCTGTTTGGGAGGGATGGAGGCAGGAACCTGACAGGGCTCAAGGGCAAAGCAATCCCACCACAGGCCACTCACATCCGTCAGCCACATCTCAGGGGAATTCATGGTCTCCTCCAGAAACTCCACTGGCCCATCCTTGCTCGTGAGGTTGCAGCGTCCAAGATCTCGATGGCCCCAAGGACGACTCCAGTCCTCTCCTCTGGCCAGGTATCTCCCAAAGGCCTGGGGCAGGAAGGGAGCAGAGGCCAGTGTCAGCCAGCGCCATTTTCCCCCTCATGTTTTCCCACCCCTCCCCCCCCTCACGTTTCCCCTCACTTTTTCCCCTCACATTTCTTGTCCTTTTCTCCCCTCATGTTTCCACCCTTTTCTCCCCTCACATTTCCATCCTCTTCTCCCCTCACTTTTCCCTCCCTTTTCCCCTCACATTTCCCCACTTTTCTCCCATCGTTCCCTCCCTTTTCCCCCTCATTTCCCTCACTTTTCACCCCCTCATGTTTTCCACCTTTTCTCCCCTCACGTTTTCCTCCCCACTTTTTTCCCCTCATTCCTCCCTTTCTCTCCCTCATGTTTCCCTTTTCTCCCCTCACCTTTCCCCACTTTTCCCCCCTAGTTTCCCTCCCTTTTCTCCCCTCACGCTTCCCGCCATTTTCCCCTCACATTTCTCACCCTTTTCCTCCCCTCACATTTCCTTTCCTTTTCCCCTTTACTTTTCCCTCCCTTTCCCCCTCACATTCCCCCCACTTTTCTCCCCTCACATTTCCCCCACTTTTTCCCTCACTTTTCCCAATCCTTTTCCCCTTGTGTTTTCCCCACCCTTTTTCTCCCCTCACATTTCCCCACTTTTCTCCCCTCACGTTCCCCACCATTTTGTGCCCTCACTTTCCCACCCTTTCCTCCCATTTTTTGCCCAAATTTCTCACAATTCTCATTTCACCAGGGACATCCCCGCTGTCTCTGTGCCCCTTTGCACACACAAATCCCCGCTGATGCCACACGGTGAGAGCCCCAGCAAGGTGGGATGGCTCCATACCCGAACTTTCCAGGCGCTGGGCGCGTTCACCCAGGAGCTGATCTCACGTTGCCAGCTTTCTGGGGTGGACACGACTCTCTGACACTGTCACCTAAAAAGAGGACATGGTGGCACCCACACCAAGAACCAGGGGCCATCACAAGGCCAAGAAGACAAATAGGTGTACATGGAGAATGCAGCCCACCACAGCTTCTCTTACGTTTCTGCTCAGAGAGGAACGCCAGGAGGGTGCAGAGAATCTCCATCACCGTCGCGACGCTTTGTGGGGCCTGAACAACTTGAAAACAGATGCCCAGCACTTCCCAGGACTGGGATCTGGATCTGTTCTCTGACAGTATCCTCCTATCATCATCCATCTATACTATCTATCATCCTCATCATACATCCCATATCGCTTCTCTCGCCAGTCCCGCGGGAGGCAGAAGAAAGAGCAGAAGGGCTGAGGTGAGGTCTGAAGGCAATTTTGGGGCTGTGGCTGTACCAGGACACAGGGATGGAGGGTGAGCAGTCCTTACCTCTCTTGGTGGCAGAGTTAACCAGCAAATGGCTCAGCATCTTAATCCTGCCTATGGCCCTCTCCTGCACTGCTCCCATGTCACAGAACAGGTAATCCAGCAGAACCTGGGGACAGAGAAGCTGCAGGTGAGAAGAAGAAGTTCTTTCTCCCTCGAGAAAGACTTTTGCTGATAACAAGCTATGAAATATCACTGCATGACTGATAAGAACTACAAACATGTGAGATGCTCCGCCCAGAGGAGGAGCCAAGCATTTTTACCCAAAGTTCTAAACACCAGCGCAGCTTCTTCACTGGATTCCCCAGAAAAACAGCAGCTGCCTCTTCTTCACTAGATCTCCAGAAGAAGAAGAAATCCTTTTTACAAGAAACAGAGCCCTGCTCCAACAGAACCACGCCTGATGCTTCAGGAGGGCTGCAGCCACAATTCCAATTACACTGCTACCACACAGTGTCAGTTTGGTTCTGACTCTGTCAGCTTGTTCTAGTGTCCTGCATTGTTTATTTTATCCTTTTTTTTTAAAGAACTGTTATTTCCTGCTCTTTTTTTTTTTTTTTTTTTTTTTTTCTCCTGAGAGCTCCTTAATTTAAACTTTATAGCAATTCAGAAAAGTAAAGCCTCAAGCAAAGCCTGCAGGGAGTCCCCTCCTTTGTAGGAGCCAGGACAAGACTGGACACAACCCTGAGCTCCTTTTCCTCCAGAGAGGAACACCTGGACATGTTCCTTCCCCTTCCCACACAGTGCAGACCTCCAAGACGTCCTGCAGCATCTCGCAGGTGGTGAAAGCCGGCAGAGCTGAGCACCATCACCTCCAGCATATCGTCCATGGAGGTCAGGGCTCTGCAAGGACGACAGAGAGCAATGGCCATGCTTCTGCTGTCCCTGCACCACCAGGACACTGATTTGAGCTCCAGTGTGAGGGAGGGACGCGGAGCAGGCTGTGTGCTGGGGGCAGTGCTGGAACCCAGCAAGGGATGCAGGAACGAGGGTTGGAAAGCGAAGCTGAGACTGAATCTTCAGTCCAGGAGCAGCCCAGAAGGCCTGGAGCTCCTGCAGTTCTCCCAGCACTCACTCCCGAGTACAGAGGGTCGCTTGCTGGCGTGGCATGCCTGAGCGTGGGCGAAGGAAAAGACGCTGTTGAAGCAGAGTCTTAAAACCTTTTGGCGTCCTCCACTGCCCCGATGGTGCTGCCAAGAGAGAGGGGCCCAGTTGGACACTGGTGCTGGGAGCAGCACCTCGAGATCTCCTGCAGCGCCACTGAAGGTGCTGCATTTTTCAATTCCCATTGAAAAATGGGAATTGTGAGGGGGAAAAAGGAGTGGAAAAAGTGAGAGGAAAAAAGAGGGGTGGGAAGGGTCTGAGGGCCCCTGGGTCAGTACTCAGTCCAGCAATGGCCATCATGCGGGCGCCGCAGCCGACTGCAAATCTCATCTTGGGCTCCAGATTCAGCACCATCTGCAGAGCACAGCTGGCTGAACATGGCAGCTGCCAGCACCCCCTGCCACCAGAGCCTGCCCTGCCCTCATGGACCCAAAAATGGAGCCTCTGGACCCCAAAAATGGAACCCTGAACCCCAAAAAGGGACCCCTGAACCCCAAAAAATGGACCCCTGGACCCCAGAAATGGACCCAACACCCCTTGAACCCCAAAACAATGGAGGCCCCTGAACTCCAAAAACCCGAACATGGAGCCCTGAACCCCAACGCCCTGAGGATAAGGAGGTCCGTGCCCCCTCACCTGGATCATGTCCACCAGGTTGTGTCTGCCGCGAAGAATCCTTCAGTTCCTCGTGAAATCGTGAGCATGGCGTCTGTGCACAGCATGAGATGCTGTGGAGGAATCTCTCCCTGTCCTCCTCATCCTGGAGCTGGGGGACAGTGACAATGGGGCAGCGTGAGAACACCCAGAGCCCTGAGGGAGCAGAGCCAGCACCCCAGCCAGGCACAGCATCATCCAGCGTGGGTGTCCTGGGTTGACTATATGATGCTTTTATCCCCAATCGTCTCATTTGTTTGTGCTGAATAATAATAAGTTTGCACCTTTAAGACTTGTTGCAGAGAGTGAAGGGGGGAGAGAAGAAGCACAACGGTTTTTTTTCCTCAGATACTGCACCTACTCCCCCGCATTCCTGCTGGACTGTGTTGTCTGCGTATGGACACAGAGCGGACAGAGCTCTCCTTTGCTTTTTAGTTAGTTTTAGCTGGCTGAGGCAAAGAAATTCCCTAGACTGTAGGTTTTTTTTCCTTTTCTTTGGACCTCTTGGAACCTGCTCTAAACTGAACGCCAAGGGAGCACCGGCAGCTCGCACCTGTGGCCAACGGGCGGGCTGGCCGCGGCATTTCCAGCACCGGAGGGACTGATCAGAGACTGAGTGAGCCGGCTGCAGCCTGGGGCGGGCTTTTCTCAGTTTGTCTTTTTTTTTTTTAGAGCGGGCAAGGGGTTTTATTGTTTAATATTGTTTAATTTCTACTGTTTAATCAACAGCTTTTTTCCACTTTTCTCCAAGAGGTATTTTCTCCCGAGCATTGAAAGGGGGGAGGGCCGATTGAATTCACCTTCCTACCAGAGCTCCTTTGGGGCTCTCTCCCAATTTTGCTCTAAACCAAGACAGTGGGTACCTTGGTGGGGTCGGGCAAATATCATAGACGATCTCACAGAAATGCTGTGCATAAGCAGGTATCAGGTGTCGTCTAACAAAGAGGAGGAGAAGGGAGAAATTCAGGGAGTGCTGTGGAGTTCAGGGAGAGGGAAGGAGCAGCAAATGGATCTCCTTTGTTGCTGGGCCGCAGCCTATGCCATGCGCGTCCGGGCTCGACAATCACTGAATGCCCGCCATGACATCCTCGTGCCCTCCGCTGCAGCTTTGCTCCTCTGGGAGCATCCCTTTCATCCCAGTCCCTTGGGCAGACTGGAGAGTGTCTCCTCCCATTCTGCAGAAGAAGGCTGACTACGAGAAGGGTGGTAGAATGTAAGGTCAGGTGAAAATTTGACGAATTCGGGAAACGTGCAGCCTGTGCTCCGCGGGTTTGACGCCACAACGCACTCGCATGTCTCTCTGGTCGCTGTCCAAAACGGACACTGAGGTTGGCGGTTGGGTCGGGTGCCAACAAGATTCCTGGTGACGTGGAGGGGTGTCGTTGGCGCCTTTGTGACACCCCAGTGTTCCACCACTGAAACGTTCCACGCGTGGAATTCCTTCCCCCGCCGCCCCTCTGAGGCGGGAAAAAAATGAAAAAATCGCGGTGAATGAGAATAATTTATTAAAAGCAGCAATGAAAATGAAGAAAGAGTTCTGAGCTGCCAAAAGGTTATGGATGGGAAAAAAGAACCAAAGGCTTGTGATGGCGGCGAGGGGGATGGACATGGAGACCAGCCAAGAAAGAGTGGAAGACTTGAGGGGCAACAAGCAATTTGGGGGAAGGGAAATATGAGGGGAGAACAAAGGAGGAACAGGAGGGGAGAAATGGTGAAATGTGAGGGGAAAAAATGTCGGGAAAAGACAATGAGGGGGAGACAAAGAGAAGGAATGTGCGAGGGGAGAAAAGTGAAAAATGGGGGAAACGTGAAGGGAGAAGGGTGTGAAACATGAGGGAAAAAGAGCAGGAAGTATGAGGTAAAAAATGGGAAATGTGGGGGGAAATAGGGTGGGAAAAGTGAGAGGAAAAAAATGGTAGAAAAGGTGAGAGGAAAAAAATGATGGGAAATGTGAGGGGAGAAAAGGACAGCAAACATGATGGGGAAAACAGTGGGAAATGTGAGGGGAGAAAAGTGGGGGAAACGTGAGGGGAGAAGGGTGTGAAACATGAGGGGGAAAAAGGCAGAAAATTTGAGGTAAAAAGAGGGAAACATGAGGGAAAAAATGGTGGAAAAAGTGAGAGGAAAAACTGTTTGGAAATGTGAGGGGAGAAAAGGGTGGGAAACGTGAGGGGAGAAAAGGCAGAAAATGTGAGGTAAAAAATGGGAGTTTTGAGGGAAAAGAGTGGAAAAATTGAGAGGAAAATATGTCAGGAAACGTGAGCAGAGAAAAGGGTGGGAAATGTGAGGGAAGAAGAGGGCAGGAAAAATGGCAGGAAACATGAGGGGAGAAAAGGGGGAAAACATGAGGGGAAAAAAGGCAGAAAATGTGAGGTAAAAAATGAGAAATGCGAGGGGAAAAAGGGTGGAAAAAGTGAGAGGAAGAAATGGTGGGAAACGTGAGGGGAAAAATGGGAATTGTAAGGGGGAAAAAATGGGGGAAAATTGAGAGGGAAAAAGGGCGGGAAACATGAGGGGAGAAAAGAGTGGGAAACGTGAGGGGAGAAAACAAAGGGAAATGTGAGGGGAAAAAGATCAGGTGTAGGGAGTGTTGTAGGGGAGCATAACGAGATGCAGCTGTGTTAACACATGTAAGTAATTAAGAGCAAGGAGCATATAAGGGTGGAGCAGGACTAAGAGGCAGAAGACTGGAAGAGCTAGGAGAAGGCTGCTGCAAGAAGTGTCAGAAGAAGGCTGCCCAGCAGAAGGCTGCAGGAAGACTGCCACAAAGACCAGGAACCCCAGGAGAGAAGAGAAGAATCCCAGGACCCCAGGAGAGGGTGAGGACCAGAAGAGTCCCTGGAGAAGATGGTGAGTTCCCCCAGAAGGTATGAATAACATCAGAAGAAGATTGACCCCAGGAGAGGGTTGGAGAAGCTTTGGACATGCCAGGGCTCTGTGGCAGTCTGGCAGCAATATCCTTCATTGGATCGCTGCTGGATTAGCTGCAGATGCTTCTGGCTGGGTGCTTTGGGAAAATCCCCTGGAGGGGATGAATCCCAGAAGAGCACAGACCCCAGGAGAGTGTTGGAGAATCCCTGGAGAAGATGGACTCTGAAGCTCCCAGAAGAGGGTAGACCCCAGGAGAGAGTTAGAGAACTCTAAGAGGATGGACTCTGATGTTGTAATATTTACTGTAATGTATAAATATTAGTGTAAAGTGTGTAGGGCTATTGTGACCCACTGGGCCAGAGTGGGGAGGCTGCATTGGTGAAGCTGAGAGTGGCAGGGGGAAGCCACAAGGAAGTCTGGACCTCATTATCTCCAATCAAGACACCTAGAAGTAAGTGAGCCACCAACAAGCAATAATGGGACATTTGAGGGATTTGTTTTGGGATATTTGAGGTATTTACTTTGCCTTATGACCGCCTCGACAAGTAGAGATAGATGCTGGTGTAATGTAACTGGTAACATATATTACTATATGTGTATAAGTATTGCTGTATAATATATTACTGTATAAGTATTGTTGTAAATGTGTTTAATACAGCAATCAGGAAACGTGAGAAGAAAAGGGAAAATTGCAAGACAAATGACACGAACCCAAGAGTCTCATGGTTAGGGTCCTGCTCTAAATATTTCCCTGAATAAATTGCTTTTTGGGACAAGACATCTGAGACTGTGGGGTTGAAGCGGTGAGGAAATAAACTGGAGAATCCAAAGCCATGAAACATTCCTTCCACCTTTGGTCCCATGGAAAGGAACCACCTCTCGTCCAGAACCCATGGGAGGAAAAAAGATTACAGCACAAGATGGAAAATTGTAAGTTTTATTCTTGTAAATTTTATTCTTGCAAGGACAGGAAGGTGCAGGCAGATGGCGGCGGGGCCTGGTCAGGGGGATCGGGGTGGTTTTGGGGGATTTTGAGGGGGTTTGAGGGGTTGAGAAGGGTTCTGAGGGGGAGGTTGTGGTGGGGAGAAGGAAAAAAATGGGGTGTGGGGTGATTTGGGGCAGAAACAGCAGGATTTGGGGGGATTTGGTGGATGGGAATGAGAGGGATTTGGGGGTTTGGCCGTGTGGGTATTGGCAGGGATTTGGGGTGGGAATGGGGGATTTTTGGTGTGAGGATAAATTTGGGGTGCAGGAAGGGAATGTGGGGGCTTGGGAGCAGCATTTGGGCTTCAAAAGGGGCTCCTGGAGGTGGAAAATTTGGATTGAGGGGAAAAAAGAGGGGCAGTGAGGCAGAAAAGGGAATTTTGGGGTGGGGAAGGGTGAGGCTGGCACATCCCCCAGGGGAAAATTGGGGTTTCAGGGTGAGAATTGTGGGGTCCCCCCCTTTTCTACCGTATTTTATGACGTTGTAGGTGTGGTTGAGACCTTTTTATTATTCCCAAGGCTCTGTGAGGTTTTTTTGGGGTGGAAAGGGGGGAATTTGGGGGTCAGAAAGGGGTAGGGGGTATTTGGGAGGGGTCTGGAGGGGATTTTGGGGGGAAAATAGGGGCAGGACTGGGGGGAATTGGGGAGGGGGGAAAGGGATTTGGGAGGGCATAAAATTTGGGGGAGATCGTGGAAAAAGAAGGGGTCAGATTTTGGGGGTGTCAGATGACTTGAGGGGGGTCTCATACCCTCAAATCCCTCACTCCCTTTTGGAGCTGCCTGGGACCCTCCAATCTCCCCCAAAATGCATCTGGGATCCCCAAAAATTCCCTCGGGAACCCCCAAAATCCTCTCAGGACCTCCCAAACACACCAAGGACCCCCCAAAATCCTCTCAGAACCCCCCAAAATGCACCAAGGATCCCCAAAATCCCCTCGGGACGCCCCAAAATCCCCTCGAAACCTCCCAAACTCACCAAGGGCCCCCCCAAAATGCACCTGGGATCCCCAGTATCCCCTCGGGACCTTCCAAACTCACCAAGGACCCCCCAAAATCCCCTCGGGACCCCCCAAAATCCTCTCGGGACCTCCCAAAACGCACCCGGGACACCCCAAATTCTTTCAGGACCCCCAAAAAATCCCCTCGGGACCTCCCAAAATCCTCTCGGGACCTCCCAAAACGCACCCGGGACACCCCAAATTCTTTCAGGACCCCCAAAAAATCCCCTCGGGACCTCCCAGACACACCAAGGACCCCCCAGAATCCCCTCGGGACCCCCAAATCCCCTCAGGACCTTCCAAAATCCCCTGGGGAACCCTCAAATCCCCTCGGGACCCCCCCCAAATCCCCTCAGGCCCCCCCAAAATCCCCTCGGGACCTCCCAGACACATCAAGGACCCCCCAAAATCCCCTCGGGACCCCCAAATCCCCTCAGGCCCCCCACAGGCCCCTCCCGAAACCACCAAAACCGCCTCCGCTTCCAGGGGGCGTGGCCTCCTTTAATATATTCAAACCCCGCCCCCGTGCGCGAGCGCACCATTCCCTAACGTATCAGGGAGGGGGCGTGGCCCCCTTTAATATATTCAAACCCCGCCCCCGTGCGCGAGCGCCCCATTCCCTAACGTATCGGGAAGGGGGCGTGGCCAATGCGGGGGCGCGGTCCAGCGGCGGGAGGGGCCGCTGTGATTTGGCGCGGTCGGGCGTGGGGGGCGCGGTTACATCATGGAGGCGTGGCCACGCTGGCGGCGTCGCGKGGCAACGGCGCGCAGCGCGGGTCCTCCCACCCGGTAGGCGGCGCTACCCGTCATGCACGGCGCGGCCACGCCCCCCAGCGGAGGGAGCGGAGGAGCCGCGGTAAAATGGCGGCCGGGCCCGGGCGGGGGTCGGGGGGATTTGGGGCGGTTCTGGGGGGTCCTGAGGGGGTCCGGAATGGCGACGGGGGTCGTGAGGGAGAGTTCGGAGTGGGGAGAAGGGAGAAAAGGGGTCGACGGCTGGGTTTGGGGGGGACTTCGGGGGGCGAGAGGGGGGCGGGGGAGCTCGAGAGGGTTTGCGGAGATTGCTGAGGCGGATTTACGGGACTACTGGAGGTGGATTTTGGGGGGTGGGCATTTGGACGCGATTCGGGGCCGAAAGGCGGAGGGGATTTTGGGCGCGAGATTGACGGGGATTGGGGGGACTGTGAGGGGAATAATTTGGGGCGGATTTGGGGGAGAGTTGAGGGACTTGTGGGGAGTATGAAGGGCGTTTGGAGAGAATTTGAGGGGGGAAATTTTTGTTCTTTTTTTGGGGGGCGGAATACTGGTGGGACATTGGGGGAAATATGTGAGCGGATTTTGGGGGAGTCCATTGAGAGGGAAATTTGGCTGGCAGATTGAGGGGATTATGGGGGTTCTTAGAGGGATTTGGCGGGAAACAAGAAGGAGGATTGTTGAGGTGGATGGAGGAATTATGGATGGAAGTAAAAGGGATGTGGAGTAGATGAGGGGTCAGTGAAGATCGGCTGTCTGATAGAGGAATTTGGGGGAGCAAAAGAGGATCTGGGGCTCAGATCGTGAATTGTGGGAGTGTAGGAAGGGATTTGGGGGAGGTAAAAGGAACGATTTTAGGGTGTGAGGAGAGGATTTGGGGGTAAATAAAAGGGGATTTGGGGTGGGATGGGGGAATTGTGGTAGTGGGATTGGATAATTTGGAGTGGCGATGAGATTGCATGGGATCATGACTATAAGTTGGAGGTGGGACTTTGTGGGAAATTGTGGTGGACTTTTGAGGGAGTCTATAAAAGAATCTTTGCACCAAGGAGGAAATAATAAGTGGGAATCTTTTCTGCAGGGAGATGTGGGGATTGAGGATTTCGGGAATATTCGAGGAATTTTGGAGGTAACAAATGAAGGAACAAAGGTGTGGATTTGGGTGGGTTTCAGTGAGGAAGAGGATTTTTTAGGGTCAAGACTTTGAGATTATTTGAGAGCAAAAAAATGAAAATTTAGGTGCTGAAAAAAAAGGGTGAAAAATTGGGAATTGTTGACCAGAGGAGAGAAATTTGGGGTACAAAATCCAATTATTGGGGTTACAGAAATTCCCCAATTTAGGGGTCAAAACCCCAATTTTGAGGATACAAAATCCCATTTTTGGGGTCCAAAAATCCCGAATTCGGGTACAAAAAATCCCATTGTTGGCTCACAAATCCCAATTTGGGAGTACAAAAATTCTCGAAGTCTGGATACAAATTTCCCAATTTAGGGTAACAAATCTCAATATTTGACCGTATCAACAATCCATTTGGATGGTACAAATCCCAACTCTTGGGGTAACGGGGAATCCCAAATTTGGGTCTCAAAATTCCAATATTTAGGAGTATAACCCCCAATATTGGGGCTACGAAAATCTTCTCAATTTTGGGTACAAACCCCCAATTTTTGGGTAGAAATTCCAGTGTTTTGCGGGTTAATATAATTCCCAACTGTTCGGGTTACAACAACCCTCCAACTGTTGAAGGTACAGAATCCCAAATTGTGGGGTCCAATAATTCCCAATTTTGGGGTTACAAATCTCAATTTGAGGTACAAAATTCCCAATTTGGGTACCAAGACCCCAATTTGGTAGAAATTTCCCATTTTTGGGGTCAAAAACCCAATTTGGGGTACAAAATCCCAATTTGGGGCTTACAAAATGCCCATGTTTGAGGTGCAAATTCCCATTGTGGGATACGAAAATCCCAATTTGGGTAAGGCAAGGTCTACAATTCTTGAGGGTCCAAATTCCATTTTGGGGTCCAAAACCCCAATTTTGGGTTCCAAGATTCCCATTTTGGGTTCCAAATTCCCGAATCTTTGGGGTACAAATTCCCAGATTATCTTGGTGATCCAAATTCCCGAATTTTGGAGGCCAAAATTCCCATCTTTTGCGTAGTACAGGAAATCCAATTTTGCGGGTACAGATCCCACCTGATCACTTTGAGGTAAAAAAATCCTAATCTATGTGGGCTCAAAATCTCAATATTTGGAGGTACAAAATCCAATTTGAGGGGATACAGAATCCCAATTTTGGGTACAACAATTCCAGATTTTTGGGTCAAAACCCAATATTTTAGCTGGTACCAAATTCCCAATTTTGGGTACAAAACCCCCAGTTTTGTTCCCAAATTCCAAATATTGGGTTTCCAAATTCCCAATTTTGGAGTTCCCAATTCCGCAATTTTAGTGGTTCCAAATAAGCCCCCATTTTTTGGGGTAGAAATTCCCATATTTTGGGTTCCAAACCCCATTTCCCTTCGCAGGGCATATGCCTGTCCAATGGCTAGGAGGAGGATGGAACCGCCCCCTGGGGGGGAGTAGGACCGCGGCCGGTCCGGGCAGAGGAGCCGGGGGATGGCGGAGGAGCCCCCCCGGAGCCTGAGGGCCGGCCCTGCGGCCGGCAGGCTCTGAGACTGGGGGCACGGGGGCTGCTGTTGAGACTCGGGTAGCACTGGGGGGGGCTTGGGGACTGCTGGTTGAGGACTGGGCATGGGCGGACTGGGAGCAAACGGGCTGACTGGCGAGGACTGGGGAGCGGACGTGGGAGGCAATGACTAGGACGTGGAGGGACTGGGGACTGGGAGGAGCTGCTGGGAGCAGCAAACTTGAGATGGATGGACTGGAGAGGGGCTGCCTTGGTGAGGACTGGGATAGCACTGTGGGAGGGGCCTGGGAGGGGCTGCCTGGTTGAGGGAACTTGAGCACTGGGGGACACTGGACGGGCTGCTGGTTTGAGGACTTGGGAGGGACTGGAGCGACACTGGGCTATGGCAGCTGGAGCGGTGCTGGGTGGATGGGAGGGACTGGGACGGGGCTGAAGAGCGACTGGGATGACTGGGTAGGCGGCGCACTGCTGGTGAGGACTGGGAAGCACTGGGGAGGGGCTGCTGGTTGAGACTAGGGGGCACTGGCAGGAACGGGGGGAGATTGAGGGGGACTTGGTGGCACTGGGGGGGGACTGGAGGGGGCTGGGAGCAAATGGGCCAGGCACTCGGGGGGTCGGGTGTTGCGGGGATGAGCTGGTGAACTGGGATGAGATGGGAGAGGATCGAAATGTGGTTGACTGGCGAATTGGGAATCTGGGGGGGATGCTGGTGGGAATGCGAGCTGTGAGATACGGAGGGAGATTGCATACTGAGCGGGGATTTCTGGTGGTGGATACACTGGGGTGAACATCGAACCGTGGTGGGAGACTAGGTCTGGGAGACAGAAAGTGGAGGGACTAAGGAGTGTGCTGGAGAGGTGGTGCTGGTGGGCTGCTATGGTGAGACTGTAAGCACTGGGAGGACAGGGAGCAAATGGATGGACTGGGAGGGACTGGGAGGAGATTGGGGCTTGCTTGTGAGACTGGGGCATTGGTGAGCGACTGGCGGTTCGAGGACTTGGAGGGGCCTGCTGTGTGAGATGGGAGGACCCTCGTGACGGGGGGAGATGGGACAACTTGGGCGGCTGTGCGGGTAATGGGGAGCAGGCTGTGCTATGTGTAGACTGGTATGGAGTGCGGGGCATACTGGGGGCCTGAGAAACTGGGATGAGCTGGGGGGGAGATCTGGGGATGGATGGGTGAGACTGCCGGAGAGGACTGGAGGGAATGGGATATACTAGGAGGGAGATCTTGGGAGCGGGCTGTTGGTGAGACTGGGAGGGACTGGCGCAGCAAACTGGATGGACTGGGAGGGACTTGGAAGGGGTATTGAGGAGGCTACTGGTTGAGACTGGGAGGGGACTGGGGGGGCTACTGGTGAGAACTCGGGAGACTGGGAGCAGACTGAAGGCACTGGGATGCTGGCTGGGAGGGAGATTGGGGGCTGCTGTGTGAGACTGGGAGCACTGGGAGCGGGATTGGGGGGCTGGGGGCGAGGGCTGCCTGGTGGTGACTGGAGGCACTGGGGGGGACTGGGATGTGGCTGGGTGAGAGACTAGCGGAGCCAAACTGGGATAGACTGGAGGGATGTGGAAGGGTATTGAGGTGGCTCACTGTGGAACCTGGAGGGACTGGGGCGGAGTGGGAGCAAACTGGACAGGACTGGATGGGACTGGGAGGGAGATCAGGGGGGCTGCTGGTCGCAGACTGGGGGGATGTGGAGGGACTGGAGCAAACTGGAACGAGGACTGGGAGGGAGATGGGTTGCGACCTGGTGAGAACTGGGACGGGACTGGAGGAATGGTGGATTTACTGGAAGGACTGGACAAGAGCTGGCGATGGACGGTGACTGGGGGCGTCGATGACTGGTGATGACTGCGTGGACTGAGGGCGACCTGGACGAGAGGACATGGCAGGAGATTCAACTGTCGAGAGGGAGACTGGGGGGTTGGTTGTGTTGGCGAGGTATTTTTGAGGTATTTTTGGGTTGATTGGGTTGGTTTCGTGGTATTTTGGGGCAGTCTTTGGGTTGGTTTGGGGCAGTTTTGGGGCAGTTTTGGGGCAGTTTTGGGGCAGTTTTGGGGTGCTTTGGGTTGGTTTGGGGTATTTTTGGGGCAGTTTTGGGTTGATTTGGGTTGGTTTCGGGTATTTTGGGGCAGTTTTGGGGTAGTTTTGGGGTGCTTTGGGTTGGTTTGGGGTATTTTTGGGGTATTTTTGGGTTGGTTTGGGTTGGTTTGGGGCATTTCGGGGCAGTTTTGGGCTCTTTGAGGATTTTGCCCCCCCTGAGGCTGGTGGTGTTCCCCTCCCCCACAGAAAGCCCTGCAGCGCCTGGTGAGCGGCGCCTTCACCTGGGGGGGACAAGGTGAGGGGGGTGGGGCACCTGGGGCACCTGGGGGGGTCCTGAGGGGGTCCCAGTGTCACCTGGTGTCACCTGGGGGGGTCCCCAATGTCATCTGGGGGGTCCTGGGGGGATCCCACTGTCACCTGGTGTCACCTGGGGGAGGTTCCATTGTCACCTGGGGGAGTCCTGGGGGGATCCCAATGTCACCTGGGGGGGTCCTGGTGTCACCTGGGGGAGGTTCCATTGTCACCTGGGGGGTCCTGAGGGGGTCCCCAATGTCACCTGGGGGGTCCCCAGTGTCACCTGGGGGGGTCCTGGGGGGATCCCAATGTCACCTGGGGGGTCCTGGTGTCACCTGGACCATTCCCAATGGCACCTGAAGGGAGGGCGGTGTCACCTGGTGTCACTTGGGGGTGTCCTAGTGTCACCTGGTGTCACCTGAGGGGGTCACCAATGTCACCTGGGGGGGTCCCCAATGTCACCTGGTGTCACCTGGGGGCTCCTAGTGTCACCTGGGGGAGTCCTGTGTCACCTGGAGGGTCCCCAATGTCACTTGGGGGATCCCCAATGTCCCCTGGTGTCACCTGGGGGGTCCCAATGCCACCTGGGGGGTCCCCAATGTCCCCTGGTGTCACCTGGGGGGTCTTGATGTCACCTGGGGGTGTCCCCGATGTCCCCCGTGTGTCCCCGTGTCTCAGGTGTCCCCTGTGTGTCCCCAGACCCCCCCCTGAAGCCCCCCCGGCAGCGCTGGTGTTGGGGACCCCGGCCCGAGGGCGGCCCGGTGAGTGACCAGTTCAAACCAGTTCAAACCAGTTCAAACCAGTTCAAACCAGTTCAGCATCCCAGTGTCCTTCCCAGTCCATCCCAGTCCATCCCAGTGCAGCCCAGTCCATCCCAGTCCATCCCAGTCCATCCCAGTTCCTCCCAGTCCATCCCAGTTCAGCCCAAGCCCTCCCAGTTCACGCCTAGTTCCTCCCAGTTCAGCCCAGTTCAAAACAGTGCCCTTCCCAGTTCAAACCAGTTCAAACCAGTTCATCCCAGTCCCTCCCAGTCCATCCCAGTCCCTCCCAGTTCAGCCCAGTGCCCTTCCCAGTTCATCCCAGTTCAGCCCAGTCCAGCCAAGTTCAGCCCAGTGCCCTTCCCAGTTTATCCCAGTTTATACCAGTTCCTCCCAGTCTCTCCCAGTATATCCCAGTTCATTTCCCAGTTCCCCCCAGTCCCTCCCAGTCCATCCCAGTTTATACCAGTTCCCCCCAGTCCCTCCCAGTCCCCTCCCAGTCCATCCCAGTCCCTCCCAGTTCACTCCCAGTTCATTCCAGTCCCCTCCCAATCCATCCCAGTATATCCCAGTGGATTCAAACTCCTCTCTCAGTCCATCCCAGTCCCCCCCAATCCCCTCCCAGTTCCCTCCCAGTCCATCCCAGTTCATTTCCCAGTCCCTCCCAGTTCCACCCAGTCCACCCCAATCCCCTCCCAGTGCCCTCCCAGTATATCCCAGTCACTCCCAGTACATCCCAGTTCACTTTGCAGTCTCCCCCAGTCCCTCTCAGTCCCTCCCAGTCCAGCCCAGTCCATCCCAGTCCCTGCCCAGTATATCCCAGTCCCTCCAATCCCCTCCCAGTATATCCCAGTTCATTTCCCAGTCCCCTCCCAGTATATCCCAGTCTATCCCAGTCCATTTCCCAGTATATCCCAGTCTATCCCAGTCCATTTCCCAGTATATCCCAGTATATCCCAGTCCATTTCCCAGTATATCCCAGTATATCCCAGTCCATTTCCCAGTATATCCCAGTATATCCCAGTATATCCCAGTCCTTTCGCAGTATATCCCAGTATATCCCAGTCCCCCCGAATCCCATCCCAGTATATCCCATTCCCCCCCAATCCCCTCCCAGTATATCCCAGTATATCCCAGTTCCCTCCCAGTATATCCCAGTCCCATCCCAGTATATCCCAGTTCATTTCCCAGTATATCCCAGTACATCCCAGTACATCCCAGTATATCCCAGTATATCCCAGTATATCCCAGT
>NDFG01000123.1:155017-173359 GCA_002167245.1 Sporophila hypoxantha | reverse complement strand
GATCTTTTCAGGGTGGGGTTAATTCAGGGTGAGGTTAATTAGGGTGGGGTTAATTTAATTAGGAGTAGGGATTAACTAGCTGGGTTATTTTGGTGGGGCGGTAATTAGGCGGGATTAATTAATACTTCGGGTGGTAATTAATTAGCAGTGGAGTTTTTTTAATTAGGGTGGGGTTATTTAATTAGGGGTGGGGTTAATTCATTAGAGGCGGAATAATTAAATTAGGAGTAGGGTTAGTTATTTAGGGTGGGGTTAATTAGGGCAGGAGGTTAATTACGGGTGGGGCGTTAATTAATAGTGGGGCTTAATAGCTGAGGCTTAATTGGGGGTGGAGCTTAATGGGAGGTGGAGCTTAAATAGGGTGGAGCTTAATTGGGTTAAATTCTAATTAGGTGGAGTTTGTAGGCGGGGCTTAATTAGGTGCAGCTTAATTAGGAAGAGGTGGGGCTAATTCGATTGGCCGGGCTTAATTAGGTGAGGCTTAATTAGGGAGGGGCGGGGCTTAATTAAGCGTGGTTTAATTAAAAGTTGGGGGAAATTGTGGGCAGGGCCTAATTGGGAGGTAGAGGCTCAATATTTAAATGAGGGGCGTGGCCTGATTTGTTTTATTTCCCTCCCCAGCTCTCCCGGCTGCTTTCCTTGGCCACGCCCACCCCGGCGGGAGGCCCCGCCCCGTGGCCACGCCCACTCCGGGACTTATGTATGGGCAAAGGGGCGGGGCCGGCCCCGCCCCCTCCCGTGGGGGGCGTGGCCACGTTCGCGCTGCCCCAGCGGCTCCTGCTGGCCCCGGACATGCAGGCCCGGCTGCCCTGTAAGCCACGCCCCYTCATTTGCATCTCATTTGCATGAACGCTCTTTCCAAGCTTTCCCAATGTTTAAAAAAATTCTGGAATTTTTTTTCCTTAAATTTCTCCAAATTTCATCGAAATTTCCCCCAAATTCTTCTCAAACCCTTTCCCAAAACTCTCCTCTCGTTTGCATCTCATTTGCATCTCATTTGCATGAGCGCCCTTTAAAAATTTTCCTAATTCTTAAACTAATTTTAAAAATGTTTTTCCTAAAATTGCCCCAAATTTCCTGAAAATTTCCCCCAAACTCTTCTCAAACGCTTTCCTGAAATTGTCTTTTCATTTGCATCTCATTTGCATCTCGTTTGCATCTCATTTGCATAAACATACTGTAAAAATTTCCCTAATTCCTAAAACAGTTTTAAGATTTTTTTCCCAAAATTGCCCCAAATTTCCTCAAAATTTCCCCCAAATCCTTCTCAAGCCCCTTCCCAAATTCGCTTTTCATTTTCATCTCATTTGCATCTCATTTGCATCAACGCTCTTTTCAAGCTTTCACAAACCCTAAAATAATTATGTAAATTTTTTCCTTAAATTTCCCAAAATTTTATCAAAATTGGTCTCAAATCCAAACAAAACTTCCTGTCGATTTTTCCTTTCTCATTTGCATCTCATTTGCATGGATGATCTTTTCACACTTTCCCAATCCCTAAAATAATTCTGAATTTTTTTCCTTAAATTCCCCCAAATTTCATCAAAATTCCCCCAAATCCTTCTCAAACCCCTCCCCAAAACTCTCCTTTCGTTTGCATCTCATTTGCATCTCATTTGCATAAACCATTTTTTAAAGCTTTTTAAATTCCTAAATCAATTTTAAGAATTTTTCCCTAAATTTCCCCAAATTTTACCAAATTTTTTCTGACATCCTTCTCAAACCAAAACTTTCTTTCCATGTGCGTCTCATTTGCATCTCATTTGCATAAACACCCTTTAAAAGCTTCCCTAATTCCTTAAACTATTTTAAGAATTTTTTCCCAAAATTGCCCCAAATTTCCTCAGAATTTCCCCCAAATCTTTCTCAAACCCCTGCCCAAATTATCTTTTCATTTGCATCTCATTTGCATAAATTCTATTTCTTCAAAGAAAGCAACAATGCTTCTTATTAATAGCTAATTTGCATAACTGCACTCATTAGCGCCTGATTTGCATAATCCCCCCAAGGTTTTTTAAGCGATTCATTGCTCTGCTCATTAATGTCTAATTTGCATGATGATGTCTGTCATTAGCATCTCATTTGCATGGCATCCCCAACCAGAAATTTCCCTTGATTATCCCCCCAATTAGCCCCTAATTTGCATAATTACCCAGGGATTTTTTCAGGAACCCCCTCTCCCCTCCTTCCCATCTCATTAGCATCTGATTTGCATAAAATTTCCAAAAGGCCTAATTAAGTCTGTATCTATGCTCGTAATTAACATATTACTTGCATACAAATGTTCTTCATTAGCATCTAATTTGCATAGATCCCCCTAGAACTGTTTTTTTGCTTGGCCACACCCATTGCTCTTTAGCACATTAGCATCTTATTTGCATAAATAATGTTGATGGCCTCCAAATTTTCCCAGACACCCTCACTGTTTCTCATTAGCATATTATTTGCATAAATTTCTCAAAACCCCAATTAAAAAGTTCCATCGTACTTGTTGGTAGCACCTAATTTGCATAATTGCATACACTTATTAGCATCTGATTTACATGGGTTCCCTAAAACGGCTTTGAAATCTCAACCCCAGCCCTAATTAATGCCTAATTTGCATTAAAATGCTCCTCATTAGCATCTAATTTGCATAGTTTCACCAACACCCCTTTAAAGAAGCCAATCCTGCGTTTAATTAACATCTAATTTGCATGAGCTTGTTCATTAGCATCGATTTGCGTAACCTGCCCAAATACTTTTAAAGCCTCTCATTAGCACCTCATTTGCATAGCAACACTCCTCATTAGCATTTCATTTGCATAAACTGTGAATTTCTAAAGGAAACCTCTTATTTTCATGCTAATTAACCTCTAATTTGCGTAATTACCCTGGGATTCTTTCAGGAATCCCTCCCCACTCTTCTTCCCATTCCATTAGCATCTGATTTGCATAAATTTTTCAAAAGGCCAATTAAAGAGTGCAGCCGTACTTATCATTAACATGTTACTTGCATGCTAATGTTCTTCATTAGCATCTAATTTGCATAGAACCCCCTGGAACCCTTTAAAAAGCTTRWCCACACCCATTACTAAAGATAGAATTTGCATGRAGCTTGCTCATTAGCATATTTTGCATGTGCTCATGTAAGCGCCTTTAGAATTTTCATAATACCAGATTTGCATAAAATCACTCATTAGCATCTGATTTGCATGAGTCCATAAACCTCCTAAAAATACCTCATTACATTGTTCATTGGTGTCTAATTTGGGTAATTGAGTTCCTAATTAGCATCTCATCTGCATAAGCACCCCCAAATTCWTTCCTTCAACCCTGAATTTCCCTTGTAAACCTCTTATTTTCATGGTAATTAGCTCCTAATTTGCATAATTACACCGGGATTTTTTCAGGAACCCCTTCCCACCTTCCCCCCTCCCCCAATTTAAATTTTTAATTTCCCCATTTGCCCAAATTTTCCATTTTTTCCCCCAAAATCCCCCCAAAACCTCCCAAAAAAATCCCTAAAATTCGCTTTATTACACCCCTAATTAAGCCTTAATTTGCATAATTAACCCGGGATTTTTTGGGGATTTTTTTGTGAACCCCTCCCCCCACCCTTGTCATAATTTCCAATCCCCACATTGCCCAAAATTTCCTTTTTTTCCCCCAAAATCCGCCCAAAACCTCCCCAAAAAATCCCTGAAATCTCCTTCATTATCTCCCTAATTAACTCCTAATTTGCATAATTAACCCGGGATTTTTTGGGGAATTTTTCTGTGAAACCCTCCCCCACCCTTGTCATAATTTCCAATCCCCAAATTGCCCAAAATTTCCTTTTTTTCCCCCAAAATTCGCCCAAAACCTCCCCAAAAAATCCCTGAAATCTCCTTCATTATCTCCCTAATTAACTCCTAATTTGCATAATTAACCCGGGATTTTTTGGGGATTTTTTTGTGAACCCCTCCCCCCACTCCTCTTCATAATTTCCAATCCCCAAATTGCCCAAAATTTCCTTTTTTCCCCCAAAATTTCCAGCGGGAAAGTCGTCAGCCTGGGCCAGCTGGCCGCCCTGGCTGCAGCACCGCCCCTCCCCTCACGGGGGCGTGGCCACGCCCCCTCCGGCCTCGGCCCCGCCCCCTCTGACGCTGCAGCTCCAGGGCAGCAAAGTCACGCTTGGCCCCGCCCCCCCATTACGTCATCTGGCCTTGGCCCCGCCCCCCGGCCGGGGGCTCGCACGTGAGTCCGAAATTCGGGGGAAATTTGGGGAATTTTGGGGGAATATTTGGGGGTTTTGGGAGTTTTGGGAAAAAAATTTGGGAATTTTGGGGAGTTTGGGTGAGAAAAAAGGAATTTTTGGGAGTTTTTTTGGGTTTTTTTTGAATTTTTGGTGTATTTTTAAAATTTATTTTGATTTTTTGGGGTTTTTTTGGGAGGGGGTTGTAGAGAAAATTTGGGGATTTTTGGGAGGAATTTTTTGGGGAATTTTGGGGGAAATTTTGGGGGAAATTTCAGGGGAGAATTTTGGGGAATTCTGGGGAAAAATCCCAGAGTTTTTGCAGAAAAATCGAGAATTTGGGCGATTTTTTGAGGTTGTTTTTTTATAATTTTTGAGAATTTCTGAAAAGAATTTGGGGGGGTAATTTGGGGCTTCTGAGAGGAATTTTTGGGGGGAATTTTGGGCAAAAATTTGGGAGTTTTTGGGGATTTTAGAATTTGGGGGGGAAATTAAAGAAGTTTTGGGAAAAAAAATTGGGAATTTTGGAGGCATTTTTGAGGTTTTTCGATTTTTTTCAGGATTTTTTATGGTTTTATTTGAAATTTTGAGATTTTTTGAGGATTTTCTTGAGAGAATTTGGGAATTTTTGGGAAAAACTAAGAAAAAAAGTTGAGTGAAACCTGAGGGAAAACGGGGAAAATTTATAGAAAAAATGGGAAAAAATTGGTCAAAAATTATAAACATTCTGGGAAAAAAAGGGAAAATTTGGAAAAAATGGGGGAAAAAGGGAATAAAATGAGAAGAAAAAGAAAAATGAAAAGATTTGCAAAAAAAAGGGTAAAAATTGGTGAAAAATGGGGGAAATTTGGGGGAAAAATGGAAAAAAATAGTGGAAATTTTGGGGGGGGGAATAGGGAAAAAAGGAAAAAATTGAGTGAAAATTTGGGAAAAATGGGGAAAAAGTTGGGAAAAAGGGAAAAATTTGGGAAACAAATAGGAGAAAAAGGAAAAAAAAAAAGAGCAAATATTGGGTAAAATTTTGAGAAAAAATGGGCAAAACCTGGGGAAAAATTTTGGGAAAAATTATGGGAAAAATTTTGAGAAAAATGGGGAAAAAATTGGAAAAAATTGGAAAAAATAGAAGAAAAAAGAGCAAAAAATTAAGGAAAAATTGAGGAAAAATTGAGGAAAAACTGGCCAAAGAAATGAGGAAACATTGGGGAAAAAAGGGAAAAAAATGGGAAAAGGGAAAATTTGGGAAAAAAATCAGGAAAAGAATAGAAGAAAAAAGGAAAAAAAAGCAAAACATTATAGAAAAATTGAGGAAAAACTGAGGAAAAACTGGCCAAAAAAATGAGGAAACATTGGGGAAAAAAGGGAAAAAATTGGGAAAAAAAGGGAAAAATTTGGGAAACAAATAGGAGAAAAAGGAAAAAAATGAGCGAATATTGGGTAAAATTTTGAGAAAAAATGGGCAAAACCTGGGGAAAAATTTGGGGAAAAATTTGGGGAAAAATTGGGGAAAAAAAGTAAAACTTATGGGAAAAATTTTGAGAAAAATGGGGAAAAAATTGGAAAAAATCAGAAAAAATAGAAGAAAAAAGAGCAAAAAATTAAGGAAAAATTGAGGAAAAAATGAGGAAAAAATGGGGAAAAATGGGATTTTTTCTGATTTTCCCTTTTCTGTGTTGCAGGGAACGTCGTGCACCTGGTGGCCGCGGGGGGGCAGCACCTGCTGGCCCCCCCGGGTCAGGTGACCCTGCTGGCCCCGGTGGGGGGAGGGGCAGCGCCCCCGGCCCCGCCCCCGCCCGGACTGGGGCTCCCCCTGGCGGCCGCGCAAGGTAATGCAGGGGGGGATAAAGGGGGAAATTTGGGAGAAAATTGGGAGAAAATTGGTGAAAATTGGGAGAAAATTTGGGAGAAAGTCTGTGAAAATTGGGAGAAAATTGAGAGAAAATTTGGGGGGAAATTGGGAGAAAATTTAGGAGAAAATTGAGAGAAAAACTGGGGGAAAACTGGGAGAAAATTCTAAGAAAATTGGTGAAAATTGGGAGAAAATTTGGGAGGAAATTGGTGAAAATTAGGAGAAATTAGGAGAAAATCTTTGAAAGTTGGGAGAAAATTTGGGAGAATAATCCATGAAAACTGGGAGAAAACTTGGGAGAAAATTGGTGAAAATTGGGAGAAAATTTGGGAGGAAATTTGGGTGAAAATTGGGAGAAAATCAGAGAAAATTTGGAGAAAATTTGGAAGAAAAAAAGTGAAAATTGGGAGAAAATGTGGGAGAAAATCAGTGAAAATTGTGGGGAAATCGGGAGAAAATGGGTGAAAACTGGGAGAAAATCCCTGAAAATTGGGGGAAATTGGGAGAAAATTTAGGAGAAACTTTGGGTGAAAATTGGAAGAAAATTGGTGAAAATTTGGGAGTGAATCCGTGAAAATTGGGGGGAAATTGGGAGAAAATCAGGAAAAAATCGGTGAAAATTGGGAGAAAATTTGGGAGGAAATTCGATGAAAATTGAGGGGAAATTGGGAGGAAATTGGAGAAAATTGGGAGAAAATTAGGGAGAAAATTGGAGAAAATTGGGAGAAAATTGGTGAAAATTGGGAGAAAATTTGGCAGAATAATCCATGAAAATTGGGGGGAAATCGGGAGGAAATCTGGGTGAAAATTGGGAGAAAATGTGGGAGAAAACTTGGGAGAAAATTGGTGAAAATTGAAAGAAAATTGGGAGAAAACTTGGAAGAAAATTTGATGAAAATTAGGAGAAAATTAGAGAAAACTGGGAGAAAATTTGGAAGAAAAAAAGTGCAAATTGGGAGAAAATCAGTGAAAATTGGGAGAAAATCGGGAAAAATCAGTGAAAATTGGGAGAAAATTTGGGAGAAAACCTGTGAAAATTGGGGGGAAATCAGGAGAAAATTGGAGAAAATTGGGAGAAAATCGGTGAAAACTGGGAGAAAAACTCTGAAAATAGGGGGGAAATTGGGAGAAAATTTGGGAGGAAATTCGGGTGAAAATTGGGAGAAAATTGGGAGAAAATTAGGGGGGAAATTGGGTGAAAATTGGGAGAAAGTTGGTGAAAAATGGGAGAAAATTTGGGAGAAAATCTGTGAAAATTGGGAGAAAACTGGGAGAAAATTTGGGAGAAAATCGGGAAAAAATCTGTGAAATTTGGGAGAAAACTTGGGAGAAAATTGAGAGGAAATCAGTGAAAATTGGGGAGAAAATTTGGGAGAAAACCTGTGAAAATTGGGGGGAAATCAGGAGAAAATTGGAGAAAATTGGGAGAAAATCGGTGAAAATTGGGAGAAAATCCCTGAAAATTGGGGAAAAATTGGGAGAAAATTGGAAAAAAATCAGGAGAAAATTGGGAGAAAATTTGGGAGAAAATTTGGTAGACAATTGGTGAAAACTGGGAGAAAATTTAGGAGAAATTCAATGAAAATCTGTGAAAACTGGGAGGAAATTCTGAGAAAATGCTGAGAAAATTGGGTGAAAATTTGGGAGAAAATTGGGAGAAAATTCTGAGAAAATTCTGAGAAAATTGGTGAAAATTGGGAGAAAATTGGAAAAAATCAGGAGAAAAATTGGGAGAAAATTGGAGAAAAATTGGGAGAAATTTTGGGAGAAAAACTGGGAGAAAATCCGTGAAACTGGGGGGAAATTGGGAAAAAAATAGGAGAAAATTTTGGAGAAAATCAATGAAAATTGGGAGAAAATTTGGGAGAAATTTCTGAGTAAATTTGGGAGAAAATTTGGGTGAAAATTGGGAAAAAATTGGTAGAAAATTCTGAGAAAGTTGTTAAAGATTGGGAGAAAGTTGGGAGAAAATTTAGGAGAAAATTGGCGAAAATTTGGGAGAAAATCCGGGAAAACTGGGGGGAAATTGGGAGAAAATTTGGGAGAAAATTGGTGAAAATTGAGAGAAATAATTGGGATATTTTGGGGTAATTTTGGGATAATTTTAGGATGATTTGGGGGTAAATTTGGGATAATTTTAGGATGATTTGGGGGTTAATTTTGGGATAATTTTAGGATAATTTGGGGTAAATCTGGGATAATTTTAGGATAATTTGGGGGTAAATTTGGGTTGATTTTAGGATAATTTGGGGGTAAATTTGGGATAATTTTAGGATAATTAGGGGGTTAATTTTGGGATAATTTTAGGATAATTTGGGGGTAAATTTGGGGTAATTTTAGGATAATTTGGGGGTAATTTTGGGATAACTTTAGGATAATTTGGGGGTAAAATTGGGATAATTTTAGGATAATTTGGGGGTAAATTTGGGATAATTTTAGGATGATTTGGGGGTAAATTTGGGATAATTTTAGGATAATTTTGGGTTAATTTGGGATAATTTTAGGATAATTTGGAGGTAAATCTGGGATATTTTTAGGCTAATTTTAGGGTATTTTGTGAGGGTCTGACCTTGTTTTTTTGAGGTGGTTTTGGGTTAATTTTAGAATATTTTAGGATAATTTTAGGATAATTTTAGAGTATTTTGTGAGGGTCTGACCCTGTTGTTCTGAGGTGATTTTGGGATAATTTTGGGGTAATTTTTGGGTATTTTTGGGGGGGTCCTGACCCCGTTTTTCCAAAGTATTTTTGGGGTGATTTTAGAACAATTTCAGGGTAATTTTGGGATAATTTTGGGTTAATTTGGGATAATTTGGGGGAGATCCTAACCCTGTTTTTTGGGGTGATTTTGGGTTAATTTTAGGATAATTTGGGGGTAAATTTGAGATAATTTTAGGATAATTTGGGGGTAAATTTGGGGTAATTTTAGGATAATTTGGGGTAAATTTGGGATAACTTCAGGATAATTTGGGGGTTAATTTTGGGATAATTTTAGGATAATTTGGGGGTAAATTTGGGATAATTTTAGGATAATTTGGGGTTAATTTTGGATAATTTTAGGATAATTTGAGGGTAAATTTGGGATAATTTTAAGATGATTTGGAGTTAATTTTGGGATAATTTTAAGATGATTTGGGGGTAAATCTGGGATATTTTTAGGATGATTTTGGGATAAATTTGGGATATTTTTACGCTAATTTTAGGGTATTTTGTGAGGGTCTGACCTTGTTTTTTTGAGGTGGTTTTGGGTTAATTTTAGGATATTTTAGGATAATTTTAGGATAATTTTAGAGTATTTTTTGAGGGTCTGACCCTGTTTTTCTGAGGTGATTTTGGGATAATTTTGGGGTGATTTTTGGGTATTTTTGGGGGGGTCCTGACCCCATTTTTTTAAGTATTTTTGGGGTGATTTTAGATCAATTTAAGGGTAATTTTGGGATAATTTTGGGTTATTTTGGGATAATTTGGGGGAGATCCTAACCCTGTTTTTTGGGGTGATTTTGGCCCCGCTGGCCGCCGCCCCCGCCCGGATGGCTCTCCCCTGGCGGCGCTGCAAGGTAAATGCGGGTGAGGGGCATCGGCTGGGGGGTGAAATTGGGGGATAAGTTTTGGGTGAATATCGGTGTAAAATTTTTGGGTGGGAAATTGTGGAGAGTAAAATTGGTGAACTTAAGAATTGGAGATAATAGTTTGGGAGGAAAATTTAAGGTGCAGAAAATGCGGGTAGAAAACTCAATGAAAACTGGTGAAAATTGTGAGAAAATTTTGAGAAAATTTGGGACGATTTAAATCGAGTGATCAGAAAAGTGGGTGATTAAATTGGGAGCAAATGTGGATTTATTAAATTTTGTGCTTAGAATTGGAGAAAAATTGGGTTAGATAGAATTGGGGAGAAAACTGTGAATAAAATTTGGTATGTAAATTTGGGAGAAAAACCCTGGTTGAAATATAAGGGGGTGAATTGGTGAAGAATCATATTGGGTTAGAAAACTTGGAGAAAATTCGTGAAAGATTTGGGAGACTAATTTGTGAAATATAATTTCTGAAATTATTCGGGTGTGTTTGAAATTGTTGAAGAAAATTGGGGTGAATAGTTCTGTGGAGATTTTAAATTTTGGGATAGGAAATTTGAGAAAATTGGTGTAAAAATGGTGATATGGAATCGTGAAAATTATGGGAACGATAAATTGGAAGAAAAATCAGGTGAAACATTGGAGGAACAATACTGGGAGGATTAGAAAAATTGGGAGATAAATTTAGGAGAAAATTGGGGATATGAAATTGGGTAAAAAATTCTGAGAATATAAGCAGAAAACTGGGAGGAAAGAATTTTGGGAGAAAGGTCCGTGAAAACTGGGTGGAAAGATTCAGTGATAAATGGGAGAATAATTTGGGAGATAATTTTTGGTGAATAATAGGTGAAAATAAGGGGAAAATCTGGTGGGGAATTTATTGGGAGAAAATTCTGTAGAATAATTTGGGAGAAAATTCTGAGAAAATTTTTGGGAGAATAATTCAATTTTGAAAATGCGGCTGAATTAACCGGGAATGAAATTCTGAAAAATAGTGCTGAGCGAATTGGTGAAAATTTGGGTGGAAAATTGTGAGAAAAATTTGGAAGAAAATTGGGAGATTGAAACATTGAGAGACAAATACAGTTGAAGAACTGGTAAGGGCAAATTTGGGAAGAAAATTGTGTGAATATACTCGGGGAATTAAATTCCTGATGAATAATATATCTGAGATAATTTATTTGGGAGAAAATCGATATAAAATTGGAGCTTGAAAATTGGAGAAAAAATTGGGAAGAGAATCAGTGAAAACGGGGGGAAATTTATGGAGAAAATCTAATGAAAATTGGGAGAAAAGTTGAGAGAAAAATTGGGTTTTAATCGAATAATTTGGGAGATATAATTTTGGAGAAAATCGGTGTAATTTAATTTGTGGAAAATATTGGGAGAAAATTGTGGAAAAAAAGTCTTAGGAGAAAATTGGGAAAGAATTGTGATAGACATTGGTGAGAAATTTTTGGGTTAGATAGAATTTTGGGAGAAAATTCTAATGAATATCTGTGAAATAACTGGAGAGGAGAATTCTGTAGGAAAATGCTGAGAAATTTGGGTGAAGGAATTGGTAGAAGAATTGGTGAGAAATTCTGGAGGAACAATTGGTGAAAATTGTGGATGAAAATTTGGAAAAAATCAAGGAGAAAAATTGGGAAGAAAATTGGAGAAAAATTGGGAGAAAATTTTGGGAGAAAAACTGGGAGAAAATCCGTGAAACTTTGGGGGAAATTGGGAAAAAATAGGAGAAATTTTGGAGAAAATCAATGAATTTATTGGGGAGAAAATTGTGGGAGAAATATAATTACTGGAGGCAAATCTACATTGGGAAAAAAATTTGGGTGAAAATTGTGTGAATAATGAGAATTGGTAGAAAATTGCTGAGCAAAGTTAAAGATTGGAAGTGGGAGAAATTTGGGAGAAAATTGGGGATAATTGGGAAAAAATATTGGTAAGATAAATTCTGCGAAATGTTGGGAGATTAAATCTTAGGAGAATAATTGGGAGAAAATTGGCTTGTTAGAATTTTGGGAGAAAATCCGTGTTAAAATCTGGCGGGGATTATATTGGGCTAGTTAAAAATTTGGGAAGAATATATGGTCGAAAAGTTGAACGAGATTAATTAATGGTGGATATTTGGGTAATTTTGGGATATATTTTATTGATTGATTTGGGGGAAATCATTTGGGTATAATTTGAGGATTATATTTTGGGGTAATATTTGGGATAGATTTTGAGGATTAATTTGGGGATATATTGTTGGGATAAATTTTAGGTTATAGTATTTTTGTTGGTGGGTTTATTTTTGGAATATTACTTAGGATATATTTGGGGGTAATTATTGGGATAGATTTTAGGAATAATTTTTGTGGGGTAATTTTGGTGATAATTTTAGGGATGATTTGGGGGGTAATATTGGGATAGACTGTTTAGGTATATTTTATGAGTCTTGTTGTGAGGGCTGACCCTGTTTTTTCTGAGTGTTATTTTGGGATAATTTTGGGTGATTTTTGGGTATGTTTGGGTGGGTCCTGATCCATTGTTTGTAAGTATTTGTTTGGGGTATTTTTATGCATCAATTTAAAGGGTATTTTGGGATATATTTTGGGTTATTTTTTGGATAATTTGGGGAGATCCTACCCTGTTTTTTTGGGGTGATTTTGGATTAATTTTTAGGATATTTGGGGGTAAATTTGGGATAATTTTAGGAATTAATTTTAGGGTTAATTTTTGGGGTAATTTTTAGGATGATTTGGGGGTAATTTAGGAATAATTTAGGATAATTTTAGAGGTTAATTTTGGGGTAATTTTAAAGGAGCAATTTGGGGGTAATTGGGTAACAATTTTTAGGATAATTTTAGGGTTAACTTTTGGGTATCATTTTTACGCTGATTGTTTATGGGTATTTCTGGGAGGTCTGACCTTTGTTTTTTTGAGGTGGTTTGGGTTAATTTTAGGATAGTTTTGGGATAATTTCAGGATAATTTTAGAGTATTTTTGAGGGTCTGACCCTGTTTTTTTCTGGCGGTGATTTTTGGATAATTTTTGGGGTAAATTTTGGGATAATTTTGGGTGGGGGTGTCCTCTGACCCCGGTTTGGGTTCCTGAATTGGTATTTTTTGGGGTGATATTTTAAGATTCAATTTGAAAGGGTAATTTTGGGTTATAGTTGTTTGGGTAATGGTTGGTAATTAAATTTTTGGGGAAGAATCTCCTAGACTTTTCCTTGTTTTTTTTTGGGGTGATTTTGTGGTTAATTTTTGGGATTATATTTGGGGGGTAATTTTTGGGGTATTAACTTTCAGGATAATTTTGGGGGTAAATTTTGTGGTTATATTTTGTTACGGGATAATTTGGGTTTAAATTTGGGAATATTTTTACGCTAATTTTAGTGGTATTTTTTGAGGGTCTGACCGCCTGTTTGTTTCTGAGGTTTTTTGATTTTGGGATATTTATTTTGGGAGGATTTAGGTGGATTTATATCTTTTGGTCAGTTTTTGGGGAGGATTCTGTTTATAACCCGAATTTTATGCTGATTGTATGATTTTGGGTATACATTTTAGGAATATTAGTTTGGGGGTGATTTTTTGTGTTGTTATATATTTTTGGTGTTGGTTTTTGTTTGAGGGCCTGACCTTCTGGTTTTTCTGAGTGATTTTTTTTGGTGACAATTTTTTAGGAATAATTTTTTGGACTATTTTTTGGGGGTGTCCTACCCTGTTTTTCTGAGGTGATTTTAGGATGAATTTTGTTTGGGGTGATGTTTGGGAATTTTTAGGATAAATTTTGTTGGGATAATTTATTGTGAGGGCCTGACCTTTCTCTGTTTTATTTCTGGGTGATTTTGTATTATACCCTAATAGATTTGTAGAATAATTCTTGGGATATATTTAGAGTATTTTTTGCGGGTTGCTGACCCTGTTTTCTTCTGAGTGGGTTTTTTGGAAATAATTTTTTGGGGTTGATTTTTTTGTGGTTATTTTTTAGGAATATGATATTGGGTATTTATTTTTTTGGTGGGGACTCTCTGTGGACCCTTTTTTTTTTTTCCCGCCCATTTGTTCAGTGGCCTTGCTGCTCGCTGTGTTGTGAACTTATGCGGGGGGGTGGTGAGAATGCGTGGTGCTCGCCAGGTCGCCCTGCGCCCCAGTCCCCGCCCCCTCGCCCGGGCCTTCCCGCCGCCTCTCTCCCCCAGCCCCCGCCTCCCACCTGCTTTGCGGGTTTGCTGCCGCGGTCCTCTGGCCCCGCCCCCTCAGGAGTTCCCCGCCCCTTCCTGGTGACCTCCTTCTTCCTGGGAGTGAGTGCATGCGCGTGCGCACGGCGGAGTTACATGGTGGAGTTATGGAAACTTCCCAATTTATATCCCCCCAAAAGAATTCCCCAAAAACCCTAAAATGGCCCCAAAAATTTCGCCAATAATAAACGATTCCTTCCAAATTAATGGCCTCATTAGAATCCTCCAGAAGTTGGCCCCAGATATGGCTGCTCTCATTAAAATTCCCAATATAAAAATCTCCAAATGGCCCCAAATGGCCCCAAAATCCCAAAAAAAATCCCGTCAGAATATATAGGACCGAACCCAAAAATTCCAAACAACTAGACTCAGATGGCCCATCAAAACTTGATGCCCACTAAAATGCCCAAAAAAGGTCCCTCAGCAATAGCCCTGAAAGTGGCCGCCAAAAATTCTCTCCATCAAAATGTGCTCCAAAAAATGTCTCCCAAAAATTCCAAAAGAATGGGTCCCCAAATGGCCCCAAATTCGCCTAGAAAAAAGGATTCCTAAAATGGCCTCCCGGAAGGCCTCCTGACTCCCAATAATCCTCCAGCAAAAGCCTCCAAAATGGCCCAAAAATTCAAAAATAATACCTCCAAAACAATTCTCAAACGTGCCCCAAAAATCCCCCTAAATGGCCCAAAAATGCCCCAAAAAAGTCAATGCCCAAAAATTCAAAAATATCCCCAAAATGGCCATCCTCAAATCCACAGAATAAACATCGCCAAACCAAATCAAAATTCCTAAAACTCAAAAATCCCCAGAATCGGCTCCAAAAACCCAAAAAAAAGAATCCCAAAAAATCCCCAGAAATGGCCAAATAAAGCCCAAAATAAGATTCCTAAAATGGCCCCAAAAAGTCCAAAAAAAGATCTGCAAAATGGCCCCAAATAGGCCCCAAAAATTCCAAAAAAATGCCCCAGAAATCCCAAAAACAGATCCCTAAAATGGCCCCAAAAATTCCCCAAATGGCCTCAAAAAAATGCCCCAAAATTTCCCAAAATGGCCCCAAAAAATGCCCCAAAAATTCCAAAAAAATGCCCCAAAATGGCCCCAAAAATCCCAAAAACAGATGCCTAAAATGGCCCCAAAAACTCCCAAAATGGCCCCAAAAAATACCCCAAAAATCCTAAAAAATGGTCCCCAAAATGGCCCCAAAAATCCCCAAAAAAGATCCCCAGAATAGCCCCGAAATGGCCCTAAAAATTCTCAAAATGGTCCCAAAAATTCTCCCAAAATGGCCCCAAAAACCCTCCAGAATGGCCCCAAAACTCCCAAAAAAAGATTCCTAAAATGGCCCCGAATATTCAAAAAAAATGCCTCAAAAACCCCCCGGAATGGCCCCAAAAACCCCATAAAAAGATCCCCAAAATGGCTCTAAAAATTCCCAAAACCGCCCCAAAAAATGGCCCAAAATGGCCCCAAAAATGCCCCAAAAATTCCCAAAATGGCCCCAAAAAATCCCCAAAATGGCCCCAAAAATTTCAAAACATGCCCCAAAAAATCCCAAAAAACGGCCCCAAAAATCCCCAAAAAAGATCCCCAAAATGGCCCCAAAAAATGCCCCAAAAATTCCAAAAAAATCCCCAAAATGGCCCTAAAAATTCCCAAAATGGTCCCAAAAAATCCCCCAGAATGGCCCCAAAAATCCCAAAAAAATCCCCCCAATATGGCCCCAAAATCCCCCCAAAAATTCTCCAGAATGGCCCCAAAAATCCCAAAAAACAATCCCCAAAATGACCCCAAAAATTCCAAAAAAATGCCCCAAAAATCCCCTAAATCATCCCCAAAAATCCCCCAGAATGGCCCCAAAAATCCCAAAAACAGATGCCTAAAATGGCCCCAAAAATTCCCAAAATGGCCCCAAAAAATGCCCCAAAAATTCCAAAAATTGGTTCCCAAAATGGCCCCAAAACTTCTTAAAAAATCCCCCAGAATGGCCCCAAGAGTCCCAAAAAAAGATCCCTAAAATGGCCCCAAAAGTGCCCCAAAAATTCCAAAAAAATACCCCAAAAAATCCTTCAAAATGGCCCCAAAAATGCCCCAGAATGGCCCCAAAAATCCCAAAAAAATCCCCCGGAATGGCCCCAAAAATCCCAAAAAAAGATTCCTAAAATGGCCCCGAAAATTCCAAAAAAAGATCTCCAAAATGGCCCCAAAAATTCAAAAAAATTCCCCCAGAATGGTGCCAAAAATCCCAAAAACAGATCCCTAAAATGGCCCCAAAAATTCCCAAAATGGCCCCAAAAAATGTCCCAAAAATTCCAAAAAATGATCCCCAAAATGGCCCCAAAAATTCCCAAAAAATCCCCCAAAATGCCCCCAAAAATCGCAAAAAACAATCCCCAAAACGGCTCCGACATGGCCCAAAAATTCCCAAAATGGCTCCAAAAAATCCCTAAAATGGCCCCAAAAATCCCAAAAAAAGATCCCAGAACAGCCCCAAAAATTCTCCCAAGATGGCCCCAAAAAATGCCCCAAAAATTCCAAAAATTGGTTCCCAAAATGGCCCCAAAAATCCCATAAAAAGATCCCTAAAATGGCCCCAAAATTCCCCATTTTCCCCCCAATGTTCCCAAACTCCCCGTCTTTCCCCCGATTTTTCCCCAAATCCCCCCAATTCTTTCCCCAAAGATTCCCATTTTCCCCCCCAATCTTGCATTTTTCCCCCAAATTCCCCAAAATTCCCCAATTTTCCCCCCAATTTTCCCAAATTCGCCCGTTTTTCCCCCAAAGTCCCCCCCGTTTTCCCCCAATTTCCCCCCGAGTTTTCCCAAATTCCCCATTTTCCCCCCCAATTTTTCCCGATTGTCCCCGGAATATTCCCATTTCCCCCGTTTTTTCCCGATTTCCGTTTTTTCCCCCAATTTTCCCGATTTCCCGGTTTCTTCCCCCGTTTTTCGCCGCTTTCCCTTTTTCCCCCGTTTTCCCGAATGTCCCGGTTTTTCCCCCCGTTTTCCCATTTCCCGGTTTTTCCCCCGTTTTGCCCTCACCAGTAGAACGGGGAGCGCCGGGGGGGGCGGCGGCTGCCGGCAGGGGGGGGGAGGGCCGCGGGGGGGGAAGGAGGAGCGGGGGCCGGCGGGGGGAGGGGAGGCCGCGTGACGTCACTTTCCGGTTCTTCCTTGGTGAGGGGGCGGAGGCCGGGGAGGGGGCCGGGGCTGCGGAGAGAAGAAAAAAAATAAAAATAAAGCAGAAAAAGAATTTTGGGGATATGTTGGGGAATTTTGGGGAAATTGGGGGAAAATTGGGTGGTTCTGGTGGGGGAGGGGAAAATTTTGGGGGAATTTTGTGTTGGAAATTTGGAGGGAAAATTTGGGGAATTTTGGGGAAAATTTTGGGGTTTCTGGGGTGGGAAGCGCGAAATCTCAGGGATTTGGGGAAATTTGGGAATTTGGGGAAAATTCGAAGATTTTGGGTGGGGGAGGGGAAATTTTTGGGGGCATTTTGAGGAAATTTTGGGGAGAAAATTTGGGAATTCTGGGGAAAAATTTTGAGGAAATTTTGAGAATTTTGGGGGTGGCGGCAGGGGGCGGGCCGGGGCGGCGGGGGGGGGGGCGCGAGGGGGGGGGGGGGGGGCGGGGACAATTTAGGGAACATTTTGGGGAAAATTTGGCGAGAATTTTAGAGAATTTTTTGGAATATTTTTGGCAATTTAGGGGAAATTTGGGCGTTCTGAGGGTGGGGAAGGGAAATTTTGCGGGAGTTTTGGGAAAATTTGGGGGAAAATTTGGGTAATTTTGGGTAAATTTTGGGGAAAATTTTGGGAAAATTTGAGAATTTGGAAGGTGGGGGAAGGGGAAATTTTGGCGGGAATTTTAAGGAAGATTGGAAGGAAAATTTGGGGAATTTGGCCGGGAAAATTTTTGAGGATAATTTTGACATTCTTAGGGGCGGGGCAGGAAAATTTGAGGGAATTTTTGCGGGCGAAAAACTGGCGCAGAATTTCGGGGAAATTTGAGAAAATCTGGGGCAAAATTTGGGGAAAATTTTTGTAAGTTTTGGGAAAATTAGGGGGGAAAATTTGAGAAATTTCGAGAATTTTGGGGAATTTTGGGGCGGGAGGCGAAATTAGGGGGATTTTGGGGAAAATTTTGGGTAAATTTTTGGGGAAATTTTTGGGAAAACTTTGGGAAATTTATTGAGACTTCTTGGGGTGGGGGAAGAACGTTTGGAGAATGGGGATTTTTTGGGAAATTTACAGGGAGTTCTTGAAAGTGGGAATGGGAAAATTTTGGGGATTTTGGGAAAAATTTGGGGAATTTTGGGAAATTTCGGGGAAATTTCAAAGAATTGTTGGGGGTGGGGGAATATTATTGGTGGTAATTTGGGGAGAATTTTTGACGAATTTGGGGTTTGGGGAAATTTGGAGGGAAAAATTGGAAATTCTTTGGGGAAAGTTTTGTGGGAAAATTTTGTGGAAATTTTCGAGAATTTGGGGGAGAC
>NDFG01000123.1:93786-108294 GCA_002167245.1 Sporophila hypoxantha | reverse complement strand
GAGTAGGCCATTTTTGGGCATTTTGCTGCCAGTTTTTGGGGCCATTTTGGGGCCATTTTGAGGCCATGTTGTGGGTCATTTTTGGGCCATGTTTGGCTGGGCATTTTGGGGGACATTGGGGCCATTTTGGGCCCTTTTGGGGAGCCATGAGGCGCATTTCTGGGGCCCATTAGAGGCATTTTTGGGCCATTTTGGCCTTTTGGGCCATTGCGGGGGCCATTTTGGGCCATCTTTGGGGCCCATTTTGGGCCTTTTGGCCATTGGGCCATGGGGCATTTTTGGCCAATTTGGGACCATTTTGGGGGGCCATTGTTGAGGCCATTTTGTGGGCCATTTTGGATAGGGGGTGCCTGGCTCAGCGGGAGTGAGAAGGATCGGTATGAGGGGGCCATTCTTGGGGCCATTTTTGGGGCCATTGTTGATGGCCATTTTGGGGGCCATTTGCTGGCCATTTTTTGAGGCCATTTGGGGCATTTTGTGTGTGGGCGAGGCCATTTTGGGGCCATTTTGTGACCTTCGGGCCACATTTTGGTGTTGTGGCCATTTTGGTCGGGACCATTGGGTGCCAGTTTTGATTGGGTTGGGGGTTGTAAAGTATTGGTGGGCATTTTGGTGGGCAAGTTCGAGCATTTTTGGGGCCATTTGTTCGGGCCACATGGGCCATTTTGACTGCATTTTGGGGGGGGGCCATTTTGGGTGCCATTTTGAGTGGGCCATCTTTGCGGGCCATTTTGGGCCATTGTGAGGGCAATTTTTGGGGCCGTTTGAGGCAATTTTTGGGGCCACTTGAGGCCATTTGGGGGACATTTTTGGGTGCCATTTTAGGAGGCCATTTTGGGCCATTTTGCGGGCATTTTTGGGGCATTTTGGGCACCATTTTGGGCCATTGGCGGGCCATTTGAGGCATTTTGGGCCATTTTGGGCCATTTTGGCGAATGAGGCCGGGGGGTGATAAAGTGGGGAGTGCCATTTTGAGGCCATTTTGGAGGCCAGTTTGAGGGGCACATTGGGCCATTTTGATGCCATTTTGGGCCATTTTGGCGCCATTTTTGGGGGTGATGGCGGGCCATTTTGGGAACTTTTGGCCAATTTTGGGGCCATTTTGGGCCAATTTGGGAACATTTGGGGCCATTTTGATGCCATTTGTTTGGCCAGTTTTGGCGCCATTTTTGAGGCCATTATGTGACCATTTTTGGATGTGTTCCATTTTGAGTCCATCTTTGGGCCAACTTTGTGCATTTTGGGGCATTTTGGTGCCGGCCTCATTTTTGCCATTTTGGGGCAATTGTGAGGCCATTTTGTTGGGGTGGAAACTCACTGCCCCAGCGGGGTGCCTCACCGCTCCAGGATATGTGCGGTTCCTCCTGGCTTGGCCGCGGTCCTCGTCGTCCTCGCGCGCCGTCCCGCATGTCTCCATCCCCCCATGTTCCCGTGTCGTCCGGTCCCGGTCCCGCTTCGTCCGTCCCCGCGTCGCCGTCGCCGTCCCCCGTGGTCCGGGCCGTCTGTCTCCGGGCGCATGTCCTCGAAACAGCGTCTCGCGGCCATGGTTTGTGGGAGGGGACGTAAAAAAAAACGGCACTGGGCACACTGGGGCAACCTTGACACACCTGGGACCAGTCGGGTCGACCTGGGGCAACAATCAGGGACAAGCCATGCGCACCTGGGGACACGCTGGGGGGTAACACACTGGCAAACCTCGGGTTCAGCTGGGGGGAACACCCTGGACACACCTGGGTCACAACCTGGTCGGTATGCGGGTCACACCTGGAGCACACCTGGGGACAAGCTGGGGACACGCACTTTCTGATACAACCTGGGTGTTACCAGCGCCTCGGCACACCTTTTTAAACACACGGTGCCCTTGATACCCTATACTCTGGCGCTTGGCATCCCAACGCTGAGAGTCGAGCTCCTGCACCGGGACACCTCTGGGCACACCCTGGGCACCACCTGGGACCAGCAGGACTCATCATATTCTTTCCGAATGATATCTCCTATTGGTCGAGATGTACAATCCCCTCTACACCGTTGACGCTATCGGAGTCTGGGCAACTCATGAAACCTCTTAACACTTCGGCTGGACACCCTGGGGAACACCACTAGCTAACCGTCACCGTGGACGAGGCGAGGCCTTGGGTCACACCTGGTCGGAAGTACCTAAGGGTCACCTGGGCACACGTCTGGGACACTGCGGTCACCCTGGTACGACCCCATAAAGTTGTCTGCCAGTTGCCCAAAGGTTTTCTCTACACTGGGGAGCTCCCCCACCTGGCCCTCAGCTCCAGCCCAGCCCTGACAACCTGTGAACTCACCTGAAGCACACCTGAACCACACTCTGGACGACACCTTAGATCCTGGGGGTAACCTGGATACACTGGGGCACACCTGGACACCCTGAAGCACGTCTCAAAAGGTCCCTCACACTGAGCTTTACTCTGGACACACCTTGGACCCCAGAGTACCCACCTGAGCTCTCACTGCTGATGCACCAGAATACCAACCTAAGACCACGGGTTGAACCTCTATCAGCCTGATACACCTGGGTGCCACACTGTGCATTGAACCCACTCTGGAACACACTCTGAATGAGTTCCTCAGGAAAGTTCTTTCTAACCTGGAGCCTATCACTTTCTGGCTAAACGACTTGGACGCTTCACCTGGACACCCCCAAAACTGTCCCAGAAGCGGTTTCCGTACACCATTAGACCATACTGCACACTCTGAAGACCCACGCTGAAACCAACCTGAGCTCACCTCTGAACACTCCGCTGGCCACTTGAACACACCTGACCTCACCTGAGCCTCACACTGGGACTACTGGGCCGTCACCAGGGCACACCTTGAACGCCCACCTGGACCACCTGACCTCACCTTGGCGCACACCTGAACCTCAACCTGGCACACCCTGAGTCCTCACCTGCACAATCCCTCAACCCCTTTTCCCCCCTTAAACCCTTCCAGGTCGCCCGCCAGAGAGTTTCCTCCACACCTGGGCGCCATCTGGGACCCCGTCCCGCCGCCTCACGCCTGTGGGCTGGGACTCACCTGCCTTAGGGCGGCGGGTGTCTCACCCGTGGCACCTCGGGACACGGCTACGCTTGTCATCATCCTGTGTGGAGGGGCGGGGCCTCAACGCTTGTGGGGGTCCTCACCTGTGGGGTTGGGGCTCACTCCTTGGGGGGCGGGGCTCATACCGTGTCTTGTTGAGCCTACCTCACCTGTGCGCGGGCTCACTGTGCAGGGGCACCGTCAGGGCCGGGGCCTCACCTGTGAAGGGGGCGGGGCTCACCTGCCGGGGGGCGGGCCCACCTGTGGGCGGGGCTCAACCATTGTCGGGTTTCGTCACCTGCGTGCTGGGCGGGGGGCTCACCCTGTCAGGGTCTCACTGTCAGGGGGGTGGGGGCTCACTTGTGTGCGGGGCTTCACACACTGCTGGGGGACGGGGGCTCACCTGTGTGGCACGTGTCTCATCCTGTTCAGGGGCGGGGCTTCACCATGCCCAGGGCGGGGTCTTCACTGTGGGGGTGTGGGCCCACCTGTGAGGGGCGCGGCGGCTCACCTGTTGGGGGGGCGGGTCCTACCTGGCGGGGGCGGGTCTCACCTGTCAGGGGCGGGGCTCACCTGTCGGGGCGTGGTTTCACCTGCCGGGGGCGCTGAGAGGTCTCACCTGTGGGCAGGGCTCACCTGTGGGGGCGGGCTACCTGTGGGCGTGGGCATCACACCTGCCGGGGCGGGGCTCACGCTTCGGGGGCGCGGGCTCACCATGTTTTGAAGTAGCGGTGCGTGAAGTTGCGCCTCGAATGGCCATGCTCCCCAGGAGCGCGCTCTCTGGTTGGCTCTCTTGAGGATGTTCTCCTCAACGGCGTGGCCCTCACGAGATCAAACTGGCAGGGATGACAGGTACGGCAGGGTGTAGACACAGGTAAGGACAGTGATATGGGAACAGGTTCGTGGTTGGCCTCTTCTTGAGGATGTTCTCCTGCAAACACCGTGCGCTCTACTTGAATCAACCTGCACAGGTGAGACAGGTACGGACAGGTGAGTTACAGGTACTATGGACAGGTAAGGACAGGTGAAGACACAGGTAGATGGGGAACAGGCTCTGGTTGGCCTTCTGTGAGGAATGTTCCTCCTCATACGCGTTGCGCCACTGATCAACCTGCATCAGGTGAGACACAGGTGAGAGAACAGGGCTGAAACACAGGTGAGACACAATTATAGTTAGTGAGAACAGGTGAGACAGGTACGGAACAGGTGAGACCAGGGGTACAGGACAGGCTCAGACAGGTAAGGGGCAGGTATGGAAACAGGTGAGCAGGTTCTGGTTGGCTCCTTCTGAGTGGATGTTTTCTCCTCCCACGGTGCGCTCCGAGATCAAACGCTGCGCAGGGTGAGACAGGTGAGAGACGGTGAGACATGTAATGGACAGGGTAAGGGCAGGTATTGGACAGGTCGAGACGACGGGGACAGCCAGGTGAGCCTCCAGGTGTTTCTCACTCACCTGATCACCCTGGACAGGTGAGACAGGTTGAGACCACACGGTGCGAGAGGGAGTACACAGGTGAGCAGGTCGAGGACAGGTGAGTCTATAGTCTGCCTAACTATCCGCACAGGTACTCCCAAATCCCAAACACCTGCACAGTGAAAGCTCCAGGATGCACAGGTAGAGCTCCAAATCCCAAATGGCCTGACAGGTGCGCTTCCTACACTCCCCAAATACCTGCCCAGTACCCCAAATCACCTGCACAGTTGAAGCTCCTGACTCCCAAGTACTGCCCAGGTGAAGCTGCCTAAATCCCAAACTCCTGCAACAGAGTGAGCTTACAGAGTGCTACAGTAGTGAGTCCTTAACTCCAAATAATCGTGCACAGGTGAGCTCCCATAATCCCAAATAACTGCACCAGGTCTATCCCCCTAACCCCCTACAGTCACGCAGGTGACGCTTCGCAGAGACTGCTCCTTACAGGTGAGCTTCCTGAGTCTGAACACACCTGCAACAGGTGAGCTTCCACAGGTGCTACAGGATGAGAGCTCCTAACTGACAAATCCCTGAACAGTGACCAGAAACTGCTTCTGACTCCAAATCCTCTGGCACAGGTGAGCTCCTAAATCCAAATACCTGCACAGGTTGAAGCTCCTAAATCCCAAATAACTGCACAGGTGAGCTCCAGGTTGCTACAGGTGAGCCATAACTCCCAAATACCTGCAAGATATCAACTCCAAACCTTCAACCAAGCCCCCAGGTGACCTCCCACCACCTGCCGAGGTGCGCTCACCTGTAGATGTGGACGTCGGGGGTCTGGCCGATGCTTGGTGTCCTAGGGGGCTGCACAGGTACCCAAACCTTGCAAGGTTGGAGCTCCTAAATCCATACAGTCACACACTAGCTGCCAGGGTGCTTCTCCACCTGCACAGGTGAGCTCCAGGTGCTACAGGTGAGTCCATAACTCCAAAATACCTGCAGCAGGTGAGCTCCAATGCTAACAGGTGAGCCCTAAATCCAAACATCTGCCAGGTTACCCAAATACCTTGCACAGGTGAGTCCAGAACTCTCCAAATCCCTGCAGCAGGTGAGCTCCTAAACCGAGAGAACACTGCCCGAGGGTGGCTGTCACCTGTAGATGTGGGACGCGCGGGTCTGGCCGAGTGCGGTTGGCACCTCGTCCTGGGGGCTGCCCAGGTACCCAAACACCTGCCAGGTACCAACACCTGCCACGGTACCCAACACCTGCCCACGAGTACCCAAATGACCTGCACAGGTGCCCAAACACCTGCACAGGTACCAAAACACCTGCACAGGTGAGCTCCAGGTGCTACAGGTGAGCTCAACTCCTCCATACCTGCCCAGGTGAGCCTCCAAAATCCCAAAACACTGCAAGGTGAGCTCCTAAACCCCCATAGAGTCACACAGTGTAGGCTCCAGGTGCTTCTCAGCTGCAAGCTGTGAGCTCCTGACTCCAAATACTTGCACAGGTGGCTCCTAACTCCGAAATACCTGGACAGGTGAGCTCCGAAATCCATACAACCACACAGGTAAGCTCCCATCCCAAATACACTGCACCAGGTGAGCTCCTGACTCCAAATTCCTGCACAGGTGAGGCTGTGACTTCCAAGTGCCTGCACAGGTGAGCTCCAGTGTCACAGGTGAGTCCATAACTCCTCCATACCTGCACGTAGACTCAAACACTTCACCAAGCCCCCCAGGTGCGCCCCAGGTGCGCTCACCTGTAGATTTTGACGTCGCGGGTCTGGCGATGCGGTGGCACCTGTCCTGGGGCTGCCCAGGTACCCAAACAACCCTGCACAGGTACCCAAACACCTGCCCAGGTACCCAAACACCTGCACAGGTGAGCTCCCAAATCCCAATTACCTGCCCAGGTGAGCTCCTAAATCCCATACAACCACAAAGGTGAGCTCCAGGTGCTTCTCCAAGCTCCAGGTGAGCTCCTGACTCCCAAATCCCTGCACAGGTGAGGCTGTGACTCCCAAGTACCTGCACAGGTGAGCTCCAGGTGCAACAGGGTGAGCTCTTAAATCCCAATACCTGCACAGGTGAGCTCTCACCCCCCATACAGTCACCACAGGTGAGCTCCAGTGCTTCTCCACCTGCCCAGGTGAGCTCAAGTGTCACAGTGAAGCTCCTAAACCCAAATACCTGCACAGGTAACCAAATCACCCCTCAGGCACCCAAATACCTGCCCAGCTGAGCTCCAGTGCTACAGGTGAGTCCATAACTCCCAAATACCTGCACAGGTGAGCCTCCCAAATCCCAAACACCTGCACAGGTGAGCTCCTGACTCTCATACAGCCCCACAGGTGAGCTCCAGGTGCTACAGGTGAGGCTGTGACTCCCAAACACCTGCACATGTGAGCTCCAAACCTTGACCAAAAAAACCCCCAGGTGAGCTCCCCACCTGCCCAGGTGCGCTCACCTGTAGATGTGGACGTCCGCGGGTCTGGCCGATGCCGGTTGCACCTGTTCCTGGGGCTGCCCAGGTACCCAAATACCTGCACAGGTTGAGGTCCTGGGTGCTACAGGTGAGTCCATAACTCCAATACCTGCACAGGTGAGCTCCCAAATCCCAAATACCTGCACAGGTGAGCTCCAGTGCTACAGTGCAGTCCATAAACTCCCAAATCCCTGCCAAGGTGAGCTCCTAAATCCCAGATACCTACACAGGTGAGCTCCAGGTGCTACAGGTGAGCTCCTAAGTCTGAAACACCTGCACAGGTGAGCTCCTGACTCCCATACAGCCATGCAGGGTGAGCTCCAGTGCTACAGGTGAGTCCTAAACTCTCCATACCTGCACAGGTGAGCTCCTAAATCCCAAATAGCATGCACAGGTGCAGCTCCTGACTCCCAAATAACCCCAGGTACCAAATACCTGCACAGGTGAGCTTCCCAATCTAAATAGCTGCACAGGTGAGCTCCAGGTGTCACAGGTGAGCCCATAACTCCTCCATACCTGCACACAGGAACTCCAAACCTTCACCAAACCCCAGGTGTGCCCACCCACCTGCCGAGGTGGCGCTCACCTGTTGATGTGGACGTCGCGGGTCTGGCCGATGCGGTGGCACCTGCCGGTGGGCTGCGCCAGGTACCCAAACACCTGCCCAGGTGAGCTCCAGGGTGCGACAGGTGAGCTCCTAAATCCCAAACAACCTGCCGCGGGAGCTCCTAACCCCCATACAGTCACACAGGTGAGTCCAGGTGCTTTCTCCGGCTGCCCAGGTGAGCTCCAGGTGCTACAAGTGAGTCCATAACTCCCAAACACCTGCACAGGTGAGCTCCAGGTGCTACAGGTGAGTCCATAACTCCCAAATCCCTGCACAGGTGCAGCCCAGGTGTCACAGGTGAGCATAACTCCTCCATACCTGCACATAGGAACTCCAAACCTTCACCAAGCCCCGCAGGTGCCTCCCCCACCTGCCCAGGTGCGCTCACCTGTAGATGTGGACGTCGCGGGGTTGGCCGATGCGGGGTGGCACCTGTTCCTGCGCGCGCGGTCCATGGTGGGTTCCAGTCCGAGTCGTAGAAACACCACCGTGTCGCCCCGGCCAGTGTGACGCCGACGCCGCCGAGCGCGTCGACAGGATGAAGCAGAAAGATGCGCTTGTCGGCGTTGAAGCGCTCCATGAGGCGCTGGCAGGTGAGCGCGCAGGGTGAGGGCACCCGGGGGGGCGGCCCGGGGGACCCGGGGCACACCTGGGATACCTGGGGGGCACACCGTGGGCACGTCTGGGCACACCTGGGGTACACCTGGGGCACAACTGGAGATACCTGGGCACACTGAGACAGCCTGGGAGCACAGGCTGGCACCTGGGGCACACTGGGACACACTGAGATACCTGGGGCACACTGAGACACCTGGGAACAGCTGGGGCACCTGGGGCACCACTGGATACCTGGCGATACCTGGGGACCACCTGGGATAGCCGGACACACCTGGGCACGCCTGGGGGCACACCTGGTGGATACTCTGGACACGCCTGGGGCACCACCTGGATACCTGGGGCACACTGCTACTGGGCACACCTGGAACTGGGGCACACCTGGGACACCTGGGCACACTTGAGATACCCAGGGCACACCTGGGATACCCGGGACACACCTGAGGCAGACCGGGGCACACCTGGAGCACACCTGAGATACCTGGGCACACCTGGGAGCGAGTCAGGAAAACCTGAGGAGCACCTGAGACACCTGAAACACACTTGGAGGTGCTACTGCCTCCAAGTGCGTCTCAGCCACACCGAACTGCCCCCAGGTGTGCCCAGGTGTGCCCCAGGTGTGTCTGACCCCACCCAGGTGTATCCCAGGTGTTGCCCCAGGTGTGTCTGACCCCCACCCAGGTGGTTCCCAGGTGTGTTTGGGTCTCACCTGTCGCTGCCACGCGGGTGGAGCCGTCCAGGCGCAGGTAGATGTGCCCCAGGTGTGTCCCAGGTGTATCCAGGTGTATCCCAGGTGTGTCTAACCCCACCCAGGTGTATCCCAGGTGTCTCTAACCCCACCCAGGTGTTGGGTCTCACCTGTCGCTGCTCCACGCGGGTGGAGCCGTCCAGGCGCAGGTAGATGTGCCCCAGGTGTGTCTCCAGGTGTGGTCTGACCCCACCAGGTGTATCCCAGGTGTATCCCAGTCACACCAGGTTGTATCCCAGGTGTGTCTAACCCCACCCAGGTGTGCTCAGGTGTATCCCAGTCACACCCAGGTGTATCCAGGTGTCTCTAACCTGTCGGGTCTCAACTGTCGCTTGCCTCCATGTGGGGTGAGACGTCCAGGCGCAGGTAGATGTGCCCCAGGTGTGTCTGACCCCACCCAGGTGTGCTCCAGGTGAATCCCAGGTGTCTGTAACTTGCACCCAGGTGTGTCCAGGTGTATCCCAGGTGTCTCTAACCTGTCGGGTCTCACCTGTCGCTGCTCACGCGGTGGAGCCGTCCAGGCGCAGGTAGATTGTGCCCGTGAAGTGGAGGAAGCGCTCGAGCACGTCGAGCATCGCGCTCATCTGCGTAGAGATCAGCACGCGGTGCCCGCCGGCGCGGAGCGCGCGCAGCAGCACCTCAGGGCCTGCAGCTTACCTGGGGGACAGGTGACACAGGACAGGTGAAGGACACCAAAAAAACCAAAAAAAATCAAAAAATCCCAAAGATTTACTCCTAAGTTCATTAAATTGGTCCCCAAATTCATGGTGTTTGGGTACCTGGGCAGCCCCAGGACAGGTGCCACCGCATCGGCCAGACCCGCGACGTCCACATCTACAGGTGAGCGCACCTGGGCAGGTGTTTGGGATTTAGGAGCTCACCTGTGCAGGGATTTGGGAGTTCTGGACTCACCTGTGCAGGTATTTGGGTACCTGGGCAGATGTTTGGGATTTAGGAGCTCACCTGTAGCATCTGGAGCTCACCTGTGCAGGTATTTGGGAGTTATGGACTCACCTGTAGCACCTGGAGCTCACCTGTGCAGGTGGAGAAGCACCTGGAGCTCACCTGTGTGACTGTATGGGATTTAGGAGCTCACCTGTGCAGGTGTTTGGGTACCTGTGCAGCCCCAGGACAGGTGCCACCGCATCGGCCAGACCCGCGACGTCCACATCTACAGGTGAGCGCACCTGGGCAGGTGGGGGAGGTCACCTGGGGGGCTTGGTGAAGGTTTGGAGTTGATATCTGCAGGTATTTGGGAGTTATGGGCTCACCTGTAGCACCTGGAGCTCACCTGTGCAGGTATTTGGGATTTAGGAGCTCACCTGTGCAGGTATTTGGGATTTAGGAGCTCACCTGTGCAGGGATTTGGGAGTCAGGAGCTCACCTGTGCAGGGATTTGGCAGTTAGGAGCTCACCTGTAGCACCTGGAGCTCACCTGTGCAGGGATTTGGGAGTTATGGACTCACCTGTAGCACCTGGAGCTCACCTGTGCAGGTGTTTCAGACTCAGGAGCTCACCTGTAGCATCTGGAGCTCACCTGCGTGACTGTATGGGGGTTAGGGGATCACCTGTGCAGGTATTTGGGATTTGGGAGCTCACCTGTGCAGATATTTGGGAGTTAAGGACTCACCTGTAGCACCTGGAGCTCACCTGTGCAGGGATTTGGGATTTAGGAGCTCACCTGGGCAGGTACTTGGGAGTCAGGAGCTCACCTGTGCAGGTGTTTGGGTACCTGGGCAGGTATTTGGGAGTTAGGAGCGCACCTGTGCAGGCATTTGGGATTTAGGAGCTCACCTGTGACACCTGGAGCTCACCTGTGCAGGTGTTTGGGATTTGGGAGCTCACCTGTGCGGTAATTAGGCAGCTATGGACTCACCTGTCTCACCTCTCACCTGTGTCTCACCTCTCGCACCTGTGGTCTCACCTGTCTCACCTGTCCAGGCTGATCACGGTGGAGGAGAACACCTGGAGCTCACCTGGGGCTGTCCCCGTGTCTCACCTGTCCATACCTGCCCTTACCTGTCCATACCTGTCTCACCTGTCTCTCACCTGTCTCACCTGCGCAGGTTGATCTCGGAGCGCACCGTGGAGGAGAACATCCTCAAGAAGGCCAACCAGAACCTGTCTCACCTGTCCATACCTGCCCTTACCTGTCTGTACCTGTCTGTACCTGTCTCACCTGTCCGTACCTGTCTCACCTGTGTCTCACCTGTGTCTCACCTGTGTCTCACCTGTCTCTCACCTGTGTCTCACCTGTGCAGGTTGATCAGTGAGCGCACCGTTGAGGAGAACATCCTCAAGAAGGCCAACCAGAGCCTGTTCCCCATCTCACCTGTGTCTCACCTGTCCTTACCTGTCCATACCTGTACCTCACCTGTCCGTACCTGTCTCACCTGTGCAGGTTGATCAGTGAGCGCACGGTGCAGGAGAACATCCTCAAGAAGGCCAACCAGAACCTGTTCCCCATCTCACCTGTCCTTACCTGTGTCTCACCTGTCCGTACCTGTCTCACCTGCCAGGTTGATCTCGGAGCGCACCGTTGAGGAGAACATCCTCAAGAAGGCCAACCAGAAGCGGCTCCTGGGGGACATGGCCATCGAGGGCGGCAACTTCACCACCGCCTACTTCAAACAGGTGAGCCCCGCCCCCGACAGGTGAGCCCCGCCCCCGGCAGGTGAGCCCCGCCCACAGGTGAGCCCCGCCCCCCACAGGTGAGCCCTGCCCACAGGTGAGACCCGCCCCGACAGTGTGAGCCCCGCCCCTGACAGGTGAGCCCGCCCCCGCCCAGGTGAGCCCGCCCCCCACAGGTGAGCCGCCGCCCCCCACAGGTGGGCCCACCCCCCACAGGTGAAGCCCCGCCCTGGCAGTGAGCCCCCGCCCCTGACAGAGTGAGCACTGCCCACAGGTGAGCCCCGTCCCCAGCAGGTGACCCCGCCCACAAGTGAGCCCCACCCCTACAGTGAGACCCTGACAGGGTGAAGCCCCTCCACCCGGCAGGTGAGACCCTGACAGGTTGAGCCCCGCCCACAGGTGGGCCCCGCCCCCGGCAGGTGAGCCCCGCCCCCCCACAGGTGAGGCCCCGGCCCCTGACAGGTGAGCCCTGCTCACAGGTGAGACCCCCAGAGGTGAGCCCCGCCCCCAGGTGAGCCCCACCCCACAGGTGAGACCCCCACAGGTGAGCCCCGCCCCCCACAGATGAGACAGGTGCGTGTCCCAGGTGGCCACGGGTGAGCCCCGCCCCCGGCAGGTGAGCCCCGCCCACAGGTGAGGGCGGGGCCGGGGTCCCAGGTGGGCTCCAGGTGTGGAGGAAACTCCTGGGGGCACCTGGGAAGGGTTAGGGAGGGGTTTGGGGTGTGCAGGTGAGGCTCAGGTGTGCCCAGGTGAGGTTCAGGTGTGCCCAGGTGAGGCTCAGGTGGGTCCAGGTGGGGTTCAGGTGTGCCCTGGTGAGGCTCAGGTGTGCCCAGGTGAGGCTCAGGTGAGGTTCAGGTGTGTTCAAGTGTGTCCAGGGGAGGCTCAGGTGTGTTCAGGTGAGGTTCAGGTGTGTCCAGGTGGGTTCTAGGTGTAGAGGAACCCTCTGGGGACAGTTTGGGGGTGTCCAGGTGAGGCTCAGGTGTGCCCAGGTGAGGCTCAGGTGTAGAAGAACTTTCTGAGGACTCTTTCAGAGTGTCCAGGTGGGTTCAGGTGTGCCCAGGTGTATCCAGGTGAGGTTCACGTGGGTCTAGGTGGGTTCTGGGTGCATCCAGGTGAGGCTCAGGTGGGTTCTGGGTGGGTCCAGGTGTGTCCAGGTGAGGCTCAGGTGTAGAGGGACCTTTTGAGGACTCTTTCAGGGTGTCCAGGTGTGCCCCAGGTGTATCCAGGTGTCCCCCAGGTGAGGTCTAGGTGTGTCCAGGTGTGGTTCAGGTGTGCTCAGGTGAGGTTCAGGTGTGTCCAGGTGAGGCTCAGGTGGGTCCCAGGTGTAGAGGAACCTTCTGGAGACACTTTTGGGGTGTCCAGGTGTGACCCAGGTGTGCCCAGGTGTGCCCAGGTACCCCTAGGTACCCCCAGGTGTGACCCAGCTGTGTCCAGGTGAGGTTCAGGTGTGTCCCCAGGTGTGTCCAGGTGAGGTTCAGGTGTGCCCAGCTGTCCCCAGGTGTGCCCAGGTGTGCCCAGGTGTCCCCAGGTGTGACCCAGGTGTCCCCAGGTGAGGTTCAGGTGGGTTCACGTGGGTTCAGGTGTGCCCAGGTACCCCCAGGTGTGACTCAGGTGTGTCCCCAGCTGTCCCCAGGTGTGCCCAGGTGTGACCCAGGTACCGCCAGGTGTGACCCAGGTGTGTCCAGGTGTCCCCAGCTGTCCCCAGGTTTGCCCAGGTGTGTCCCCAGGTGTCCCCAGGTGTGTCCCCAGGTGTGCCCAGGTGTCCCCAGCTGTCCCCAGGTGTGTCCAGGTGTGCCCCCAGGTGTGCCCAGGTGCGTTTTTCGTCCCCTCCCAGCAAACCATCCGCGAGCTGTTCGACATGGCGCCCGAGGACACGGCCCGGGACCGGGGGGACGGCGACGGCGACCGGGGGACGGACGGACAGCGGGACCGGGGGACGGACGGACAGCGGGACAGGGGGATGGACGGACAGCGGGACGGCGCCGAGGACGACGAGGACCCCGCGGCCACCAGGAGGACGCACATCCTGGAGCAGGTGAGGCACACCTGGGGCAGGTGAGTTCCACAAAATGGCCTCAAAATGGCCCCAAAATGGCCAAAAATGGCCCCAAAATGCCCCAAAATGCCCCAAAATTGGCCCAAAATGGCCTCAAAATGGCCCCAAAATGTCCCCAAAATGGCCTCAAAATGGCGCCAAAATGGCCCAAAATGGCATCAAAATGGCCCCAAAATGTCCCCAAAATTGGCCCAAAATGGCCCCAAAATGGCCCCAAAATGTCCCCAAAATGGCCTCAAAATGGCGCCAAAATGGCCCAAAATGGCATCAAAATGGCCCCAATGTGCCCAAAATGGCCCCAAAATGGCCTCAATGGCCCCAAAATGGCCCCAAAATGGCCCCAAAATGGCCTCAAAATGGCCCCAAATGGCCCAAAATGGTCCCAAAATGGCCCCAAAATGCCCCAAAATGGCCCAAAATGGCCTCAAAATGGCCCCAAAATGTGCCCCAAATGGCCTCAATGGCCCCAAAATGGCCCAAAACGGCCCAAAAATTGCCTCAAAATGGCCCCAAAATGGCCCCAAAATGGCCTCAAAATGGCACCAAAATGGCCCAAAATGGCATCAAAATGGCCCCAATGTGCCCAAAATGGCCCCAAAATGGCCTCAATGTGCCCAAAATGGCCTCAAAATGGCCCAAAATGGTCCCAAAATGCCCCAAAATGGCCCAAAATGGCCCCAAAATGGCCCCAAAATGGCCCAAAATGGCCTCAAAATGGCCCCAAAATGGCCCAAAATGGCCTCAAAATGGCCCCAAAATGGCCCCAAAATGGCCCCAAAATGGCCCCAAAATGGCCTCAAAATGGCCCCAAAATGGCCCCAAAATGGCCCAAAATGGCCCCAATGGCCCCAAAATGGCCCCAAAATGGCCCAAAATGGCCCCAAAATGGCCCAAAATGGCC
>NDFG01000122.1:225613-239227 GCA_002167245.1 Sporophila hypoxantha | reverse complement strand
CCGGGATTTTTTTGGGGATTTTTTGGGGAATTTTTGGGATTTTTTCGGGGAATTTTCCCCGCCCCTCCCCCACCCCCTCGGGCTCATTTTTGGGGTTTTTTTGGGGGCCCCTCCCCCACCCCCCCCGGGGGATTTTTGGGGTTTTTTTGGGGCCGGTCCGACCGGTCCCGCGGCCCCGCCCCCGACGCCGGGGACCCAAAATAACCCAAAAAATCCCAAAATAACCCAAAAACAATCCCAAAATTATCCCCAAATAAACCCCAAAACAATCCCAAAAAATCCCCAAATAATCCTAAAATAACCCCCAAATAAATCCCAAAATAATCCTAAAATAAAGCCCCAAAAATCCCCAAATAATCCCCCCAAAAAATCCCCCAAAACTCCCAAAATAATCCTAAAATAAAGCCCCAAAAAATCCCAAAATTATCCCCAAATATATCCCAAAAAAAGCCCAAAATAATTCCAAATAAACCCCAAAATAATCCTAAAATAACCCTCAAAGAAATCCCAAAATAATCCTAAAATAAGCCCCAAAAAATCCCAAAATAATCCTAAAATAAAGCCCCAAAAAATCCCCAAATAATCCCAACTAAATCCCCAAAAAATCCCAAAATTATCCCCAAACAAACCCCAAAATAATCCTAAAATAACCCCCAAATAAACCCCAAAGAAATCTCAAAATAATCCTAAAATAAAGCCCCAAAAAATCCCCAAATAATCCCAAAAAAATCCCAAAATAATCCCCAAAATAATCCTAAAATTACCCCTAAAAGTCCCCAAAATTATCCCAAATAAAGCCCCAAAATAATCCCCAAATAAACCCCAAAATAATCCTACAATAAAACCCAAAGATATTCTCAAAAAAGCCCAAAATACAAAAAACTCCCCCCAAAAAATCCCAAAATCCCAAAAACCCCAAAAACCCGAAAGGCCCCAGAATCCCCCTCCCCAAAAAAGCCGAAAAAGTCCCAAAATTGGGGAAAAATGGAAAAAAAAACTGAAAAAAATCCTAAAAAGTCTCCAAACCTCCCCCAAAAAAACCTCAAAAAATCTCAAAAATTCCCCAAAAATTCCCTAAATCCCCAAAATAGAAAATAAACCCCAAAAAATCCCCCTAAAACCCAAAACACTAAAAAAATCCCAAAATTGCCCTAAAATCTCCCAAAAACCCCCCAAAAAATTCCCCTAAAAAAACCCTAAAAAAACCAAGAACCTCAAAATCTCAAAAAACCGAAACCATCCCAAAAAATCCCCAAAAAAACCTCCCTAAAAATCCCCTAAAAAACCCTAAAAAAATCCCCAAAAATTCCTCCCCAAAAAATCCCCTAAAAAATCCCAAAAAATAAAAATAAAACCGAAAAAAATCCCCCAAAAATGCCCCAAAAACCCCAAAAATTCCCCAAAAAATCCCCTAAAAAATCCCCAAAAACCCCAAAATTCCCCTCAAAATTCCCCCCCAAGAACCCCCAAACCTCAAAATACCCAAAACGTCCCAAAAAAACCCCAAAAATCCCAAAATTCCCCCAAAATTCCCCAAAAAATCCCAACTCACGGAGCAGCAGCAGCAGCAGCAGCAGCGGCGCGAGCGCTGTCGGGACCTGTCGCGACATGAGGCGGGGGAGGGGGAGGGGCGGGGGGAGGATTTGGGGCGATTTCGGGGCTTTTGGGGAATTTTTGAGGGAATTTTTTGGGAATTTTTGGGATTTTTTGGGGAAATTTTGGGATTTTTTGGGGTTTTTGGGGTCCCGGCCTCGGCCGCGACTTTTGGGGCGACTTCTGGGGCGCCCCAAGCCCCGCCCACCGCGCTCTGGCCACGCCCACCGGGAGAAACCACGCCCCTTTATTTAAATGTTGTGGCGGGCTTTCGCATTCCGTTGAAGCCACGCCCCTTTATTTAAATGTTGTGGTGGGCTTTCGCATTCAGATGAAGCCACGCCCCTTTATTTAAATTTTGAGCGCCCCTGTGCAAACCACGCCCCTTTATTTTAATTTTGCGCGCCCCTGCGGAAACCACGCCTTTTTATTTAAATTTCGAGCGCCCCTGTGGAAACCACGCCCCTTTATTTAAATTTAGAGACGCCCTGTGGAAACCACGCCCCTTTATTTAAATTCAGAGCGCCCTGTGAAAACCACGCCCCTTTATTTAAATTTAGAGCGCCCCTGTGGAAACCACGCCTCTTTATTTAAATTCGGGGCTTCTCTGTGGAAACCACGCCCCTTTATTTAAATTTGAGCGTGGCCACGCCCACAGCGCGGGGTGGCGGCGAATTCGGGATTTTTGGGGGGAAATTTGGGGTAAAATTTGGGAATTTGGGGGGAAATTTGGGAATTTTGGGGTGAAATTTCGGCAAAATTGATTTTTACATTTATTTTAAAGGGGTTTTTAATGAATTTTTGATTTTTTAAATGAATTTTTATTGAATTTTTTATGAATTTTAATTGAATTTTTATTGAATTTTTATTGAATTTTTAATGAATTTTTATTGAATTTTTAATTTTTAATTGATTTTAAAATTTATTTTAAAGGAGTTTTTTAATGAAATTTTGGATTTTTTAAATGAATTTTTAAATGAATTATTGAATGAATTTTAATTTAATTTTTATTGAATTTCTATTGAATTTTTAATGAATTTTTATTGAATTTTTAATTTTTAGTTGATTTTAAAATTGATTTTAAATTGATTTAAAGGGGTTTTTAAATGAATTTTGGATTTTTTTAAATGGATTTTTAAATGAATATTTCAATGAATTTTTAAATGAATTTTCATTGAATTTTAAATTAATTTTTAATGAATTTTTATTGAATTTTTAATTGACTTTTTAATTTTTATTGATTTTTAAATTGATTTTAAATTGATTTTAAAGGGTTTTTTAAATGAAATTTTGATTTTTTAATGGATTTCTGACAGAATTTTTATTGAATTTTTATTGAATTTTTCAAATGCCTTAAAAAATGAATTTTTAATGAACATTTTAATTAAATTTTCATTAATCAGGAGTTAATTGGCGGCCGGGGCGTCCCCGGGGCTCTCGTTCCCCTCCAGCATTTCCTTGTAGCGGCGCTTGAAGAAGCCGACCTGCGAAATAAAAATGAAAATAAAAATAAAAAGAAAGAGAGAGATACAACAAGATAGGTCTAACGTGGGATATTTTCACCTTGAGAGCTGAGCGAGCACTGGTGCACAACCTGTGGGCAAAGCACTGAGTTGTATTATAATTGGAATTTTAAATTTGGCAACCTTGTTCAAAAACTCGCTTGAGTAACTACACAAATTTTTTTAATTGGGAAAAACACCCCACTTCTTTTAGGGGATAACTATAACAATTGGGTTTCACCATTAACTTACCAGTGGGCCTCGGCTAATTCGGCTGGGCCGGGGCCCGAGCCTGAGAATGGAGGGGTGGGCGCTTCGCCCGGCAGGGCTGATGCAGGGATGTGGGGCGCTACCACACCTTGGTCCGCCATCACGGGGCCTGGGGCACCTGGGCACACGGCGGGCTTAGAGAAAAAATAAACAGGCACGCTTGACGATACGCAGAACTGCATTAAAATGAATGAGTAGGTTGTGAGAAGGAGACGAGACCATTAAATTAATACAGTATAAATTAAATTAAAAATTAAAATTAAACTTACGAAATAAATAAAATGAAAATCCTTAAAATGAAAATAAAAACTGAAATAGAACAGAGACTAATATGTGGTGTAATGCGACATATCAAATAAATTAAAATGGGACACATTATGAAATAGAAAATAATAAAATTACCCAAAAATATTAAAAACCTTAGAGGACTATAGAGACTGTAACTAAGGGTGTCACAATATAACATCAATACGGTAGGACGTGGCACATATTGATAGGAAACATATGAGGTGAAGTGTGAGGCAAGTAAATAAAAAACTAATAAAATCGAAAAAATAAAATGAGAATGAAAATAGAAATGAATAATGGAAATGTAAAATAGGAAATGGAAAATATAAAATGAAATAAAATGGGGAAAATAGAAAATGAAGATTAAAATAAAATAAAAGTTAAAATTAAAATTACAGCATTAAAATAGAAATGAAAATAAATGAAAATAAAATGAAAATGGGAAATGAATGAAGATGTAAAATGGTAGAAGACTACAAAAATTGAACAACGCATGCGACAGACAAACACTGTGGCACCGGAAAAACCTAGAATACAAATACCTGAGATAACACCATGAAATATAGAAATTGGGAAAAACCGAGAGAAGAATGAAAACATACACTAAAGATAAAATACACACTAGAAGAATATACACAAATGAAAATATAAAATGGAAAAATCAAAATGGAAAAATAAAATGCAAAATTAAATCAAAATAAAAGATGGAAAAAATAAAAAAAATAAAAATGGAAGATAGAACAACTACCGTTAGAGGGCACATGTGTTGTCCACCTTGCGCGCCATCATACACAACCAAAAAAAAATGAGGTTCTTACAACTTGGGGGGCCAAATTCCACCTTTTGGGGGGCGGTTGGCGAGCGGATTTTGTGGAGACTGGAGAAGGTGGATTGGTTTGACAGAGACACAAATTTTGGGGGGAGTAAAGAGTTTGGAGACGGAATTTTGGGACGGATTCTCGGGCGAAAGATCCGGATTCATTCGGGTGGGAATTTCTACGGGACGCGTGATTATAAGAATAGACGAACTCTTGTGGGAAGAAATTTTGTGGCCGAATTTTGGAGGATTTTGGAGAATTTCCTTGGGGATTCTTTGGACGAAGATTTTTAAAGATACATATTTTTGAGGTAAATCTTCGCTGGAAGTGCATACCGTGTTGGGAAATATTTGATGAATTTTGGGTCAAGATTCACTGGGGGAATTTTAGACGAGTTTTGGAGAAAATTTTGGGGGATCTTTTTTTGGAGGATTTAATTTGGGGATTTTGGGGCGGAATTATGGGGGAGGATTTTAGCGGTGAATTCTTGGGTGAAGTTTTGGGGTGAATTTTTGGGGTGAACTTTTTGGGGGTGAATTATTTTTGGGGTGAATTTTTTATTGGGATTTTTGGGTGTGAATTTTGGGGGGAAATTTGGGAGAAATTTTGGGGGGAATTCTTGCTGTGTAATATTTTAAGGGGACATTTATAGGAGTGAATTCACTTGGCTGGGAGCACACACTGGGGGGAGGCTCCTGTAGATGTAGGGACGATATTGTTGTCGGGGAGTGTATAAGGAATTTGGGGGTGCGAAAATTTTTGGAGGAGTGAATTGGGGTCACTTTGGGGGTGATGAGGCTATTCTGGGAGAGCTCTTGGGACATTCTATGCGGGCAGCCTGAACAGTAGTCATCCTGGTGCGACACACTTCTGTGTGGTGATCTATTCCGGGCACGTGACTATACTCTTTGGGGTGACACAACTTCTGGTAGGGTAGCCGTGGGAGCACATCTTTGGGTGAGATAAATATTATCCGGGCAATAGAGATAACTATTTGGCTCTCTAGGGCACTATTCTCTCTAGCGTGCGTGTCCACCGTGTGGGGCGCCCTGATGATAGGCGTGCGGTGCGTTGTCGGAGGGGTAGGGAAGGATATGGCATCATTTGGGGGGGATTTTGGGGGAATTTTGGGCCAATGTTGTTCGACAACGCTGAGCATCACTCTGTGGGGCGAACGTGGAGAAGATTACTATGGGCTCGCATAGGGTTCTATCTAGACCGTGGGGGCACCTGAGAGCGAGGAAGTGTGGTGCTGTTTCAGGTGGGAAGAATTGATTGGTGTGGGCAGGAGCGGTGGATAGAAGGCAGCACCGGTGGTATGCACATTACTATTTTTGGGAATACAACCCCTTGGGTTTTTAGCGATATCTATGTATGCAGACACTTGGCACATCTTTCGGGCAGCTAGCACTTTTGTAGGACGAGAACTTACTGGGTTACGGGGTGAATTTTAGGGGAGAGAGAAAAATATTATTTTTTTGGAACACTTTTGGGTGACAATCATATACACCTGTGGTCGAGCAGCGCGTGGTGGCAGAAATTTTGCTGTGCACACGCTGAGATACACCGGTGGGCACACCTGGGTGGCTAATTTCGCACCTGGGCGGGGCCAGGCTGAGAATGGGTGGATTGTGGTGGGAGGGGGCGGAATGATTGTTGTGGAGTGGGCGACGACGCGTGGGCGAATATATCCTGGTGGCATGCTGTGCACTACGCGGTGGGGTGCAACCTAGTGTGGGCGACATGGGATTTTTGGGGGATGAAATTGGTGAAATTTTTTTGGAATTTTGGGTGAATTTTGGGATTCTTAATTGGGGCGAATGGGGTTTCTGTCCACCTTAGGGTCTGGTTGGGGCACGCTGGAGAAGAGCGATGGGTGAGGGGGAATCTATTGGGTGAAAGGTTTGAGGAGGCTATAAGCGATTTGGGTGAAGTTTTTTTGGAAATTCACATCTTTGGGGGCGACACCTGGCACGACCTGTAATAGAAAACACTGCGTGGGTACTGAATTTTGGAGAAAGTGATGAATTCTGCGGCAGAAGAGTTAGCATTCACTGGGGCAGCAACGCTGTGGCTTCCCACCTTGGTTTAAGGGAGGTTTGGGGCGCCGAGGGATATGGAGTGGGTGGGAAGCCCAGTTGTGTGAGGAGGGGGGCTACTCTGGGCACACCTGGGCAGACGGAACACTCTGGGGCATTGGGGTGAGGGTGTTACACTGGATTGGCGAGGTGCACCATTGGGCACTTAACTCTGGGGCGACATCGAATTGGTGTGTGGCGGAGCTGCATGGGAATTATTTCACCTGGCGGTGAAAAACTCTTGTGGTTTCTACGAAGCGCTGGGAAATAATATTCTATGGGCCTGGGGGATGACAACAATTTGGTTGGCGACGGTTGGGACACAACCTTGGGGCGAACGAGCTCGGAATGTGGGGCACACCTGGGGGGAGTACCTAGTTGCTCTTAGCCCGTGAGTGGGCTCTCTGCGTACAACTTCTTTTGTGCCTGGGGCAAATTTCTGCGGGGCGCCCTGAAATTTGGGCTAGAGTTGCTGGGGTGACTGATTTTTTTTTGAAATTTTGGTGAAATTTTTTTTTTTGGACGCAACTATTAGGTGGTGTCGACTGAATGTTTGCGTGCGTGAGCTGCGAGTGACACTGGTTTCTGAGCGATCGATTCTTCCTCCCTTGTAGCCCAGCCACAGAGCGGCCAAGCAGGAGAATCTTACGCGAGAAGAAGCCTCCCGGGGCCCCGGGCCAACCGAAGGCTGGCACGAGGTGACCCCGGGCCCCCAGAAAAAAGGTGGGGAGGGGGACACGCGGGGGATTTGGGGGGGGTGGAGGAGGACTCACCACCCGCCTCCTGGGCACACCCAGGCTGGGCACAACCTGGGGGGATAAAAACTCACGTCCTTGGCGACACACTCGACCGGTGGGGAAATAGAGACAAACTCACAGAAAACTCGGACAACACCTGGGGGGGGCGCAAAACTGCAGGCCTACATGGGGGGCCGAAGCCTGAGGCGGGGATACGATCCAAATACTGGTATACCACGCTAGGGACACACACCTACATATAATAAATGGGGGAGTTAAGAACTCTTGCGGTGGCCTTCCATTTTTGAGGGGTGCGGTTCTCAACGTTGAATTTCAGGAAATGATTTCATTTGGCTTCAATTTAATTTTTTCTCATTGGGGTTGAAAACCGCGGTTCATTGTTTTGGGGTTCCCCGGTGTGACTTTTGGCGGTTCTCCGGTTCATCTTCCATAATAAGACCACAAGGTCTTTCGAACAACTTAGCGCTCTGGATGTGGAATTTGAATTTTTTCGGAGGAATGGTTCCCCGGATTCGAATTTTTGGCGGTTTATTCAGAGAGAAAATTATGAAGATTGAAAAACCCAGGTTGAACCAGGGACCCCAAAATCAAAAGGGGGAACCACCAAAAGATCATCGGGAACCAAAAAACAACCCGGGAACCCAAGAATGGAGGAAGCCAAAAATCAACAGGTGACGCATAAAATGACTTTAAAATTTCAAAAAATCAACTTTTGAGAACCCAAAATCATTGGGAACCAAAAAAATAGAACAGAACACAAAATAACGAGAAACCCCAAGAATCAACCGGAAATGCAAAAAATTTTAACCGGGAACCACAAATTCATCAGAACCCAAGCAAAAATTCATTTCAGAGATCCCAAAAAAATAACATGGAGAACTCAAAAAATGAATGAAGACCCAAAATCAACACAGCGAACCCCCAAAATTCATCAGCGAACCCAAAAATGAACCGTTGGAACCTCCAAAAAATGAACCCGGGAACTTCCCCAAAAAATAGTAATGAGAAACTCAAAAAATTGGTCAGGAACCCCAAAACAGGTGAGGAACACTGGAAGGTGAGAGACCACCAAAAATGAAACTGGGAACCAAGAAAAATGAAGAGCAGGAACCCAAAAAATGACTGGGACCCAAGAATGAACAGGCAACCCAAAAAATAATGAGAAACCGCCAAAGAATGAACCCGGGAACTCCAAAAATCAACTCGCGGAACCCCCCAAAAAGAATGAACTAAACATCGCCAAAAATCACCTGGAACGCCAAAAATTCAACTGGGACGCAAAAAGTGAATGAGAAACCAGATATATGGGGAACCAAAAGTGACAAGAACCCCAAAATGGGTGAGGGACCCAAAAACGAATCGAGAACCCCAAAAAATCAACCGGAATGGCCAAAAATGAACTGGACCAGTCCCATCGGACCAAAATGGGTGAGGACGCCCAAGAAATGCACCAGGAACCCCAAAAAATTCATCGGGAACCCCAAAAAATAAATCAGAAATCCCAAAAATTGGGTGAGGGACCCCAAAATTGGGTCAGAAACGCCAAAAAATGGGTGAGGACCACCTGGGACAGGTGAGGAACCCCCCAAGAACAGGTGAGGAACCCCAAAAAATGGGTCAGAAACCCCAAAAATTGGGTCAGGAACCCCGAAAACGGGTGAGGACCACCTGGGACAGGTGAGGAGCCCCCCAAAAATTGGTGAGGAACCCCAAAAATTCATCAGGGACCCCAAAAAAAACTGGTGAGATGCGCCAAAAATGGGTCCAGAACCCCAAAAATGGATGAGGGACCCCAAAAATTGGGTCAGGAACCTCAAAAAACAGGGGAGACACCCCAAAAAATGGGTGAGGAACCCCAAAAAATCAACCAGGAACCCCAAAAATTTCATCAGAAACCCAAAAAAATTCATCAGGAACCCCAAAAAATCAACCGGGAACCCCAAAAAAACAACCGGGAACCCCAAAAATCAACTGGGAACCCCAAAAATGGGTGAGGGACCCCAAAAAATGAACCCGAACCCCAAAAAAATCAATGGGGAACCCCAAAAAATCAACTGGGAACCCGAAAAATGAACCCAAAAAAATTCATCGGGAACCCCAAAAATCAACCAGGAACCCCAAAAAATGAACGAAAAACCCCAAAAAATAAACTGGAACCCCAAAAATGAAGCGGGAACCCCAAAAAATGAAGCGGGAACCCCAAAAATCAACTGGGAACCCCAAAAATGAATGAGGAACCCCAAAAAATGAAGCGGGAACCCCAAAAAATCAATGGGGAACGCCAAAAAGTGAACGAGAAACCCCAAATATCAATGGGGAACCCCAAAAAATGAACCAACCCCAAAAATGGGTGAGGGACCCCAAAACGAATCGAGAACCCCAAAAAATCAACCGGGAACCCCAAAAAATAAACTGGGAATCCCAAAAATGGGTGAGGGACCCCAAAAATGAACCAAGAACAATAAAAATGAACCCGGAACCCCAAACAATTCATCAGGAACCCCAAAAAATCAACTGAGAACCCAAAAAAATCAACCAGGAATGCCAAAAAATGAACTGGGACCCCAAAAATGGGTGAGGGACCCCAAGAAATGCACCAGGAACCCCAAAAAATTCATCGGGAACCCCAAAAAATAAATCAGAAATCCCAAAAATTGGGTGAGGGACCCCAAAATGGGTCAGAAACGCCAAAAAATGGGTGAGACTCACCTGGGACAGGTCGAGGAAACCCCCAGAAATTGGTCAGAAACCCCAAAAACTTGGTCAGTGAACCCGCAAAATGGGTGAGGGACCCCAAAAGGGGGAAAAGGAACCCAAAAAATTCATCGGGATCACCAAAATGGGTTGCAGGAACCCCAAAAAATTGGGTGAGGAAAACGCCAAAAATTCACGCGGGGACCCAAAAATGAAACTGGGAACCCAAAAAAATGAAGCAGAACCGAAAATCAACCTGGAATACCCTACAAAAAGCTGAAAACCGTAGAAACCCGAAAATCAAGATGGGGAAACCCAAAAGTAACGCGGTGAACCAAATACGGTCAGGAACCCCCCAAAAAATCGAATGGGGAACGCCAAAATAAACGAAAAAACCCCAAAAAATCATCGGAAGCCCAAAAATCAACCAAGGGGAATGGCAAAATGAAGCCGGTGAACCCCAAAATCAACCTGGACCCCATAAAAATGAACGGGCCCCAAAAATGCAACGAAAAATCCCAAAAAATCAACGGGAACCCCAAAAATGAACAGAAATTTACCCCCCCAGGTGTGCCCAGGTGAGTTTTGCGCCCCAGGTGCCCCCAGGTGAGTTTACCCCCCAGGTGTGCCAGGTGAGGTTTTTATCCCCCCAGTGTGCCCAGGTGAAAGGTTTTTATCCCCCAGGTGTGCCCAGGTGTGCCCAGGGAGTTTCACCGCCCCAGGGCCCCCCCCGGCCTCACCTGCAGCTCGGTGCTCCCAGGTGTTCTGGAAGATTCCTCCGGTCCCGAGCAGCTGACCCGGGCTGAGGCTCAGCAGGTGAACCTTGGGCCAGGGCACCTGCGGGGGGGGCACAGGTGAGGGCATGGGGGGGCACAGGTACCCCCAGGTGTGCCCAGGTGTGCCCAGGTGTGCCCAGGTGCCCCCAGGTGTGCCCAGGTGTATCCCAGGTGTGCCCAGGTGTGCCCAGGTGTATCCCAGGTGCCCCCAGGTGTGCCCAGGTGTGCCCAGGTGTGCTCCAGGTGTGCCCCAGGTGTGCCCAGGTGTGCCCAGGTGCCCCCCTCTCACCTGCCTCACCCACTCCATTCTCAGGCGCCCCCCCAGGTGGAAGCCCCAGGTGCCCCCAGGTGTATTTTGGGTATATTTTCAGTACCCAGGTGTATCTCAGGTGTGCCCAGGTGTGCCCAGGTGTGCCATCCTCACCTGCCTCACCCACGCCATTCTCAGGTGCCCGCCCAGGTGGAAGCCCCAGGTGTGCCCAGGTGCCCCCAGGTGTGCCCAGGTGCCCCCAGGTGTGCCCAGGTGTGCCATCCTCACCTGCCTCACCCACACCATTCTCAGGTGCCCGCCCAGGTGGAAGCCCCAGGTGTGCCCAGGTGTATCTCAGGTGTGCCCAGGTGCCCCCAGGTGTGCCCAGGTGTATTTTGGGTATATTTTCGGTACCCAGGTGTGCCCAGGTGTGCCCAGGTGTGCCCAGGTGTGCCCATGTGTGCCCAGGTGTATGTTGGATACCCAGGTGTGCCCATCCCAGGTGTGCCCCCCTCTCTCACCTGCCGCACCCACTCCAGTCTCAGGTGCCCCCAGGTGTGCCCAGGTGTATCTCAGGTGTGCCCCAGGTGTGCCCAGGTGTGCCCAGGTGTGCCATCCTTACCTGCCGCACCCACGCCATTCTCAGGCGCCCCCCCAGGTGGAAGCCCCAGGTGTGCCCAGGTGTATTTTGGGTATATTTTCAGTGCCCAGGTACCCCCAGGTGTGCCCAGGTGCACTGTGGGTGCCCCCAGGTGTGCCCAGGTGCACTGTGGGTGCCCCCAGGTGTGCCCAGGTGTGCCCAGGTGTGCCATCCTTACCTGCCGCACCCACGCCAGTCTCAGGCGCCCCCCCAGGTGTGCCCAGGTGTATCTCAGGTGTGCCCAGGTGTGCCCAGGTGTATTTTGGGTATATTTTCGGTGCCCAGGTGTATCTCAGGTGTGCCCAGGTGTATTTTGGGTGTGCCCTCACCTGCCGCACCCACTCCAGTCTCAGGTGCCCGCCCAGGTGGAAGGCCCAGGTGTGCCCAGGTGTATCCCAGGTGCCCCCAGGTGCCCCCAGGTGTGTCCCAGGTGTATCTCAGGTGTATTTTAGGTGCCCCCCGGTGTGCCCAGGTGTATCTCAGGTGTATTTTGGGTGTGCCCAGGTGTGCCAGGTGTGCCATCCTCACCTGCCTCACCCACTCCAGTCTCAGGTGCCCGCCCAGGTGGAAGCCCCAGGTGTGCCCAGGTGTATTTTGGGTATATTTTCGGTACCCAGGTGTATCTCAGGTGTATTTTGGGTGTGCCCAGGTGCCCCCAGGTGTGCCCAGGTGTGCCCCCCTCTCTCACCTGCCGCACCCACTCCATTCTCAGGTGCCCGCCCAGGTGGAAGGCCCAGGTGTGCCCAGGTGTATCCCAGGTGTGCCCAGGTGTGACCAGGTGTGCCCAGGTGTATCCCAGGTGTGCCCAGGTGTGCCCAGGTGTGCCCAGGTGTATCCCAGGTGTGCCCAGGTGTGCCCAGGTGTGCCCAGGTGTGTTTTGGGTACCCAGGTGAGTGCCCAGGTGTGCCCAGGTGTGCCCAGGTGTGCCATCCTCACCTGCCTCACCCACTCCATTCTCAGGTGCCCGCCCAGGTGGAAGCCCCAGGTGTGCCCAGGTGGAAGCCCCAGGTGTATCCCAGGTGTATCTCAGGTGTGCCCAGGTGTGCCCAGGTGTATTTTGGGTGTGCCCTCACCTGCCGCACCCACTCCAGTCTCAGGTGCCCGCCCAGGTGGAAGCCCCAGGTGCCCCCAGGTGTATTTTGGGTATATTTTCGGTGCCCAGGTGTGCCATCCTCACCTGCCGCACCCACGCCATTCTCAGGTGCCCGCCCAGGTGGAAGCCCCAGGTGTGCCCAGGTGCCCCCAGGTGTGCCCAGGTGTATTTTGGGTATATTTTCGGTACCCAGGTGTGCCCAGGTGCCCCCAGGTGTGCCATCCTCACCTGCCTCACCCACTCCAGTTTGAGGTGCCCGCCCAGGTGGAAGCCCCAGGTGTGCCCAGGTGTATCTCAGGTGTATTTTTGGTGCCCCCAGGTGTGCCCAGGTGTATTTTGGGTGCCCCTCTCTCACCTGCCGCACCCACGCCAGTCTCAGGTGCCCGCCCAGGTGGAAGCCCCAGGTGTGTTTTGGGTGCCCAGGTGTGTGCCCAGGTGCCCCCAGGTGTATCCCAGGTGTATTTTGGGTGTGCCCAGGTGTGCCATCCTCACCTGCCGCAGCCACTCCAGTCTCAGGTGCCCGCCCAGGTGGAAGCCCCAGGTGCCCCCAGGTGTATCCCAGGTGCCCCAGGTGTGCCCAGGTGTATCCCAGGTGTATTTTGGGTGTGCCCAGGTGTGCCATCCTCACCTGCCGCACCCACTCCATTCTCAGGTGCCCGCCCAGGTGGAAGCCCCAGGTGCCCCAGGTGCCCCCAGGTGAGTGCCCAGGTGTGGTGTTATGCCCTCACCTGCCTCACCCACTCCATTCTCAGGTGCCCCCCCAGGTGGAAGCCCCAGGTGCGCGGCGGCGCCAGCGCGGGCAGCGAGCAGCGGAACGTCCGGCAGGGGGCGCCGGGGCAGGACTGGGGGGAAAA
>NDFG01000122.1:192846-203089 GCA_002167245.1 Sporophila hypoxantha | reverse complement strand
GGTGAGACATGGACAGGTGAGATCAACAGGTAAGAGACAGGTGAGACAGGTGAGACCAACAGGTGAGATACAGGTGAGATACAGGTGAGATACAGGTGAGATACAGGTGAGATACAGGTGAGATCAACAGGTGAGACACAGGTGAGATACAGGTGAGATACAGGTGAGATCAACAGGTGAGACCAACAGGTGAGACCAACAGGTGAGACATGGACAGGTGAGATCAACAGGTAAGAGACAGGTGAGACAGGTGAGACCAACAGGTGAGATACAGGTGAGAGATGGGACAGGTGAGACATGGACAGGTGAGGCAGGTGAGACCAACAGGTGAGATCAACAGGTGAGACCAACAGGTGAGACACAGGTGAGAGATGTGAGACACAGGTGAGACACAGACAGGTGTGAGACATGGACAGGTGAGACACAGGTGAGAGACAGGTGAGACACGGACAGGTGTGAGACATGGACAGGTGAGATACAGGTGAGATCAACAGGTGAGATACAGGTGAGACCAACAGGTGAGATACAGGTGAGATCAACAGGTGAGACCAACAGGTGAGATACAGGTGAGATACAGGTGAGACACAGACAGGTGAGCACAGGTGAGACATGGACAGGTGAGATACAGGTGAGACATGGACAGGTGAGACATGGACAGGTGAGACAGGTGAGATCAACAGGTGAGATACAGGTGAGACACAGGTGAGAGAAGACAGGTGAGATATGGACAGGTGAGACCAACAGGTGAGACACAGGTGAGACACAGGTGAGAGATGGGACAGGTGAGACACAGGTGTGACATCAATGACGTCACACAGGTGTGACACAGGTAACACCGATGACATCACACAGGTGTGACACCCCCAGGTAACATGCCCAGCTGTGACACACACAGGTAACACTGATGACGTCACACAGGTGACATCACGCAGGTGTGACACAGGTAACACCGATGACGTCATGCAGGTGTGACCCAGGTAACACTGATGACGTCACACAGGTGTGACACAGGTAACACCGATGACGTCACACAGGTGACACACCCCCCAGGTGTGACTCCGATGACATCACACAGGTGTGACACAGGTAACACTGATGACGTCACCCAGGTGTGACACCCCCACCCCGATGACGTCACCCAGGTGTGACACACCCCCACCCCCCCCCCAGGCTCACCTGTCGATCACCAGGAACACCTGGTACCTGACCGGGATGGTCGCGCTCTGGCTCCGCCCACCTGCGCCGCCATTGGTGCTGAGGGGGGGAAAAGGGGCGGGGTCACCTGGGCGGGGTCACCTGGAGGAGCTCACCTGGGTGAGCTCACCTGGGCGGGGTCACCTGGGCGAACCTGAGCTCACCTGTCCCTCACCTGTCCCACCTCACCTCTCACCTGTCCCGCTGTTCCAGCTCACCTGGGTGACCTCACCTGTCCCATCTCACCTGTCCCATCTCACCTGTGTGACCTCACCTGTCCCATCTCACCTGTCCCATCTCACCTGTCCTATCTCACCTGTCCTATCTCACCTGTCCCATCTCACCTGTCCCATCTCACCTGTGGCTCTGGGCCCTCACCTGTCCGTGTCTCACCTGTCCCACCTGTCCCACCTGTTTCTCACCTCTCCCACACCTGTCCCCTCACCTGTCTGTGTCTCACCTGTGGTTCTAGGCCCTCACCTGTCCATATCTCACCTGTCCCTCACCTGTCCCATCTCACCTGTCCCTGTCCCTCACCTGTGGCTCTGTCCCCTCACCTGTCCCACCTTTCTCACCTCACCTGTCCATATCTCACCTGTCTCACCTCACCTGTCCCATCTCACCTGTCCCATCTCACCTGTCCATATCTCACCTGTCCCCTCTCACCTGTCCCATCCCACCTGTGTCTCACCTGTCCCCATCCCTCACCTGTCCCCTCTCACCTGTGGCTCTGTCCCTCACCTGTCCATATCTCACCTGTCCACGTCTCACCTGTCTCACCTCACCTGTCCCTGTCCCCCATTTCCCACCTGTCCCACCCTCACCTGTCCCCTCTCACCTGTCCCATCTCACCTATCCATGTCCCACCTGTCCCTCACCTGTCCCTGTTCCTCACCTGTCCCATCTCACCTGTGGCTCTGCACTGTCACCTGTCCATGTCTCACCTGTCCCATCTCACCTGTCCCATCTCACCTGTCCCATCTCACCTGTCCATATCTCACCTGTGGCTCTGCACTGTCACCTGTCCATATCTCACCTGTCTCACCTCACCTGTCCCCTGTGTCTCACCTGTCCCTCACCTGTCCCCTCTCACCTGTGGCTCTGTCCCCTCACCTGTCCCACCTGTCTCACCTCACCTGTCCCCTCTCACCTGTCCCACACCTGTCCCACCTGTCCCGCACCTGTCCCTGTCTCACCTGTCCATATCTCACCTGTCCATGTCCCACCTGTCTCACCTGTCTCACCTGTCCCCTCTCACCTGTGGCTCTGCACCGTCACCTGTCCCACCGTTCACCTGTCGCCTCTCACCTGTCCCACCCTCACCTGTCCATCTCTCACCTGTCCCACCTGTCCCTGTCCCACCTGTCTCACCTGTCCCCTCTCACCTGTGGCTCTGTCCCACACCTGTCCCACCTGTCCCATCTCACCTGTCCCATCTCACCTGTCCATGTCTCACCTGTCCATGTCTCACCTGTCCATGTCTCACCTGTCCATGTCTCACCTGTCCCCCACCTGTCCCATCCCACCTATCCGTGTCTCACCTGTCCCACCTGTCCCCCCTGTCCCACACCTGTCCCACCTGTCCATCCCTCACCTGTCCCCTCTCACCTGTGTCTCTGTCCCCTCACCTGTCCCATCTCACCTGTCCCACCTGTCTCACCTGGCCATATCTCACCTGTCCCACCTGTCTCACCTGGCCATATCTCACCTGTCCCACCTGTCCCCCATGTCTCACCTGTGGCTCTGCGCCGTCACCTGCAGCGTCTCCCCGAGCTCGGCGTCCGGCGGCACGTCCAGGGTGAGCCGGAAACTCACCTGGGGACAGGTGAGACATGGACAGGTGAGACATGGACAGGTGAGACAGGTGAGGGACAGGTGAGATATGGACAGGTGAGAGACAGGACAGGTGAGACATGGACAGGTGAGACATGGACAGGTGAGATATGGACAGGTGAGTGAGGGACAGGTGAGATGGGACAGGTGAGACATGGACAGGTGAGATATGGACAGGTGAGACATGGACAGGTGAGACATGGACAGGTGAGACATGGACAGGTGAGGGAGGGACAGGTGAGACATGGACAGGTGAGGGAGGGACAGGTGAGATGGGACAGGTGAGACATGGACAGGTGAGATGGGACAGGTGAGACATGGACAGGTGAGACATGGACAGGTGAGGGGGGACAGGTGAGGTCACACAGGTGAGGGGACAGGTGAGGGACAAACAGGTGACACGGGTAACACCGATGATGTCACACAGGTGACACCGATGACGTCACACAGGTAACAGAGGTGACACGATGACGTCACACAGGTGTGACACCGATGACGTCACACCGATGACGTCACACAGGTAACACTGATGACATCACACCGATGACGTCACACAGGTGTGACACCAACGACATCACACAGGTAGCACCAATGACGTCACACAGGTAACACCGATGACGTCACACAGGTGACACCGATGACGTCACACAGGTAACAGAGGTGACACTGATGACATCACACAGGTGTGACACCAACGACATCACACCGATGACGTCACACAGGTAACACTGATGACATCACACCAATGACGTCACACAGATGATGTCACACAGGTGACACCGCTGACGTCACACCTATGACATCACACAGGTGTGACACTGATGACATCACACAGGTTACACCGATGACGTCACACAGGTGACGCCAATGACATCACACTGATGACGTCACAAAGGTGTGACACCGATGACGTCACCCACTCACCTGCGGCCCCGCCCTGAGCACAGGTGTGACACGCACAGGTGACACAGGTAACACCAATGACGTCACACAGGTGACACCGATGACGTCACACCGATGACGTCACACAGGTGACACCGATGATGTCACACATATGACGTCGATGACGTCACACGTATGACATCACACATATGACACCACACATATATGACGTCACACATATATGATGTCATACAGATGACATCACACTGATGACGTCACACAGGTAACATCAATGACATCACAGCAATGACGTCACACCAATGACATAACACAGGTAACACCAATGACACCACACAGGTAACACTGATGATGTCACACCGATGACGTCACACAGGTGTGACACCAGTGACGTCACACAGATGACACCAACAACATCACAGCGATGACGTCACACAGGTGTGACACCGATGACATCACACCAATGACGTCACACAGGTGACACTGATTATATCACACAGGTGACATCGATGACATCACACGTATGACATCACACACATGACGTCACACATATATGACGTCACATCGATGACATCACACCAATGACAACATACAGGTAACACCAATGACATCACACTGATGACGTCACACAGGTGACAACGATGACATCACACAGATGACGTCACACCGATGATGTAACACAGGTAACAACAATGGTGTCACACAGGTGACACCAATGACATCACACCGATGACGTCACAGAGGTGTGACACCGATGACATCACACCAATGATGTCATGCAGGTGACACCAATGACATCACACTGATGACGCAACACAGGTGACACCGATGACATCACACAGGTAACACTGATGATGTCACACCGATGACATCACACAGGTGACACCAATGACTTCACACTGATGACATCACACAGGTAACACAGGTGACACTGATGATGTCACACAGATGACGCCAATGACATCACACCGATGACATCACACCGATGACATCACACAGGTGACACCGATGACGTCACTCACCTGCGCCCCCACCCGCAGCACCGGGGGCTGCACCTGGCACAGCCTGACCCAGGTGTGACACACACAGGTAACACCGATGACATCACACATGTTACACCAATGACATCACACCGATGACGTCACACCAATGACACCACACCGATGACGTCACACAGGTGACACCGATGACGTCACTCACTCACCTGCGCCCCCGCCCGCAGCACCGGGGGCTGCACCTGGCACAGCGAGCGCCGGCCCCGCCCCAACGGGGGCTCCGAGTGACAGCGAACGGAACCGCGGGGCTGGGAATGGACTGGGTTATACTGGGTTATACTGGGAGGGAACTGGGAGGGACTGGGAGGGACTGGGAGGGACTGGGATGGACTGGGAGGGACTGGGAGGGACTGGGAGGGACTGGGAGGACTGGAGGGACTGGGTATACCTGGGAGGGACTGGGAGGGAACTGGGAGGGACTGGGATGGACTGGGAGGGAACTGGGAGGGACTGGGATGGAACTGGGTTATACTGGGAGGGACTGGGAGGGACTGGGAGGGACTGGGAGGGACTGGGAATGGACTGGGAGGGACTGGGAGGGACTGGGAACGGACTGGGTTATACTGGGGTGTACTGGGAGGGACTGGGAGGGACTGGGAGGGAACTGGGAGGGACTGGGAATGGACTGGGAGGGACTGGGAGGGACTGGGAGGGAACTGGGAGGGGATTTTGGGGCATTTTGGGATGGGATTTTTGGGATATTTTTGGGGTAATTTTTGGATATTTTGGGGGCACTTTTTGGGTATTTTTCGGTATTTTGGGGCAGGGTTTTTTGGGTATTTTTGGGGTAATTTTTTGGTATTTTTGGGTATTTTGGGATGGGATTTTGGGCTATTTTTGGGGTATTTTTGGGACGGGGGTTTTTGGGGTATTTTTGGGATATTTTTGGGGTAATTTTTGGGTATTTTTTGGGTATTTTGGTATGGAGTTTTTAGAGTATTTTTTGGATATTTTGGGGGTATTTTGGGGTAATTTTTTCAGTATTTTGGGATGGAATTTTTAGGGTATTTTTGGGGTATTTTGGGGGTCAGTTTTTAGGGTATTTAAGGGGTATTTAGGGGGTATTTTTTGGTATTTTTAGGGTATTTTGGGATATTTTGGGGATATTTTTAGGGTATTTTGGGGGTATTTTTTGGGTATTTTGGGATGGGATTTTTAGGATATTTTTGGGGTATTTTTGAGGTATTTTTTTGTTATTTTGGGATGGAATTTTTCAGGTATTTTTGGGGTATTTTGGGATGGGATTTTGGGATATTTTGGGGGTATTTTCTCGGTATTTTTTGGGTATTTTGGGATGGAGTTTTTGGGTATTTTTAGGGTATTTTTGGATGGTTTTTTCGGGTATTTTAGGAGTTTTTTGGGGATATTTCCAGACAGGTTTGGGAGGGATTTTTAGGGCATTTCAGGCAGAGGTTTTGGGGTATTTTTGGGATATTTTGGGGGTATTTTTTGGTATTTTGGGATGGAGTTTTTGGGATAATTTTGGGGTATTTTGGGGGTATTTTTTCGGTATTTCAGGACAGGGTTTTTAGGGTATTTTTGGGGTATTTCGGGATGGGATTTTGGGTATTTTTGGGGTATTTTGGGGTGGAGTTTTTAGTGTATTTTGGGGGTATTTTGAGGGTATTCTGGGGTAATTTTTTGGTATTTTTGGGGTATTTTGGTATGGGATTTTGGGATATTTTGGGGGTATTTTGGGGGGTATTTCGGGATGGGGGTTTTTAGGGTATTTTTGAGATATTTTGGAGGTAATTTTTGGGTATTTTGGGACGGAGGTTTTTGAGTATTTTTTTTATATTTTGCAGGTATTTTGGGGGTAATTTTTCGGTATTTTGGGATGGGGTTTTTTGGGTATTTTTGGGGTATTTTGGGGTGGAGTTTTTAGTGTATTTTAGGGGTATTTAGGGGTAATTTTTTGGTATTTTTGGGGTATTTTGGGATGGGATTTTGGGATAATTTTGGGGTATTTTGGGGTATTTTTGGGGTATTTTGGGATGGGATTTTGGGATATTTTGGGGGTATTTTTGGGGTATTTTTCGGTATTTTGGGACAGGGTTTTTTGGGTATTTTGGGATATTTTGGGGTATTTTTGGAGTATTTCGGGATGGAATTTTTAGGGTTTTTTGGGGGTATTTTGGGGGTAATTTTTGGGTATTTTTTCGGTATTTTGGGACGGGGTTTTTAGGGTATTTTTGGGGTATTTTGGAGTGGAGTTTTAATGTATTTTAGGAGTATTTTGGGGTAATTTTTTGGTATTTTTGGGGTATTTTGGGATGGGATTTTGGGATATTTTTGGGGTATTTTTTTTGTATTTTGGTACGGGGTTTTTTGGGTATTTTTTGGGTATTTTGGGGGGGAGTTTTTAGCGTAATTTAGGGGTATTTTGGGGGTAATTTGGGGTATTTTGGGATGGGATTTTGGGCTATTTTTGGGGTATTTTTTGGGTATTTTTTCGGTATTTCGGGATGGGGTTTTTTGGGTATTTTGGGGGTATTTTTTGGGTATTTTGGGATGGAATTTTTAGGGTATTTTAGGGGTATTTTTGGGGGTATTTTGAGGGTATTTTTTTGGTATTTTTTGGGTATTTTGGGATGGGATTTTGGGATATTTTGGGGGTATTTTGGGGGTATTTTTTCAGTATTTCGAGACGGGGTTTTTGGGGTATTTTAGGGTATTTTGGGATGGAATTTTTAAGGTATTTTTGGGATATTTTTGGGGTATTTTGGGATGGGATTTGGGGATATTTTGGGGGTATTTTTTTTGTATTTTGGGATGGAATTTTTTGGGTATTGTTTGGGTATTTTTGGGGTAATTTTTGGGTATTTTGGGGGGTATTTTGGGATATTTTGGGGGTATGTTTGGGGTATTTTGGGATGGGATTTTGGGATAATTTTGGAGTATTTTTTTTGTATTTGGGGTGGAATTTTTAGGATATTTTTGGTATTTTTGGGGTATTTGGGGGCTATTTTTTGGGTATTTTTGGATGGAATTTTTAGGGTATTTTTGGGTTATTTTGGGATGGGATTTTGGGATATTTTTTGGATATTTTTGGGGTAATCTTTGGGTATTTTGGGGGATATTTTTGGGGTATTTTTTGGGTATTTTGGGATGGAATTTTTAGGGTATTTTGGGGATATTTTTGGGGTAATTTTTGGGTATTTGGGGGGTATTTTGGGGGTAATTTTTTTGGTATTTCAGGATGGAGTTTTTGGGTATTTTGGGGTATTTTTGGGGTATTTTGGTATGGGATTTTGGGATATTTTAGGGGTATTTTTGGGGTATTTTTTCAGTTTTTCAGGACGGGGTTTTTTGGGTATTTTTGGGATATTTTTGGGTAATTTTTCAGTATTTTCGGACAGGGGTTTTTGGGTATTTTGGGGGTATTTTGGGATGGAGTTTTTAGAGTATTTTTTTGATATTTTGGGGGTATTTTGGGGTATTTTTTTGGTATTTTGGGATGGAATTTTTAGGGTATATTTGGGATATTTTGGGGTAATTTTTTGGTATTTTTGGGGTATTTTGGGATGGGATTTTGGGATATTTTGGGGGTATTTTTCCAGTATTTTTTCAGTATTTTGGGACAGGGTTTTTTGGGGTATTTTTTTGGCATTTTTGGGGTATTTTTTTTGTATTTTGGGACGGGGTTTTTAGGATATTTTTGGGATATTTTTGGGGTAATTTTTGGGTATTTTTGGGGCATTTTTGGGGTATTTTGGGATGGAGATTTTAGAGTATTTTTTGATATTTTGCAGGTATTTTTGGGTAATTTTTTTGGTATTTTGGGACAGGGTTTTTTGGGTATTTTTGGTATTTTTGTGGTGGAGTTTTTAGGGTATTTTTGGGATATTTTGGGGGTATTTGGGGGTAATTTTTTGGTATTTTTGGGGTATTTTGGGATGGGATTTTGGGATATTTTGGGGGTATTTTTGGGGTATTTTTTGTTATTTTGGGGGGGTTTTTAGGGTATTTTGGGGCGTATTTTTGGGATATTTTGGGATGGAATTTTTAGGGTATTTTTGGGGTATTTGGGGATGGAATTTTTAGGGTATTTTTGGGGTATTTTGGGATGGAGTTTTTAAGGTATTTTGGGGGTATTTTGGGGCAATTTTTTGGTATTTTTGGGGAATTTTGGGATGGGATTTTGGGGTATTTTTGGGGTATTTTGGGGGTAATTTTTGGGTATTTTTGGGGGTATTTTTTGGGTATTTTGGGATGGAATTTTTAGGGTATTTTGGGGGTATTTTTGGGGGTATTTTTGGTATTTTGGGATGGGTTTTTTTGAGTATTTTTGGGGTAATTTGGGGTGGAGTTTTTAGGGTATTTTTGGGATATTTTTAGGGTAATTTTTGGGTATTTTGGGGCTATTTTGGGGGTATTTTGGGATGGAGTTTTTAGAGTATTTTTTTTATATTTTGGGGGTATTTTTGGGGTATTTTTTTGGTATTTTGGGATGGGGTTTGGGGTATTTTTGGGGTATTTTTGGGTGGAGTTTTTAGGGTATTTTGGGGCTTTTTTTTTGGTATTTTTGAGGTATTTTGGGATGGGATTTTGGGATATTTTGGGGGTATTTTTGGGTATTTTTTTGGTATTTTGGGACAGGGTTTTTTGGGTATTTTGGGATATTTTGGGGTGGAGTTTTTAGTGTATTTTAGGAGTATTTTGGGGTAATTTTTTTGGTATTTTTTGGGGTATTTTGGGATGGTATTTTGGGATATTTTGGGGTATTTTTCCAGTATTTTTTTGCTTTTTTGGGATGGAACTTTTTGGGTATTTTTGGGGTATTTTTCCAGTATTTTTTCGGTATTTTGGGATGGAATTTTTAGGATATTTTTGGTATTTGTGGGTATTTTGGGATGGAATTTTTAGGGTATTTTTGGGGTTTTTGGGGTTTTTTTTTGGTGTTTTTGGGGTCACCTGGAGCAGCTGCACCTTCCTGTAGCTGAGCTCGGGGGGGTGGCTCAGGGAGTTTTTGAGGTAATTTTGGGACATTTTTGGCGTATTTTGGGATGGGCTTTTTAGAGTAATTTGTGATATTTTGGGGGTATTTTTTGGGTGTTTTGGGATGGAATTTTTAGGGTATTTTTGGGGTATTTTGGGATATTTTGGGGGTATTTTTTGGGTATTTTGGGACAGGGTGTTTTGGGTATTTTGGGATGGAATTTTTAGGATATTTTTGGGGGTATTTTGGGGGTATTTTTGGGGTATTTTTTGGTATTTTTTTGGTATTTTTTTGTTATTTTGGGATGGAATTTTTAGGGTAT
>NDFG01000122.1:160275-174646 GCA_002167245.1 Sporophila hypoxantha | reverse complement strand
GTGCCCAGGTACCCCCAGGTGTGCCCAGGTGTGCCCAGGTACCCCCCAGGTGTGCCCAGGTGTGCCCAGGTACCCCCAGGTGTGCCCAGGTGTGCTCTCACCTGTCCATCCACGCCAATCCCCCCAGGTGTGCTCCTGAACAGGTACACCGCGCCCCGCCCCCAGGTGTGCCCTCACGTGTCCCAGGTGTGCCCAGGTGTGCCCTCACCTGTCCCAGGTGTGTCCCAGGTACCCCTCAGGTGTACCCAGGTGTGCCCAGGTGTGTCCAGGTGCACCCAGGTGTATCCCCAGGTGTGCCCTCACCTGCCCCAGGTGTGCCCAGGTGTCCCCCAGGTGTCCCCCAGGTGTGCCCAGGTATGCCCAGGTGTCCCCAGGTGTACCCAGGTGTGCCCTCACCTGTCCCAGGTGTGCCCAGGTACCCCCCAGGTACCACCCAGGTGTGCCCAGGTACCCCCCAGGTGTGCCCAGGTGTGCCCAGGTATGTGTTCACCTGCCCCAGGTGTGCCCAGGTGAGCTCTGACCTGCCCCAGGTGTGCCCCAGGTGTGCCCAGGTGTGTCCCAGGTATCCCCAAGTATCCCCAGGTGTGCCCCAGGTGTGCCAGGTACCTCCCAAATGTCCCCAGGTACCCCCCAGGTGTGCCCTCACCTGCCCCAGGTGTCCCCAGGTGTCCCCAGGTGTGCCCTCACCTGTCCATCCGCGCCGATCCCCCCAGGTGTGCTCCTGAACAGGTAAAGCGTGCCCCGCCCCCAGGTGTGCCCTCACCTGTCCCAGGTGTGCTCAGGTGTGCCCAGGTATCCCCCAGGTGTGCGCTCACCTGCCCCAGGTATCTCCAGGTGTGCCCCAGGTGTGCCCTCACCTGTCCCAGGTGTGCCCCCACCTGCCCCAGGTGTGCTCTCACCTGTCCATCAGTGCCGATCCCCCCAGGTGTGCTCCTGAACAGGTACACCGCGCCCCGCCCCTCGTCCTCCAGCGGCGCCCCCACGGCCAGGTGAGCGCAGCCGGCCCCGCCCACCTGCGGCAGGTGAGCCAGGCTGGCCCCGAAGCGCCCCAGGGGCTGCCCAGGTGAGCCCCGCAGGGACAGGGCGCAGCGCAGGTGGGGCACCTGTGGGGACAGGTGAGAGACAGGTGAGATTGGACAGGTGAGATGGGACAGGTGCTGTCTCTTATACACATCTAGATGTGTATAAGAGACAGTCCCAAGCGTGCCCCGCCCCCAGGTGTGCCCTCACCTGTCCCAGGTGTGCTCAGGTGTGCCCAGGTATCCCCCAGGTGTGCGCTCACCTGCCCCAGGTATCTCCAGGTGTGCCCCAGGTGTGCCCTCACCTGTCCCAGGTGTGACCCCCTCACCTGTCCCAGGTCTGTCCCACCCCCATCACCTGTCCCAGGTGTGACCCCACCCCTCACCTGTCTCACCTGTCCCAGGTGTGACCCCCCCAGGTGAGAACCTCCAGGTGAGACAGGTGTGACCCTCAGGTGTGACCCTCACCTGTCCCAGGTATGTCCCTGTCTCTTATACACATCTAGATGTGTATAAGAGACAGTGTCCCAGGTGTGCCCAGGTACCCCCCAGGTGTGCCCAGGTGTGCCCAGGTATGTGTTCACCTGCCCCAGGTGTGCCCAGGTGAGCTCTGACCTGCCCCAGGTGTGCCCCAGGTGTGCCCAGGTGTGTCCCAGGTATCCCCAAGTATCCCCAGGTGTGCCCCAGGTGTGCCAGGTACCTCCCAAATGTCCCCAGGTACCCCCCAGGTGTGCCCTCACCTGCCCCAGGTGTGCCCAGGTGTCCCCCAGGTGTCCCCCAGGTGTGCCCAGGTATGCCCAGGTGTCCCCAGGTGTACCCAGGTGTGCCCTCACCTGTCCCAGGTGTGCCCAGGTACCCCCCAGGTACCACCCAGGTGTGCCCAGGTACCCCCCAGGTGTGCCCAGGTGTGCCCAGGTGCCCCCCAGGTGTGCCCAGGTGCTGTCTCTTATACACATCTAGATGTGTATACGAGAGAGTCTCTCACCTGCCCAGGTGCGCTCACCTGGCCGTGGATCTCGCACAGGTGCACTCGGCCGCCGCTGCCGGCCCCGTAGAACAGGGGAGCGCCCACCAGGAGCCGCACCTGGGCCTCACCTGCCCGGGGGCGGGGCTCACCTGGCTGAGGGGGGCGGGGCTCACCTGGGCGGGGCTCACCTGCCCGGGGCTCACCTGGGCGGGGCTCACCTGGGCCGGGCTCACCTGGGCCGGGCTCACCTGGGCACGGCTCCAGGGCCAGGAGTGACGCCCCGAAATAGGAGCCCACCTGGGGAGAGAGAGACAGACAGGTGAGACAGGTGAGAACTGCCAGGTGGGACAGGTGGGACAGGTGGGAACTCCCAGGTGTGACCCCTCAGGTGAGACAGGTGAGACTCCACAGGTGAGATCCCCACAGGTGAGAATCTCCAGGTGAGACAGGTAAGCCCCGCCCCCAGGTGAGACAGGTGAGAGACCCCCAGGTCCCTCCTTACCTGTCCCAGGTGACCCCCCAAGGTGACCTCACCTGTCCCAGGTGTGTCCCCCAGGTGAGACCCTCCCAGGTCCCCCCTTACCTGTCCCAGGTGAGAATCCCCTCCAGGTGTGACCCCCCCCAGGTGACCTCACCTATCTCAGGTGTGACCCCCCCAGGTGAGAGCCCCCCAGGTCCCCCCTTACCTGTCCCAGGTGTGCCCACCTGTCTCAGGTGAGAATCCCCTCCAGGTGTGACCCACCCCAGGTGACCTCAACTATCTCAGGTGTGACCCCCCCCCAGGTGAGACAGGTGAGATTCCTCAGGTGTGCCCTCACCTATCCCAGGTGTGTCCCACCCCTCACCTGCCCAGGTGTGACCTCACCTGTCCCAGGTGTGACCCCCAGGTGAGACAGGTGTGACCCTCAGGTGTGTCCCCACCTGTCCCAGGTGTGACCCCACCTCTCACCTGTCCAGGTGTGACCTCACCTGTGTCCCGGTGGCCTCTCTCAGCAGCTCCCAGGTGTGTCCCTCAGGTGTGACCCTCACCTGTCCCAGGTATGTCCCCACCCCTCACCTGTCTCACCTGTCCCAGGTGTGACCCCCCCAGGTGAGAACCTCCAGGTGAGACAGGTGTGACCCTCAGGTGTGACCCTCACCTGTCCCAGGTGTGACCCCCAGGTGTGACCTCACCTGTCCAGGTGTGCCCTCACCTGTGTGCCCGTGGCCTCTCCCAGCAGCTCCCAGGTGTGTCCCTCAGGTGTGTCCCCACCTGTCCCAGGTGTGACCTCACCTGTCCCAGGTGTGCCCCACCCCTCACCTGTCTCACCTGTCCCAGGTGCCCTCACCTGTGTCCCCGTGGCCTCTCCCAGCAGCTCCCAGGTGTGTCCCTTGCTCAGCACCAGCACCTTGCCCAGGTGAGCCCACCTGTCCCAGGTGTGTCCCACCCCCCTCACCTGTCCAGGTGTGACCCCCAGGTGTGTCCTCACCTGTCCCAGGTGTGTCCCACCCCTCACCTGTCTCACCTGTCCCAGGTGTGTGCCTCAGGTGACCTCACCTGTCCAGGTGCCCTCACCTGCGTGCCCGTGGCCTCTCCCAGCAGCTCCCAGGTGTGTCCCTCAGGTGACCTCACCTGTCCCAGGTGTCTCCCACCCCTCTCACCTGGCCCAGGTGTGACCCCCCAGGTGTGACCCCCAGGTGTGACCTCACCTGTCCCAGGTGTGACCTCCAGGTGAGACAGGTGTGACCCACAGGTGTGACCCTCACCTGTCTCAGATGTGACCCCACCCCTCACCTGTCCCAGGTGTGTGCCTCAGGTGACCTCACCTGCCCAGGTGTGCCCTCACCTGTGTCCCACTGGCCTCTCCCAGCAGCTCCCAGGTGTGACCCCCTCACCTGTCTCACCTGTCCAGGTGACCTCACCTGTGTCCCGCTGGCCTCTCCCAGCACTGCCCAGGTGTGTCCCACCCCTCACCTGTCTCACCTGTCCCAGGTGTGACCCTCGGGTGTGTCCCACCCCTCACCTGTCCCAGGTGTGCCCTCACCTGCGTCCCCGTGGCCTCTCCCAGCAGCTCCCAGGTGTTTCCTTTCTGCAGCAGCAGCACCTTGCCCAGGTGAGCCCACCTGTCCCAGGTGTGTCAAACCCCTCACCTGTCCCAGGTGTGTCCCACCCCTCACCTGTCTCACCTGTCTCAGGTGTGTCCAACCCCTCACCTGTGTGCCCGTGGCCTCTCCCAGCAGCTCCCAGGTGTGCCCCTTGCTCAGCAGCAGCACCTTGCCCAGGTGAGCCCACCTGGGCGCTCCCAGGGCCCAGGCCCCAGGTTCTCGCACCAGGCCGCAAGGGGCCGATAGATGGATGTAGTGTCCGCAGTAAACCTGGCGGCCAGGCTTGAGCCCAGGTGAGGCCGAGGGAATTGGGGTAAAAATTTGGGAATTTTCAGGCGTGAATTTTGGGGATTTTCAGTTGAATTTTTGGGGAATTTTTGGGGATTTTCAAGGTGTGAATTTTTGGGGATTTTCAGAGGGTGAATTTTTGGGAATTCAGGTGAATTTTTTTGGGGATTTTCAGGTGAATTTTGGGAATTTTTCAGTGGGGTGAATTTTTGGGGGAATTTTCAGGTGAATTGGGGATCAGGGAAGGAATTTTCAGAGTGAATTTTGGGGATTCAGTGTGAATTTTTGGGGATTTTCAGGTGAATTTTTGGGGATTTTCAGGTGAATTTTGGGGATTTTCAGGTGAATATTCTTGGGGATATTCAGGTGAATTTTTGGGGATTCTTCAGAGTGATTTTTGGGGATTTTTCAGGTAAAATTTTTGGGGATTTTCACCTGTGAATTTTTTTGGGATTTTTCAGTAGCCAGTGAATTTTTTGGGATTTTCATCGTGAATTTTTGGGATTTTCACCCGTTGAATTTTTGGGAATTTGGGTTTAAATTTGGGATTTCAGGGTGAATTGTTTGGGATTTTCAGGTGAATTTTTGGACCGGAAATTTTTGGGGATCTTTCAGGGGAATTTTGGGATTTTCAGGTGAATTTTTTGGAATTTTTCAGGTGAATTTTTGGGATTTTCAGGTGAATTTTTGGGAATTTCAGGTGAATTTTGGAATTTTCAGGTTAATTTGGGGATTTTAGCAGTGGAATTTTTGTGGAGTTTCTACGGGAATTTTGGTTCAGGTGAATCGATTTTCAGGGTGAATTTGGTGGGGTATTTAGGTGAATATTTTTGGGATTTTCACTGGTAATTTTGGGGATTTTCAGGTGAATTTTTGGATTTTCAGGTTGAATTTTGGGATTGTTCAGGGATTGTTTGGAGATTTATAGTAATTTTTGGGGGATTTTTCAGGCTGAATTTTTGGTGGATTTTCAGCTGTGACGATTTTTGGGGAATTTTAGGGAATTTTGATTTCAGGAATTTGAATTTTGGAAATTTGGGGATTGGAATTTTGATTTTCAGAGTAAATTTTTGGGATTTTCAGGAATTTTGGGGAATTTTTCGGGTAATTTTTTGGGGAGTTTCAGGCCGATGAATTTTGGGAATTTTACAGGCTGAAATTTGGGCATTGTCAGTTGAATTTTGGGAATTTTCAGCGGTGAATTTTGGGATTTCAGGTAATTTTGTATTTCAGGTGAATTTTTGGGGATTTTGGGTGAATTTTTCGGGATATTTCAGGTGAAGTTTTGGGAATTTTGCGTATTGCGGAATTTTCAGAGTGAGATTTTAGGGATTTTCATTGTGAATTTTTGCGGATTTGGATTTTCAGGTGATTTTCGGGAATTTGTCAGGTGAATTTTGGGGATTTCAGGTGAATTTTTGGGGATTTTCAGGTGAATTTTTGGGATTTTCAGGTGAATTTTTGAGGGATTTTCAGGGAATTTTTGGGATTTCAGGTGAATTTTCGGGGGATTTTCAGGTAAATTTTTGGGTTAGTTGGATTTTTGATTGTCGAATTTGGTGAATTTTTAGGGATTTTTGGGATTTTCAAGCGCTGAATTTTTGGGAATTTTCAGGTGAAATTTTGTGGATTTTCAGTCGGAATTTTTTGGGGGTTTTCAGAGTGAATTATTTGGGGATTTTCACGTGATTTTAATTTTTGGGGATATTTCAGCGGTGAATTTTGCGGGATTTTTCGATGGTGATTTTGGGATTTTCAGGTGAATTTTATGGGATTTCAGCGTGAATTGGAATTTATGGAATTTTGGGGATTTTCAGCGTGAATTTTTGGAATTTTCAGGTGAATTTTAGGGATTATTCAGCTGAATTTTTGGGCATTTCAGGTGAAGTTTTGGGGATTTTCAGGGAATTTTGGGATTTTCAGGTGTGAATTTATTTTCGGAATGTTCGGGATTCAGAGAATTTGGGGATTTTAGGGTGAATTTGGGGATTTTCGGTGATTAGAATTTTCGGTATTGGGGAATTTCAGGTTGAATTTTTGGGGATTTTCAGAGTGAATTTTGGATTCGGTGATTGGGATTTTTCAGGTGAATTTTTGGGGATTTTCAGCTGAATTATTGGGGAATTTTTCATGTGATTTCTGGGGAATTTCAGGTGAATTTTTGTGGGGGAATCAGCGATGAACTCTCTGTGGAAGGGAATCAGGGTGATTTCTGTTACGTGGGGAATTTTTGCGACATTAATGGAGTGTGTGAATTTTGCAGACGGGAAATTTCTCAGGTGAATCTTTTGGGTGTATTATTCAGTGAAAATGTTTTGTGTTAGATAGCATGGATTTCTCCCAGGGACAATGGTGATATATTTAATTGGGCAGTTAATTTCATGTGAAATTTTTTAGTGAATTTTTTGGGTAATTACGAATAAGAACATTGAAATGTCTTTTTTTGCGGCGCACTTTTTCTCACCGTGTGTTTTTTGTTGGGATTTATCATGTTTATTTGTCTGGTGTGTGCCTGTGTGGTCAGTTCTAGAGGTGGAGAATTTTTTTGATGGAAGATTTTTTCTGATGTGTAAGTGGTTTTCGGGGATTTCAGTGGTGTGTGTAATTTATACCTGAAGGAGATTGTTGTCCTGTGAAGAGTTAATTTTTGGGATGTTTCAGAGGTAAATTAGTGGTGATTTGTCAGTGGGTGAAGTTTGTGTTGGAGAATAATATTCAGTGAGTAGTATAGTAGCTGATTTAATTGGTGTGCCTCTATTTTTGGATTTTTCAGGTGAATTTTTCGGGGGATTTTCTTATGGGGGTGGGAAATCTTTCGGGCGAAATTTTCAGGTGATAATTTTGTGCCATTTTTCAGGTGATTTTTGAATTTTCCCCCTCACCGGCGAGGTAAAGCGTCCCTGGGCCTTCAAAACTCTTGGAGTGCCATCCAGGTGAGTCGCAGGTGGCCGCAGCGTGTAGTGCCAGTTGTGCCCACCTCGGGGCGGTAGCCGTTGATGGCCCAGACCCAGGTCGGCGTGCCCCGCCCCCGCTGTAGCAGAAGCCCTCTGCCGACCAATCAAAAAAAAAGCTCCGGACGAGCGCCCAGGACCGGCCGGCCTGGGGAGGGGTCAGTTGGGTCTTACTCGAGGGGTCAGCCAGGGGTCAACTCGGGGTCACTCAGCGGGTCACTAACACCTTTGGAAGGCTTCGTAGGGCCGCGTTTCAGCCCGCCTTGCGCCATCTCAGCTGGAAGGAGCTGCTGTGGCCGAGTGCGCTCCCCTGGCACAAACGTGTGCGACCCGGGCACCAGGTAGGGCACAGGTGCAGGGCACAGGTACCCCCCAGTGTAGACTTCTCAGGTGAGTGCCCAGTGTGGCCCGGTGCCTGCCCAGGTGACACATCCCAGGTGTTTTGCACCAGGTGTGCCCAGGTTATCCTCAGGTGTATCCCATGGTGGCCCAGGTGTTGCCCAGGTGTATCTCAGGTACCCCAGGGTGTGCCCAGGTGTATCTCAGGTGATATCCCAGGTCGCAGGGTGTCCCAGGTGTTATTACCTCCAGGTTCGCCCAGGTGTGCCCAGTGTGCTCCAGGGTGTCCTGGTGGATTCCCATGGATGCACCCCAATGGTGTTTGTCCTAGGGGTGTGGATTCAGAAAAGAAAAAGGTTTATACCCAGAGTGTGAACCCAGGGCTATCCCTTACAGCCATGAACCCAGGTGCCTATTGCAGGCTAGTATAATATCCCAGGTGAGTATCTCAGGTGTTGCCCAGGTTGTGCCCAGGTGCCCCCAGTTGTGCCCAGGTGTGCCAGGTGTAATCTTTCAGATGCTTCCCCAGGATGATATCCCTTATTGTGTATTCCCAGGTGTGCCCGAGGTGAACCCCCAGTTGTATCCCAGGTGCCCAGAGGTGGTCCCCAGGTGTTGCCCAGGGATTCCCCATGGGTGGTATCTCAGGTGTTTTTATCCAGAGTGTATCTCAGGTGTATCTCAGTGTGTGAGGTGCACCCAGGTGTGCCCAGGTAAGTTGGCGCCCAGGTGTCCCACTCATAGCTGTCTCGAAGTGCCAGAGATTTGCCCACTGTTGTCTCGCCCCAGTGTTTCCGCGCCCAAGGTGCTCTCCCTATGGCTCTAGCCACATGGTGTGCCCAGGTGTTATTCTAGAACCTATACCAAGAGTTGGACCTTTCATACCCATTAGTGGTATATCCCAGGTGAGACTAGTCCCGAGGCGGCCTGAGAAATATTTTCACATAGTGGTATCTGCCAACTCATATTGAAGAAGAGTTCTTTTCTTGGTGCACTCCAGGTAATTGCCACCCTTGGGTGTATCCAGAGTTGTATTTCTATTACTGTCGGGTGATATAGGACACCATTGATGTGACACAGGTGTAATAGAAATACTCAGACCAGTGTATTCTTCAAGTGCACCCTCATGAGTAATATAATTTGTGTGTCCCATTGGAAATAACCTCTCTTCCTTAAGGCCCATCGTTGGCCGGTGAAAGAAGTCTTCTCCTGGGCAGCTGGCTCTGTTAGATATGTCGACCGGCCAGCGGCCTGTGAAAAAGGTTTAGTCTGAAACGCGTGAAGAAGGGAGACAGTACAATTTTGTCGCGAAGTCACGTGGAAACAACGCGGAAAGTGCTTCTGGAAGGCGAGATCACCTTGCAGAGTTACTTATTCTTCGCTGGCTACGTCTCCGCGTTTTGCTCTCGTGAGAAAGACAGACGAACGTGGAAGCCATCTCTACTTGCGTAGCTTGCATTAAAGTTGGGAGAGGGTCCGGACACTGGTACAGGGAGGTGCATCATGGAGCAGGGAAGCCTCGTTGGACAGGTGAGATGGAGGTGGACAGAAGTTGTATTGCATTGAGGACATGGATGGAAGGTGAACGAGGAGGGAACAGGTGGGACGGATAATTTAGCTGCCCAAAATGGACACGGTATTGATTGTAGCTTCATGATACATGTGAAGGTGGTTTTCTGGGAACAGTGGAGAACCGTACACTTATGGAAAATGCCCAGATTGGAACTATACAGTTTTGAGTGTGGACCGGGACAGAAAATTGGACTATGGATGGCAGGTTGTAGGATCGAGAACAAACATCTTAAATTGACATGAGATAATAAAATGGAAGACAGGTGTGGTCAGAAGAGATTATGTTCATGAGACAGGCTGAGGTCGAACATGTGTTCGGTGTTCAAGCATGGCCAAGCCCAATGGAATACTGAGGAGTGATTGATGGAGTGGACGGTGAAGGTGGAACAAAGTGAGGTGGAGAAAGCAGGTACATGGATTGATGGTTTGGGACAGGTGAGACATTGCACAGTACTTTGGTAGTCTGGTGAACAGGTGAGGTGGAAGATGCCCACATGGTGAGACATGATATGGACAAGGTGTGCCGGGTGATGCGAGATTGGATGCAGGTGAGCGTTGGTATACCCAGTTGGAATGTTGAAACATTGAGCAAAGTGTTCGACAGGTGGAACAGGTGAGGTGCACACGGGACAGGTGCCGATTCTTACGACAGGTGAGAACACGACAGACGGACATGAAGAATGCCCAGGGTGGAAACAGGTGATCCCGGCTGGGGGCTGGAAGGCGATCACCTGCAGCTCCTGCCAGCGCCTCGGCGTTCCGCGAACCCCCGCCCACCTGCGGCAGGTAGGGGAAATATCAGTGAGGGGAACATGGAACAGGTGGACATGGTAATTAATGGACACCGGATTGGGATGGAGAAATGGACAGTACGGGATCAAGTGACGGTGGATAATCGGGTGGGATGGAACATGGATGAGTGGACACAGGTGAGGAGGTGGGAATGGACATTGAGGATTGATGAGCATGGGACAGGTTTTGAGGTGAACAGGTGGGGAAATGGATGTGCCCAGGTGAACAGGGAATGAGGTGGACACGACAGGTGAGGTGGAGGATGGAAGGTGAGGTGGAACTATTTGGTGGGAGACGCTGTATGACACGGATGATGGAGATGGACAGGTGAGGTGGAGATGGGACAGGTGAGGTGAAACAGGTGGGACGGATGGACACGGATTGATGGAGAATGTTTAGACAAAGGTAGGTGGCAACAGAAAGTGAGGTGGATGGACATTTGATTGATGGAGCTGTTAAGACAGCGTTGACAGAGTGGACCAGATGTTGTAGGTGGACAGGTAGGGTTTGTTATGGAATTGGATGCCCAGGTGGAGAAAACAGGTGAGGTGGAGTATGTGACAGACCTGTGAAATCATGGGATTATGGACAGTGAGGTGGAGGTTGGAACACGGTGGGATGGATGCCCAGGTGGAACAGGTGAGGTGCACATCGGAGCAGGGGGACACGGACATGGTGGCACGGACAGACGGACTGTGGATTGCCCTAGTGTGGAACAGGTTGTGACCCGCGGCCTGGGCTTGGAGGCGAATCACCTGCAGCTCCCGCAGCCGCCTCGGGGCTCCGGAACGCCCGCCCACCTTGCTGCAGTTGATGGGGAACACTGGTGAAGGTGGAAAACAGGTGGGATGGCTCCATTGCCAGATGGAACAGGAATTTGAGGGTGCACACAAAGTGGACAAGGTTTGGACACGGGGACAGTCATTGACAATGTTAGCGGACATGGATGGATGATGACATGGATGGATTGATTGGGTGGACAGATGGGACATGCGTATGGGACATGTTGGGAATGGTATGTGACGGACAGGGATTGATGGACATGGATGGATGGTATGGACTCGACAGCCAGTATGGGACATGGTGGACATGGAATGGATGGGATGGAATGGCATGTGACTTATGGATGGACAGAGTGACTATGGCGGACACGGCATTGGATGAACAGCAAGAGTATAAGATGGACAGTTAGTGATTGGAGGATGGACAACGAGGACGGACAGACGACATGGATGGCACAGGTGGTATGGACGGACAGGAGAGATGGACATGGTGGACATGGATGGACAGATGGACACAGATGGATGGATGGATGGATGGATGGATGGACAGATGGACATGGATGGGTGGACATGGATGGACGGATTGGGTGGACAGATGGGCATGGTGGACACGGATGGACGAACAGATGGACAGGTAGGATGGAGATGGACAAGCAAGACGGACAGACGGACATGGATGGATGGACATGGTGAACATGGACAGATGGAATTGGTGGACATGGACGGACAGGGGAGATGGACATGGATGGATGGACATGGATGGATGGATGGATGGATGGACAGATGGACATGGTGGACACGGATGGACGGACAGATGGACAGGTGGGATGGAGATGGACAGGTGAGACAGACAGGTGGACACGGATGGATGGACATGGATAGATGGATTGGGTGGACAGATGGACATGGATGGATGGACAGATGGACATGGATGGATGGATGGATGGATGGACATGGATAGATGGGTGGACAGATGGACATGGTGGACATGGATGGATGGACATGGATGGACATGGTGGACATGGACAGATGGACAGGTGGGATGGAGACAGACAGGTGAGATGGACATGGTGGGCATGGACGGATGGACATGGATGGATGGATTGGGTGGACAGATGGACACGGTGGACATGGATGGGTGGACATGGATGGACAGATGGACATGGTGGACAAACAGATGGACAGGTGGGATGGAGACGGACAGGTGAGACGGACATGGTGGACATGGATGGATGGATGGATGGATGGCTGGATTGAGTGGACAGATGGACATGGTGGACACGGATGGACGAACAGATGGACAGGTAGGATGGAGATGGACAGGTGAGATGGACATGGTGGACAGATGGACATGGTGGACATGGATGGATGGCTGGACATGGATGGACGGATTGAGTGGACAGATGGACATGGTGGACATGGATGGATGGACAGCTGGGATGGACAGATGGACAGGTGAGCATGGATGGATGGAGAGATGGACATGGTGGACATGGATGGACAGATTGGGTGGACAGATGGGATGGAGACGGACAGGCGAGATGGACAGACGGACACGGACAGACGGACACGGACGGACGGACATGGAGGGACGGACGGACGGCCGGACTGACCCCGATGGCGTAGCGCGTGACCGCCATGCGCTCGGCCAGCGCGATGACCGGCCCGTAGTCCAGCGGGTCCTGGAACTTCTCGCCGNCGTAGCGCGTGACCGCCATGCGCTCGGCCAGCGCGATGACCGGCCCGTAGTCCAGCGGGTCCTGGAACTTCTCGCCGTCGGTGACCACGATGAGGATGCGCCGGGCGCCCGGCCGGGCCCCGCGGCCGGACGTGAACATCCGCGTCCTGGGGTCAGGGGTCAGGGGTCAGCGCGGCCGGAGGGCAGCGGTCAGTGTGGCTTGAGGTCAGCGGTCAGTGTGGTCAGAGGGCAGAGGTCAGTGTGGCTTTAGGGCAGTGGTCAGTGTGGCCGGACATGGCCAGGGGGAGTGGTCAGTGGTCAGCAGGGTCATTGGTCAGCAGGGTCAGTGGGGTCAGGGGTCACTGGTCAGTGGTCAGTGGGGTCAGTGGTCAGTGGGGTCATTGGTCATTGGTCAGTGGTCAGTGGGGTCAGTGGTCAGTGGTCAGCAGGGTCATTGGTCAGTGGTCACTCACAGGACATGGCCAGGGTCAGCGAGGTCAGGGGTCAGAGGTCAGGGGTCAGAGGTCAGGGGTCAGTGGTCCTTGGGGTCAGGGGTCAGTGGTCAGTGGGGTCATTGGGGTCAGGGGTCAGTGGTCAGTGGTCATTGGTCAGTGGTCATTGGGGTCAGGGGTCAGAGGTCAGGGGTCACTCACAGGACGTGGCTGGGGTATTGGTCAGTGGTCAGTGGTCAGTGGTCATTGGTCAGTGGTCAGGGGTCATTTGGGTCAGTGGTCCTTGGGGTCAGGGGTCAGTGGGGTGCGGTCACTCACAGGACATGCCGCATGCCCGAGGCAGTGAAGGTCAGCCCCGAGAGCTGCCGGACATTCCGCAGGAGCCGCCCCGGCTCCGGAACCTTCCGGAACTCGCTGAAGTCGAAGTGGTCGCGGATCTCGTGCGAGAACTGCGTCAGCGAGAACTGGACAGACGGGCGCGGGGTGAGTGCTACCTGCCCAGGTGTGCCCAGGTGTGCCCGGGTGTGCCCAGGTGTGCCCAGGTGTGCCCAGGTACCCCCCAGGTGTGCCCAGGTGTGCCCAGGTACCCCCCAGGTGTGCCCAGGTGTGCCCAGGTGTGCCCAAGAGTGATCCAGGTGTGCCCAGGTGTGCCCAGGTACCCCCCAGGTGTGCCCGGGTGTGCCCAAGAGTGATCCAGGTGTGCCCCAGGTGTGCCCAAAAGTGATTCAGGTGTGCCCGGGTGTGCCACAGAGTGATCCAGGTGTGCCCAGGTGTGCCCGGGTGTGCCCAGGTGTGCCCCAGGTGTGCCCAAAAATTATCCAGGTGTGCCCAGGTGTACCACAGAGTGATCCAGGTGTGCCCAGGTGTGCCCAGGTGTGCCCAGGTGTGCCCAGGTGTGCCCCAGGTGTGCCCAGGTACTGCCCAGGTGTGCCCAGGTGTGCCCTGATCATTTTTGGCACACCTGTGCCATCTGGAAGCACTCATGTGGCACAACCGGCACACTCTGGGCACACCTGGGGTACCTGCGCACGACCTTTGGGATCACTTTCTGGGGGCCACACCTTTTTGGCACACCGGGCCACACCGTGATCACTGTGTGGCACACCTGGCACACCGGGCACACCTGATCAACTTTTTTGGGCACACCTGCCGTTTGGGCACACCGGGGGCCACACCGGCGGGCAACACCCTGGGCCACACTCGGAATTCACGTGTCGGCACACCTGTGACACACCGGGCACACCTGTTGGGGCACACGCGGGGCACACCCCCAGGGGCACCACCGGATCACGCTGGGGCCACTTTGTGTGGGGCACACCTGGCACACCGGACAACCTTGGCCACACCGGGGCACACACTGGACACACCGGGAGCAGGTGTGGCACCCGGGGGGCACACCGGCACAACCTGGCACACCGGATGCTGGTCCTGCCGTGCCCCATCCCT
>NDFG01000122.1:91261-115839 GCA_002167245.1 Sporophila hypoxantha | reverse complement strand
CAAAATCCCCCAGGACCCCCCAATCCCCCAAAAAATCCCCAAAATCCCCTCAAAATTCCAAATCCCAACCTCACCCAAATTCCCCAAATTCCCCCAAAATCCCTTCCCCGCCCCTCCCCCCGGCCCCTCCCCCACTCACGGCGGGGCCGGCGGCAGCGCGCGCACAGCGAGGCCAGCAGGGGGGGGAGGGGCAGCAGCAGCAGCGCCCAGAGCGGCGCCTCCATGGGGGAGGGGCTGGGGGGGGAGGGGGAGTTTGGGGGTTGGGACCCAAAATTTGGGGGTTTGGGGGCCAAAAATCGGGGATTGGGGAGCCCAAAATTCGAGATTGGGACCCCAAAAATTCAGAATTGGGGAGGTTGGAACTCCTGAGAGCCCAAAATTCGGGGATTTGGGGGTTTGGGAGCCCAAAATTCGAGATTTGGACCCCAAAAAATGAGGATTTGGGGGGTTGGGAGCCCAAAAATTGGGGATTTGGGACCCAAAATATTGGGGATTTTGGGGGGTTGGGACCCCAAATTTCGAGATTTGGACCCCCAAAAATTGAGGATTTGGGGGTTTGGGAGCCCAAATTTAGAGATTGGAACCCCTGGGAACCCAAAAATTGGGGATTTTGGGGGGTTGGAGCCCAAAAATTGGGGATTTTGGGGGGTTGGGAACCCCTGGGACCCTGGAATTTGGGATTGGAACCTCTGGGGCCCTGAAATTGGGGATTGGAACATCTGGGAACCCAAAAATCGGGGATTTTGGGGGGTTTTGGAGCCCAAAAATTGGGGATTTGGGAGTTTGGGACCCCAAAAATTGGGGATTTTGGGGGGGTTGGGACCCCAAGTTTAGGGATTGGAACCCCTGGGAGCCCAAAAATCGGGGAGTTTGGGGGTTTGGGACCCCAAAATTTGGGGGGTTTGGGGGGGTTGGAACCTCTGGGGCCCCAAAATTCGGGGATTTGGGGGTTTGGGACCCCAAAAATTGGGGATTTTGGGGGGTTGGGAGCCCAAAATTTGGGGGGTTTGGGACCCAAAAATTGGGATTTTGGGGTTTGGGATCCCAAATATTGGGGGTTTTGGACCCCAAAAATTGGGGGGTTTGGGGGGTTGGAACCCCTGGGACCCCGAAATTTGGGACTGGAACCTCTGGGAACCCAAAAATCGGGGATTTTGGGGGGTTGGGACCCCAAATTTCGAGATTGGAACCCCTGGGAACCCAAAAATCGGGGATTTGGGGGGGTTTGGGAGCCCAAAAATTGAGGATTTCGGGGTTTGGGACCCTAAAAATTGGGGATTTGGGACCCCAAAAATCTGGCATTTTGGGGGGTTTGGGACCCCAAGTTTAGAGACTGGAAGCCCTGGGAACCCAAAAATCGGGGATTTGGGGGTTTGGGAGCCCAAAATTTGGGGGGTTTGGGACCCCTGGGACCCTGGAATTGGGGATTGGAACATCTGGGACCCGAAAAATTGGGGATTTTGGGGGGTTTGGGACCCCAAATTTCGAGATTGGGACCCCCAAAAATTCGGAATTGGGGAGGTTGGAACTCCTGGGAGCCCAAAATTTGGGGATTTGGGGGATTGGGAGCCCAAAAATTTGGGTTCTGGGCGGTGGGAACCCCCGGGACCCCAAAATTTGGGATTGGAACCTCTGGGGCACAAAAAAATGGGGGATTTGGGGGTTTGGGAGCCCAAATTTTGGGATTTTGGGGGATTGGGAGCCCAAAATTTGGGATTTTTGGGACTTGAGACTCCAAAAGTTGGGATTGGGACCCCAAAATTCGGGGATTTGGAGGGTGGGACCCCAAAATTTGTGGATTTTGGGGGTTTGGGACCTGAAATTTTGGGATTTGGGGGGATTGGAACCCCTGGGAACCCAANCTGAAATTTTGGGATTTGGGGGGATTGGAACCCCTGGGAACCCAAAATTTGGGGATTTTGGGGGTTTGGGACCTGAAATTTTGGGATTTGGGGGGTTGGAACCCCTGGGACCCTGGAATTTGGGATTGGAACCCTTGAGAGCCCAAAAATTGGAGATTTTGGGGTTTGGGAGCCCAAAAATTGGGGGTTTTGAACCCCAAAAATTGGGGATTTTGGGGGGGTTGGGACCCCAAATTTAGAGACTGGAACCCCTGGGAACCCAAAAGTTTGGGATTGGAACATCTGGGAGCCCAAAAATCGGGGATTTGGGGGGTTGGGACCCCAAAAATTGGGGATTTTGGGGATTTTGAGACACTTTGGATCCCAAAATTCTGGGATTGGAACCCTTGGGACCCCAAAAATTGGGGATTTGGGGGGTTTGGGAGCCAAAAATTTTGGGATTTTGGGGTTGGAACCCCAAAAGGGGAGAGGCTGGGGGGAAGGGAACCCCGACATTGAGGGGAGGGGTCCCGAAATTGGGGGGGAACCCAAAAAAACCCCCAAAAAATTTCCAAAAAAACCCCAAAAAAACCCCGAAATTTGGGATCGGGAGTGGGGGAGGGGCTGCGGGAACCCCAAATTTTGGGGGGAGGGGGTCCCAAAATTGGGGGGGAATCCCAAAAATGCCGAAGGAAACCCAAAAACCCCGAAAATCCCCAAAAATCCCGAGGAGAACCCAAAAAAATCCCCAAATTTGGGGTCAGGAGTGGGGGAGGGGCTTGGATTTGGGGTTGGGGGAGGGGCCTGTCCTAAAATTTGGGGTCCCGGGGGGGTCCGACCCCAAAATTTTGGGGTTCCAAACCTCCCCAAATCCCCAAATTTTTGGTCCCAAATCCACAAACTTTGAGGTCCCGACCCCCAAAACCTCCAAATTTTTGGGGTTCCAAATCCCCAAATCCCAAAATTTTTGGGGTCCCCAAGGCCCCAAAACCCCAAATTTTGGACTCCCAACCTGCCCAGTCCCAAAATTTTGGGGTCCCAGGGGTCCCAAAAACCCAAATTTTGGGGTCCCAGAGGTTCCAATCTCAAATTTTTGGGGTCCCAAGGGTTCCAACCCCCGAAAATCCCAAAATTTGGGGTCCCAACCCTCCCAAATCCCAAATTTTTGGGGTCCCAGGGGGATCAAATCCAAATTTTTGGGGTTCCAATCCCAAAATTTTGGGATCCAAGGTGTCTCAACCCCCCCAAATCCCCAATTTTTGGGGCCCCAGAGGTTCCAATCCCAAATTTTTTGGGATCCCAGGACTCCCAAATCCCCCAAATCCTCAATTTTTGGGCTCCCAACCCCCCAAAATCCCCAATTTTTTGGGTCCCAAACCCTCAAATCCCCAATTTTTGGGGTCCCAGATGTTCCAATCCCAAATTTCAGGGTCCCAGGGGTTCCAATCCCCCCCAAATCCCAAAATTTGGGGTCCCCAAGGCCCCAAAATCCCAAATTTTGGACTCCCAGGGCTCCCAAACTCCCCAATCCCAAATTTTTGGGGTCCCAGCGGTTCCAAAACCACAATTTTGGGGTTCCAGCTGTCCCGACCTGCCCAAAATCCCAAATTTTTGGGGTCCCAGGGTTCCCAACCCACCCAAATTCCAGAATTTTGGGTCCTAAATGCCCAAATTTGTAATTTTAGGGTCACAGGGGTTCCAACCCCACAAATCCCGAAATTTTGGGCTCCCAAACCCCCCCAAATCCCCAATTTTTGGGGTCCCAAATCCCCGATTTTTGGGGTCCCAATCCCAAATTTTGGAGTCTCAAGTCCCAAAAATCCCAAATTTTGGGATCCCAACCCCCCAAAATCCCAAATTTTGGGCTCCCAATCCCCCAAATCCCCAAATTTTGGGCTCCCAGGAGTTCCAACCTCCCCAATTCCGAATTTTTGGGGGTCCCAATCTCGAAATTTGGGGTCCCAACCCCTCAAACCCCCCAAATTTTGGGGTGCCCATCCCGCTAAATCCCAAATTTTTTCTCCCAAATCCCCAGTTTTTGGGCTCCCAACCTCCAATTCCTGGAATCCCACCCCCAAAAAACCCAAAACCACCCAAAAAACCCAAAATCGCCCCCTAAAAAACCAAAATCCCCCCAAAAAACCCAAAACCCCCAAAAAAACCCCAAATCGCCCAAAAACCCCAAATTCGCCCCAAAAAAACCAAAATCGCCCCCAAAAAACCCAAAAATTGCCCAAAAAAACCAAAATTACCCCCTAAAACACCAAACCCCCCCCCAAAAAACCCAAAATCCACCCAAAAAACCCCAAAATTGCCCAAAAAACCCCAAAATTGCCCAAAAAACCCCAAAATCGCCCCAAAAAACCCAAAATCCCCAAAAAACGCAAAATTCGCCCAAAAAACCCCAAAATCACCCCAAAATCCCCAAAAAAACCCAAAATCCCCCCAAAAAACCCAAAACCGCCCCAAAAAAACCCAAAACCGCCCCAAAAAACCCAAAATCGCCCCCAAAAAAACCCAAAATCGCCCCAAAAACCCCAAAATTGCCCAAAAAAACCAAAAAATTAGCCCCAAAAAACCCAAAAATCGGCCCAAAATCGCCCCCAAAAAAACACCAAAATCGCCCCAAAATCGTCCCCAAAAAAAACCCAAATCCCCCTAAAAAAAACCAAATACCCCCCCCCAAGAAAACCAAAATCGCCCCCAAAAAACCCAAAACCCCCCAAAAATCCCCCAAAATCGCCCAAAATCCCCCCAAAAAAAAACCCCAATTGCCCAAAAACCCAACCCCCCCCCAAAAAAACTCAAAATCAGCCCCAAAATCGCCACCAAAACCCCCCAAAACACAAAAATCGGCCCCCAAAAACCCCAAATTACCCCAAAAAAACCTCAAAATTGCCCCAAAATTACCCCAAAAAAACCCAAAATCCCCAAAAAAAAAACAAAACCCACAAAAAACCCAAAAATTGCCAAAATCCCCCAAAATCGCCCCCAAAACCCAGGACCTGCTCGGCGGCCGCACCCCGAAGATCCGCGGGTCCCCTCCCCACCCCAGAAGCGCGGCAGGAATGGGGGGGAGGGCGGGGTGGGGAGGGCACAAGAGACACCGGGGACGGAATTTGGGGGGGCGGGGCTTTATTTGGGGGGGGGGGAGCCCGAATTTGGGGTTTGGGGGGGGTGAAATTCCCAAAATTTGGGTCTGGAACCCCAAAATTTGGGGTTGGAGGGCACCAAAAATGGGGTTGGGGTCCCAAAATCTGGGGTTAGGACTCCCAAATTTGGGATCAGGGTCCTAAAAATGGAGTTGGGGTCCCAAAATTTGGGGTAGGGCTCCCAAAATCTGGGGCTGGGACCCCCAAAATCTGGGGTTAGGACCCCAAAATGGAGTTGGGGTCCCCAAATTTGGGGTTGGGGTCCCAAAATCTGGGTCCAGAACCCCAAAATTTGGGGTTGGAGGGCACCAAAAATGGGGTCGGGGTCCCAAAATTTGGGGTCGGGGTCCCAAAATCTGGAGCTGGGACCCCCAAATTTGGGGCTGGGGTCCCAAAAATGAGGTTGGGGTCCCAAAATCTGAGGTTAGGACCCCCAAATTTGGGATCAGGGTCCTAAAAATGGGGTTGGGACTCCCAAAATTTGGGTCCGGAACCCCAAAATTTGGGGTTGGAGATCACCAAAAATGGGGTTGGGGTCCCAAAAATGCGGTTGGGGATCCCAAAATTTGGGGTTGGGGTCCCAAAATCTGGGGCTGGGACCCCCAAATTTGGGGCTGGGGTCTCAAATGTGAGGGTGGAACCCCAAAAAATGAGGCTGAGGGGGCAAAATTCGGGTTTAGGACCCAAAGTTTGGGGTTGGGACCCCAAAATTCGGGTTCAGAACCCCAAAATTTGGGGTCAGGGTCCCAAAAATGGAGTTGGGGTCCTGAAATTTGGGTTCAGAACCCCAAAATTTGGGGCTGGGATCCCGATAATTGAGCCGGGGGTCCCAAAATCTGAGTCCAGGACCCCAAATTCGATGATTCGATGTTGGGGTCCCAAAATTTGGTTCTGGGACCCCAAAATTTGGGTTGGGGTCCCAAAATCTGAATCCAGGACCCCAAAATTTCAGTTTGGGACCCCAGAAATGAGGTTGGGGTCCCAAAAATGGGGCCAGGACCCCAAAATTTGGATTTGTGACCCCAAAAAAGGAGCCGGGGTCCCAAAATCTGGGACTGGGACTCCAAAATCTGAGTCCAGGACCCCAAAATTTGGGTTTGGGACCCCAGAAATGGGGTTGGGGTCCCAAAAATGGGCCCAAGAGCCCAAAATTTGGATTTGGGACCCCAAAATTTGAGTTTAGGACCCCAAAATTTGGGTTTGGGACCCCAAAAAAGGAGCCGGGGTCCCAAAATCTGGGACTGGGACCCCCAAATCTGATTCCAGAACCCCAAAATTTGGATTTGGTTGTGACCCCAAAAATGGGGTTGGGAGCCCAGAAATGGGGTTGGGGTCCCAAAAATGGGGCCAGGACCCCAAAATTTGGGTTTGGGAGCCCAAAATCTGGGTCCAAAACCCCAAAATCTGAGTCCAGGACCCCAAAATTTGGATTTGGGAGCCCAAAAATGGGGCTGGAGTAACAAAACCAGGTCAGGAACCCCAAAATGTGGATCCAGACCCCAAAATTTGGGTTTGGGAGCCCAAAAACACAGCTGAGACCCCAAAATCTGGGTCCAGAACCCCAAAATTTGGAGTTGTGACCCCAACATTTGGGGTTGGGAGCCCAGAAATGGGGTTGGGGTCCCAAAAATGGGGCCAAGAGCCCAAAATTTGGATTTGGGACCCCAAAAACGTGACTGAGACCCCAAAATTTGAGTCCAGGACCCCAAAATTTCAGGTTGTGACCCCAATATTTGGGGTTGGGACCCCAGAAATGGGGTTGGGACCCCAAAATTTGGGTTTGGGACCCCAAAAACGCGGCTGAGACCCCAAAATTTGAGTCCAGGACCCCAAATTTGGAGTTGTGACCCCAACATTTGGGGTTGGGACCCCAAAAATGGGGTTGGGACCCCAAAATGTGGAGTTGGGGTCCCCAAATCTGAGTCCAGGACCCCAAAATTTGGGTTGGGACCCCAAAAATGGAGCTGAAGCCCCAAAATCTGAGTCCAGGACCCCAAAATTTGAGTCCAGGACCCCAAAATTTGGGTTTGGGACCCCAGAATTGGGGTTGGGACCCCAAAATGTGGAGTTGGGGTCCCCAAATCTGAGTCCAGAACCCCAAAATTTGGGGCCAAAAGCCCCAAAATTGGGACAAGTGACCCCTGGTGTGGTCAGTGTCCACTCTGGTGTCCACTCCCCAATGTCCACTCCAGTGTCCACTCCAATGTCCACTCCCGTGTCCACTCCCCAATGTCCACTCCAGTGTCCACTTCAACGTCCACTCCCGTGTCCACTCCCCAATGTCCACTCCAGTGTCCACTCCAGTGTCCACTCTCTCCATGAGTGAGTGACCACAGCTGTGGTCAGTCCCAGGTGGTCACTCGGTCACTCTCAGGCCAGCCTGTGGTCACTCTCAGGTGGTCAGTGAATCACTGGTCACTCCCAGGTGGTCAGTGGTCACTCTCAGGCCAGCATGGGGTCACTCTCAGATGGTCACTCCCACGTGGTCACTCGGTCACTCTCAGGCCAGCAGATGGTCAGTGTCCACTGCAGTGTCCACTCTCTCCATGGATGAGTGACCACAGCCATGGTCATTTTTGGGTGGTCACTCGGTCACTCGGTCACTCCCAGGCCAGCAGATCGTCAGTGTCCACTCCAGTGTCCACTCTCCATGAGTGAGTGACCACAGCTGTGGTCAGTCCCAGGTGGTCACTCGGTCACTCTCAGTCACTGGTCACTCTCAGTCCAGCCTGTGGTCACTCAGGTGGTCACTCCCAGTGGTCAGTGGTCACTCTCAGGCCAGCATGTGGTCACTCTCAGATGGTCACTCCCAAGTGGTCACTCTGTGGTCAGTGGTCACACTCAGACCAGCCTATGGTCACTCAAGTGGTCAGTGGTCACTCAGTGGTCACTCAGTGGTCAGTGGTCACTCAGTGGTCACTCAGTGGTCACTCCTGGATGATCACCCTGAGGTGGTCACTCAGTGGTCACTCTCAGGCTAGCCTGTGGTCACTCTCAGATGGTCACTCCCAGGTGGTCACTCAGTGGTCACTCAGTGGTCACTCAGTGGTCACTCTGTGGTCACTCCCAGGTGGTCACTCAGTGGTCACTCAGTGGCCACTCAGTGGTTACTCTCAGCTGGTCACTCCTGGATGGTCACAGGTGTCACTCTTGTGGTCACTCCCAGGTTGGTCACTCCAGTGGTCAGTGGCCTCAGTGGGTTACTTCAGCTGTCACTCCTGGATGGTCACTGCAGGTTAGGTCACTCCTCAGGGTCATGCGGTCACTCAACGTGGTCAGCTACTGTGATCACTTCGCCTGGAATGGTCCATCAGTGGTCACTCAGTGTCAAGTGGTCACTCAGTGGGCTTCCTTGGCTGCGTCACTCCTGGATGGTCACTCAGTGGTCACTCAGTGGTCACTCTGTGGTCACCCCCGTGGTCACTTCCCACGGTGGTCCCCTCTCAGGTCATGTCACTCCATGGTCACTCCATGGTCACTCTCAGGCCAGCCTTTTGCGGTCACTCCTGGATGTACTCCCAGGTGGTCACTCAATGGTCAGTGGATCACTCAGTGTCACTTCTCAGGTGGTCACTCAGTGTCAGTTGGTCACTCTCAGGCCAGCACGTGGGCCACGGGCACGCGCCGTGTCCGGCCTCCGGCCGCGGGCGGCACCACGATGGCCGCGGGGTCACCGTGCCGGTCACTCTGGTGGTCGCCGTCATCGTCGTCGTCGTCGTCGTCGTCGCCGTCCGGGGGCAGCCCTGCGGGGAGCGGTTCCGGAACGTTCCGCGGGGCTCCGGAAGGTTCTATGGGGTTTCCTTTGGGTTCTATGGGGGTTCCGGAAGGTTCCATGGGGGTTCTAGAAGGTTCTGGGGGAGTTTCTAGAAGGTTCTGTGGGATTCTATGGGGGTTCTGGAAGGTTCTGTGGGGGTTCTGGAAGGTTCTGTGGGGGTTCTGCATAGTTCTGTGGAGGTCTAAGAAGGTTCTGGAAGGTTCTTTTGGGGTTTCCTTTGGGTTCCATGGGGGTTCTGGAAGGTTCTGGGGGATTCTATGGGGGTTCCGGAAGGTTCCATGGGGGTTCTGGAAGGTTCTGGGGGAGTTTCTAGAAGGTTCTGTGGGATTCTATGAGGGTTCTAGAAGGTTTTGTGGAAGTCTAAGGAGGTTCTGGAAGGTTCTATGGGGTTTCCTTTGGGTTCCATGGGGGTTCTGGAAAATTCTATGAAGATACTGGAAGGTTCTGGAGGAGTTTCTAGGAAGTTCTGTGGGATTCTATGGGGGTTCTGGAAGGTTCTGTGGGGGTTCTGGATAGTTCTACGGAGGTCTAAGAAAGTTCTGGAAGGTTCTTTTGGGGTTTCCTTTGGGTTCCATGGGGTTCCTGAAGGATCTATGGGGGGTCCTGGAAGATTCTGTGGAGGGTCTAAGGAGGTTCTGGAAGGTTCTATGAGATTCTATGTGGTTCTATGGTGATTGTGAAGGTTCTATGGGGGTTCTGGAAGGTTCCATCGGGTTTGATGGGGCTTTCTAGAAAAGTCCCAGGGGGTTCCATAGGGTTCTATGTGGGTTTCTAGAAAGTTCCATGGGGGGGAGGGTGGTGTTTTCCAATGGGCTTCCGGAAGGTTCTACGGGATTCTAGAAAGTTCCGTGGGGGGTTTCTAGAAGGGGAACCCCCCTCCCCTCAATCCTCCCACCCGCCAGGGGGCGCCCTCAGCCCCCATCACCTCCATTCCCCCTCAGGGCCCCGCTCTCTCCCCTCCATTCCCCCTCAGTCCCTCATGCCGGGCCCCGCTCTCTCCCCTCATCCTCCTCCATTCCCCCTCAGTCCCTGCCACCCTCCATTCCTCCTCTCTCCCCTCACCGTCCTACATTCCCCCTCAGTCCCTTCCTCTGGGTCCCGCTCTGTCCCCTCCATTCCCCCTCAGTCCCTGCCACCCCCCATTCCTCCTCTCTCCCCTCCATTCCCCCTCAGTCCCTTCTTCCCGCCAGGCCCTGCTCTCTCCCCTCACCGTCCTCCATTCCCCCTCAGTCCCTTCCTCTGGGTCCCGCTCTGTCCCCTCCATTCCCCCTCAGTCCCTCATGCCGGGCCCCGCTCTCTCCCCCCATCCCCTCCATTCCCCCTCTCTCCCCTCCAATCCCCTCCATTCCCCCTCAGTCCCTCCCTCTGGGTCCCGCTCTCTCCTCCCCATCCCCTCCATTCCCCCTCACACCTCGCACCCTCCATTCCCCGCTCTCTCCCCTCCATTCCCCCTCACTCCTGCCACCCTCCAGGCCCCGCTCTTTCCCCTCACCGTCCTCCATTCCCCCTCACACCTCGCACCCTCCATTCCCCGCTCTCTCCCCTCCATTCCCCCTCACACCTCCCTCCCTCTGGATCCCGCTCTCTCCCCCCATCTCCTCCATTTCCCCTCACTCCTCGCACCCTCCAGGCCCCGCTCTCACCTCGGGCCTCCCGCCGTGCCCGCCGCCGGTCCCGGGGCAGGGAGTTACCGGCGGCCAGGAACGCGGCTCCGCCCAGGGCGGCAGCGAACGGCAGCAGCAGCAGCGCCCTCAGCAGAGCCCCGGCCCCGCGCTGGTACGAAATGGCGGCGGCTCCGCCCCCCAGGGCGTCACTCACCTGAGGCGGGGGGGACAGGTGAGGGTGTGAGGGGAGAGGGAACGGTGCTCCCAGTGTTCCCAGTATGGTCCCAGTGCTCCCAGTATGGTCCCAGTGCTCCCAGTATGGCCCCAGTGCTCCCCCAGTGCTCCCAGTACAGCCCCGGTGTCACCGGGGTGGGCCCGGTGTGGCCCCGCTGCCCTCACGGCATTCCTGCCCCCCGGGCTGTCACTCAACTGAGGGGGCGGAGCCACAAAAAGGCGGGAACGGCGTGAGGGGAGCAGGCCCCGCCCCTCCCAGTGCTCCCAGTATGGCCCCAGAGCCTTCCCAGTGCTCCCAGTTTGGGCCACAACAGCTCCCCAGTGCTCCCAGTATGGACCCAGTGCTCCCAGTATGGTCTCAGTGGTCTCCCAGTGCTCCCAGTACAGCCCCGGTGTCACCGGGGTGGGCCCGGTGTGGCCCCGGTGCCCTCACGGCATTCCTGCCCCCTGAGCGCTGTCACTCAACTGAGGGGGCGGGGCCACAAAAAGGCGGGAACGGCATGAGGGGAGAAAGCCCCGCCCCTCCCAGTGCTCCCAGTACGGCCCCAGTGCTCCCAGTATGAACGCAGAGCCCTCCCAGCGCTCCCAGTTTGGGCCACAACGGCTCCCCAGTGCTCCCAGTATGGCCCCAGTGCTCCCAGTGTCCCTCCCAGTGCTCCCAGTATGGACCCAGTGCTCCCAGTATGGCCCCAGTGTCCTCCCAGTATGGCCCCGGTGTCACCGGTGTGGCCCCGGTGTGGCCCCGCTGCCCTCACGGCATTCCTGCCACCTGGGCTGTCACTCAACTGAGGGGGCGGAGCCACAAAAAGGCGGGAACAGCATGAGGGGAGCAGGCCCCGCCCCTCCCAGTGCTCCCAGTTTGGGCCACAACGGCTCCCCAGTGTTCCCAGTATGGACCCAGTGCTCCCAGTGTCCCTCCCAGTATGGCCCCAGTGCTCCCAGTATGGTCCCAGTGCTCTCCCAGTGCTCCCAGTACAACCCCAGTGTCACCGGGGTGGGCCCGGTGCCCTCACGGCATTCCTGCCCCCCGGGCTGTCACTCAACTGAGGGGGCGGAGCCACAAAAAGGCGGGAACAGCGTGAGGGGAGCAGGCTCTGCCCCTCCCAGTGCTCCCAGTATGAACCCAGAGCCCTCCCAGTATGGCCCCAGAGCCCTCCCAGTGCTCCCAGTCTGGGCCACAATGGCTCCCCAGTGCTCCCAGTATGGCCCCAGTGCTCCCAGTGTCCCTCCCAGTGTCCCCAGTATGGCCCCAGCGCTCCCAGTTTGGGCCACAATGACTCCCCAGTGCTCCCAGTATGGACCCAGCGCTCCCAGTATGGCCCCAGTTCTCCCAGTATGGCCTCGGTACCTTCCCAGCCCTCATGGAGGCCCCGCCCCCCGAGGCTGTCACTCAACTGAGGGGGCGGAGCCACAAAAAGGCAGGAACAGCGTGAGGGGAGCAGGCCCCGCCCCTCCCAGTGCTCCCAGTATGAACCCAGAGCCCTCCCAGTATGGCCCCAGAGCCCTCCCAGTGCTCCCAGTTTGGGCCACAACGGCTCCCCAGTGCTCCCAGTATGGCCCCAGTGCTCCCAGTGTCCCTCCCAGTGCTCCCAGTACGGCCCCAGCGCTCCCAGTGTCCCTCCCAGTGCTCCCAGTATGGCCCCAGTGCTCCCAGTTTGGGCCACAATGGCTCCCATGTGTTCCCAGTATGGACCCAGTGCTCCCAGTATGGTCTCAGTGCTCTCCCAGTGCTCCCAGTATGGACCCAGTGCTCCCAGTACAGCCCTGGTGTAGCCCCCGTGCCCTCACAGAGGCCCCGCCCACTGGGCTGTCCCTCAACTGAGGGGGCAGAGCCACAAAAAGGCGGGAACGGCGTGAGGGGAGCAGGCTCCGCCCCTCCCAGTGCTCCCAGTATGGCCCCAGTGCTCCCAGTGTCCCTCCCAGTGCTCCCAGTTTGGCCCCAGTGCTCCCAGTGTCCCTCCTAGTGCTCCCAGTATGGCCCCAGCGCTCCCAGTGTCCCTCCCAGTGCTCCCAGTATGGCCCCAGAGCCCTGCCAGTGCTCCCAGTTTGGGCCACAACGGCTCCCCAGTGCTCCCAGTGTGGACCCAGTGCCCCCAGTATGGCCCCAGTGCTCCCAGTGTCCCTCCCAGTGCTCCCAGTATGGCCCCAGCGCTCCCAGTTTGAGCCACAACGGCTCCCTAGTGCTCCCAGTGTCACCTCAGTGCTCCCAGTGTGGCCCCAGGTCTCCCAGTACAGCCCCGGTGTAGCCCCGGTGCCCTCACAGAGGCCCCGCCCACTGGGCTGTCACTCAACTGAGGGGGCGGAGCCACCAAAAGGCAGGAACACCGTGAGGGGAGAAGGCCCCGCCCCTCCCAGTGCTCCCATTATGGCCCCAGAGCCCTCCCAGTGCTCCCAGTTTGGGCCAGACCCCTCCCAGTATTGCCAGTATGGGCCCAATCCCCTCCCAGTGCTCCCAGTTTGGGCCACAATTGCTCCCCAGGGCTCCCAGTGTCACCTCAGTGCTCCCAGTATGGCCTCGGTACCTTCCCAGCCCTCATGGAGGCCCCGCCCCCCCAGGCTGTCACTCAACTGAGGGGGCGGAGCCACAAAAAGGCGGGAACGGCGTGAGGGGAGCAGGCCCCGCCCCTCCCAGTGGTCCCAGTATGAACCCAGTTCCCTCCCAGTCCCTCCCAGTCCGTCCCAGTCTCACCAGTCCCACCAGGTAGGGGCTCCCAGCGTCTCCCAGTAAATGGGAGGCCACGATCTGCAGGGCCTCGGCCGTGGAGCGGCGCCCGGGGGGCACCACGTACTGGGATGAACTGGGATTAACTGGGAGGGCACCAGGGCCGCCCCAGTTCATCCCAGTAACAGCCCAGTAACCTCCCAGTTTATCCCAGTAACATTCCAGTTCATCCCAGTCCATCCCAGTCCCTCCCAGTTTGATCCCAGTCCCTTCCCAGTCCCTCCCAGTTCATCCCAGTCCCCTCCAGTCCCATCCCAGTCCATCCCAGTTTGTTCCCAGTCCATCCCAGTTTATTCCCAGTCCCTCCCAGTACATCCCAGTTTGTTCCCAGTCCCTCCCAGTCCATCCCAGTTTGTTCCCAGTCCATCCCAGTCCATCCCAGTAACCTCCCAGTTCATCCCAGTCCATCCCAGTTTGTTCCCAGTCCCTCCCAGTCCATCCCAGTTTGTTCCCAGTCCCTCCCAGTTTATTCCCAGTCCCTCCCAGTTTGTTCCCAGTCCCTCCCAGTCCATCCCAGTCCATCCCAGTAACCTCCCAGTTCATCCCAGTCCATCCCAGTTTGTTCCCAGTCCCTCCCAGTCCATCCCAGTTTATTCCCAGTCCCTCCCAGTTTATCCCAGTTTGTTCCCAGTCCCTCCCAGTTTGTTCCCAGTCCCTCCCAGTCCCTCCCAGTTTGCTCCCAGTCCCTCCCAGTTCATCCCAGTCCCTCCCAGTCCCTCCCAGTCCGTCCCAGTTTGTTCCCAGTCCCTCCCAGTCCCTCCCAGTTTGTTCCCAGTCCCTCCCAGTTTATTCCCAGTCCCTCCCAGTTTGTTCCCAGTCCCTCCCAGTTTATTCCCAGTCCCTCCCAGTCCTTCCCAGTCCCTCCCAGTTTGTTCCCAGTCCCTCCCAGTCCGTCCCAGTCTCACCAGTAAGATGTCGGCCACGATTGCCCAGTTCAGGGACAGCAGGGTCTCGCCCAGGAAGATGAAAACCTGGGGGAGGGGCTCCCAGTTCAGACCAGTCCATCCCAGTTCAGCCCAGTTCATCCCAGTAACCACCCAGTGAGCTCCCAGTGCCTCCCAGTTCATCCCAGTTTATCCCAGTTCAGGGACGGGAGGGGTCTCACCCGGGAAGATGAAAACCTGTGGGGGGAGGGAGGGCTCCCAGTTCAGACCAGTTCAGCCCAGTAACCTCCCAGTAACCTCCCAGTGCCTCCCAAGTCCATCCAAACCCTCCCAGTTCAGACCAGTTCATCCAGTAACCTCTCAGTGAAGCTCCCAGTGAGCTCCCAGTTCATCCTAAGTCCATCCCAAGTTCAGCCCAGTTTATCCCAGTGACTCCAGTTCAGACCGAGTTCATCCGCAGTAACCCGCCAGTCATCCACACAGTGAGCTCCCAGTGCCTCCAGTCCAATCCCAACTCCCTCCTCCAGTCCCTCCCAAGTTCATCCCCAGTAAACCTACAGTCCATTCAATGAGCTCCAAACCCTCACAGTTTCATACCAGTCCCATCCCAGTGCCCCTCAAACGCCCTCCCAGTTCATCCCAGTTTATTCAATCCCCTCGCAGTCCACCCAACCCCTCCAGTCATCCCCCAGTTAATCCCAGTTCCCTAACCCCTCCGCAGTTCAATGCCCAGTTTATTCCAATCCCCTCCCAGTTCCATGCCGCAGTTTTTATCAGTTTATTCCAATCCCCTCCCAGTTCATCCCAGTAACCTCCCCAGTCTCCTCCCAGTCCATCGCCAATGACTCAAACCCCCTGCGCCAGTCGCCTCCCAGTCCCCCCGCTAAACCCCTCCGCCCAGTTTATCCCAGTTTCATCCCTCCATCCCAGAACCCTCCCAGTCTATCCCAGTTCATCCCAGTCCATCCTCAGTGCCCCATAATCCCCTAACCCCTCCCAATCCCCTCCCCAGTCCTCCATACCCCAGTTCCCCAAATCACCCTGCTCAGTCCAATCCCAGTCTCCTCCCAGTCCATGCCCAATGACTCAAACCCCGCTCCCAAACCTCCCAGTCCAAATCCAGTCACTCCCAATCTCCCCCAGTTCAATACACAGTTCCCCCTCAACCCCTCCCAGTTCATCCAGCACATCCCAGTGTCATCCAGTAAACCATGCCCAGTAAACCTCTCAGTTCCCCAAACCTCCTCCCAGTTCATCCCAGTAACCTCCCAGTCCATCCAAATGTACCGCAAACCCTCTCCCAATCCCCTACAGTTAATCCAGTAAGCCTCCAGTTCCAATTCCAATGACTCCAAAAACGGCCTCCAGTTCATCCCAGTCCATCCCAGTGCCACCTCAAACCCCTCCCATTCAATCCCAGTTTATTCCAATCCCCTCCCAGTCCACTCAAACCCCTCCCAGTCCCATCCAGTTAATCCCAGTTCCCCTTAAACCCCTCCCATTCATCCCAGTTTATCCCAGTTTATTCAAATCCCCTCCCAGTTCATCCCAGTAACCTTCCCCAGTCTCTACCAGTCCATCCAATGACTCCAAACCCCATCCCAGTCCAACCGCAGTTCTATCCCAAACTCCTCCAGTGTTCCCACCAAATCCCCCTCCAAACCCCCTCCCAGTCCCTCCCAGTTCATCGCCAGTTTATTTCCAATCCCATCACCAGTCCCCTCCCCCAGTTTCTTCCCAGTCCCCTCAAAACCCCTCCCAGTTCAATCCCAGTCCATCCCAAACCCCTCCCAGTCCCTCCCAGTTCATCCAGTGCCCCCAAATCCCCTCAAACCCCTCCCTAGTTCATCCCAGTTTATTCCAATCCCCTCCAGTTATCCCCAGTCCCCCATCCCCCCCCCAGGTTTTCCCCATCCCGCCAGAAAAAACCCCTCCAGTCCCTCCAGTTGTATCCAATCCCCTCCCAGTTCATCCCATAACCTCCCAGTCCTCTCCCAGTCCGCCTCCCAATGACTGCCAAACCCCTCCCAGTTCATGAACCAGTCCATCCATGTTTATTTCCAATCCCCTCCCAGTCCATCCCAAGTTCGCCTCAAACCGCTCCAAGTCCTCCCAGTATAAACCAGTCCATCCCACTGCTGCCATAAGCGCGGGGGGCAGGGCCTGGCGCACAGCAGCCCAGCAAGCAGGGCAGGGGCCGCCCTCCCCCAGAGCCCTCCCAGTCCATCCGCAGTCCTCAACACCTCCCAGTTTCCCATCCCAGTCCCCCCCCAGTTCATCCAGTCCTCCTCAATGACCCCTGCCCAGTTTTCATCCCAGTTCATATCCCAGTCCAATCCCAGTCCCTCCAGTTCATCCGCAGTCCCCCTCACTCCTCTCAGTCCCATCCCAGTTTATTCCAATCCTGTCCCAGTCCCTCCCAGTTCATCCCAGTCCCCTAAAACCCCTCCCGTCTCGCCCCCAGTCCCATCCCAGTGCCCCCAAATCCCCCTCAATCTCATCCCAGTCCATCGCCAGTTATCCAAACCCCTCCACAGTCCTCCAGTTCCCCCTCAAACCCCTCCCAGTCCATCCAAACCCTCCCAGTCCCTCCGCAGTTCCATCCCAGTCCCCGCTTCAAGACCCTCCCAGTGTTATCCAATCCCCTCCACTCCTCCAGTTCCCCAAATCCCTCCTCAAAAGCGCCTCCCCAATCCCCTCCCAGTTCATAACCAGTAAAGCCCCAGTCTCCTCCAGTCCCTCCCAATGACCCCAAATCCCCTCCCAGTCGCCTCACCCACTACCCGGTCCATCCCAGTTTATTCCAATCCCCTCCCAGTCCCTCCCCAGTCCCCGCCCGCAATCCCTCCCAGTCCATCCAGTATAAACCAGTTCATCCCATTGCTCACGATAAGCGGTCGGGGGGGCAGGCCGGGCGCACAGCAGCGCCAGCAGCAGGCGGGGCGCCCCCCCAGGGGCCCTCCAGTCCGTCCCAGTTCATCCCAGTAACGCTCCCAGTCCATCCCAGTAACCTCCAGCCCCCCTCAATCCGCTCCCAATTCCCTCCCAGTATATCCCAGTCTTCCCAGTTCCACTCAAACCCCCTTCCAGTCTCCTCCAGTACATGCCAATACTCCAAACCCCTCCCACGTCATCCGAGACCCCTCCGCAGTTCCATCCCAGTCACTCCAATCTCCTGCCGCAGTTCATACCAGTTCCCCTTCAAACCCCTCCCCCCCAAAAGTTTTTTCCCAAAAATCCCCCCAAAGGCCACAGTCCCAGTCGCATCGCCGACATCCGCAGTCCATCCCAGTAACCGTCCGCAGTCCCTCGCAGTTCCCTCAAAATTCGGGCCTCCAGTTTCATCCCAGTTTATTGCCAATCTTCCTCCCAGTCCGATCCCAGACCCCTCCCAGTTATCCCAGTGCCATCCCAGTTTATCCCAGTGCCCCCAAATCCCCCTCAAACCCCTCCCAGTCCATCCCAGTTTATCTCAAACCCCTCCGCAGTCCCCTCGCCAGTCCCTCCCAGTTCCCCCGCAAATCCCCCTCAAACCCCTCCCAGTCCCATCCCGTAACCTCCAGTCTCCTCCCAGTCCATCCCAATGATCCAAACCCCCTCCCAGTCCCTCCCAGTCCATCCCAGTTTAATTCCAATCCCATCCCAAGTCCCCCCATCAAACCCCTCCCAGTTCATCGCAGTTTATTCAATCCCCTCCCAGTCCATCCCAATTGACTCAACCCTCCCAATCCCGCTCCCAGTAACGCATCCGCAGTCCCCATCAAACCCTTCCCAGTTCATCCCAGTCCCTCACCAATTAACGCTCTCCAGTCCATACCAGTTTCCCCTCAAACCGCTCCCAGTCCCTCCCAGTATAAACCAGTCTGTCCCCATTTCTCACGTATGAGGCGGGGGGGCAGGGCCTGGCGCACAGCAGCGCCAGAGCAGGCAGGGCGCCCCCTCCAGGACCTCCCAGTTCATCCCAGTCCCTCCCAGTACCTCCCAAGTTCCCCTCAAACCCCTCCCAGTCCGCCTCCCAAGTCCCTGCACGCAGTTTTCATCCGCAGTTCCCCTGCAATCCCCTCCGCGGCCGCTCCCATTGCTCAACGATAAGCGGCGGGGGGCAGGGCCCTGGCGCACAGCAGCGCCAGCAGCAGGAGGGCGCCCCCCAGAGCCTCCAGTCGCATCCCAGGTTCCCTCCCAGTTTTATCCCACATCCCCTTCTCCAGTCCCTCCAGTCTCCTACCAGTATATCCCAGTTCATCCATTGCTTCACGTAAGCGGGGGGGCAGGGCCGCGCGACAGCAGCGCCAGCAGCAGGCAGGGCGCCCCCCCCAGCAGCCCCTCCCGCGCACAGCAATGATCCGCCGGCGGGGCTCGCGGGGCGGAGCCTGGCGCGAGAGCTCTCCGCGCCCCAGCCCCACCCCAGCACGCCCCGAGCCGCAGGTCAGCGCGCCGAACAGGAGGCTGCCGGAGGTCAAAGGTCACGTAGAAACGGGTGCAGAATTCCCAAAAAAAAAAGAGAAAAAAGATTCAGAAATTAAAAAAAAAAAAACAAGCAAAAAAACCCCCGTTGGATTGATGGTATCAAAATGAACTCCGAAATAGGAAAATTCCAGCCGAAATGAGAAAATTTTTTAACACTGAATGACTCAAAATAACCCAAAATGGGAAGATTTTACCTCAAATAACCACAAAATAGGGAAATTTCAGCTCAAAAGAACCCAAATTAGGGAAATTCTACCCCAAATTAGGGAAATTCTATCCCAAAATGGGAAGATTCCACCCCAAAATGCCCCAAAATTACCCAAAATAGATTCTATCCCAAAATAACCCAAAAGAGCCCAAAATTAGGAAATTCTACCCCAAAATAACCCAAAATGGGGAAGTTCTACCCCCAAATTACCCAAAATGGCCCAAAATGGGGAAGTTCTATCACAAATTAACCCACAACAGGGAAATCCCACCCCAAATTAACAGAAAACGACCCAAAATACCCAAAACGGGGAGATTCTACCCCAAAATGTCCCCAAAATTCCTCAAATGTCCCAAAATGTCCCAAAAATTCCCCAAAAATTCCCCCAAACCGTCCCCAAAATCGCTCAAAGTGCCCCAAAACATCCAAAAAAAATTCCCCAAAATATCCCAAAATGTCCCAAAAATTCCCCAAATCCCCCAAAATATCCCCAAAAAAATCCCCAAATGTGCCCAAATGTCCCCCAGAAATTCCCCAAATCTCCCCAGAATTATGCAAACGTCCCAAAATATCCCCAAACCCTCCCTAAAAATTCCCAAAACGTCCCCAAAATGTCCCAAAATTCCCCAAATCCCCCAAAATGTCCCCAAAAAAATTCCCCAAATGTCCCCAAAGGGTCCCCAAATGTCCCAAACTCCCCCCAAAAATCCCCAGAATTCCCCAAAATATCCCAAAAAAATTCCCCAAAATGCTCCCAAACCATCCAAAAAGCCCCAAAATGTCCCCAAAAAATCCCCAAATTACCCAAATGTCCCCAAACCGCCCCCAAAATATCCCCATAAATTCCCCAAATGCCCCCAGAATGATGCTAATGTCCCAAAATATCCCCAAACCCTCCCTAAAAATTCCCAAAATGTCCCCACGTGTCCCAAACTCCCCCCAGAATGTCCCCAAAATTCCCCCAAACCATCCCAAAACACGCCCAAAATGCTCCCAAACTCCCCAAACCCCCCAAAAAGCCCCAAAATGTCCCAAAAAATCCCCAAATGACCCCAAAACATCCCCAAAAATTCCCCCAAACCGCCCCCAAAATCCCTCAAAATGTCCCAAAAAATCTCCAAAAATTCCCCAAAATATCCCAAAAACACCCCCAACTCTCCCCGAAGCCCCCAAACCCCCCAAAAAGCCCCAAAATGTCCCCAAAGAGTCCCCAAATGTCCCTGAACCCCCCAAAAATCCCCCAAAATTCCCCCAAACCGCCCCCAAAATCCCTAAAAATGCCCCAAAATATTCCAAAAAAATTCCCCAAACCCCCCAGAAACCTTCCAGAAAGCCCCAAAAAGCCCCAAAATCCCCAAATTCGGGTGCCACGCCCACCTCTGGTCGCCCTGGCAGCGCCGCCCCCCCCGGCAGGGCTGCCCCTCCCCCCGGGCCAGGCGGGCGCGGAACAGGAACGCCGGGGCCCAGAGCGCCAGCGCGCCCGTCACAAAGGCCACCGAGGTGAAACCCAGAGTGGAGAGCACCAGGGTACGGCTGCGGGACACAAAAAGTGAAAATTCCTGAGGAAATGCCCGAAATCCCAAAAAAAACCCCGTTAAAATTGGCCAAAATAGCGAAATTCTGCGCAAAAACGGCCAAAAATGGCTCAAATCCGCTCAAAATGGGTTTGGGGACATCCATCATGAACGCCACCGAGGTGAATCCCAGCGTGGAGAGCACCAGCGTGCGGCTGCGGGGAGGGAAAAAGTAAAATTACTGAAATAATGCCCCAAAAAATCCCAAAAATCCCGAAAAAACGGCATCGAAAGAGCCCAAAATAGCGAAATTCTGCACAAAAATGGGCAAAAATGGCTCAAATCCGCTCAAAATGGGTTTGGGGACAGCGGTGACAAAGGGCACTGAGAGTGGAGAGCACCAGGGTGCGGCTGGGGGACACAAAAAGTGAAAATTCCTGAAAAAATTCCCGAAAAAATCCCAAAAATCCCGAAAAAACGGGATCGAAATTGCCCAAAATAGCGAAATTCTGCACAAAAATGGGCAAAAATGGCTCAAATCTGCCCAAAAATGGCTTTGGTGACAAAGGACACCGAAGTGAAACCCAGCGTGGAGAGCACCAGCGTGCGGCTGAGGAGAGGAGAAAGACAGAATTCCTGAAAAAATTTCCAAAAAAATCCCAAAAATCCCAAAAAAACGGCATCGAAATAGCCCAAAATGGCCAAAAACGGCCAAAATCCACCCAAAAATGCCCTTGGGGACAGCGGTGATGAATGCCACCGAGGTGAAACCCAGCGTGGAGAGCACCAGCGTGCGGCTGAGGGACACAAAAAGGGAGAATTCCTGAGAAAATGCCCGAAATCCCAAAAAAACCCCGTTAAAATTGGCCAAAATAGCCCAAAACGGGGAAATTCTACCCCAAAATCCACCCAGAAATGGCTTTGGGACATCGGTGACAAAGGACACTGAGGTGAATCCCAGCGTGGAGAGCACCAGGGTGCGGCTGAGGAGAGGGAAAAGGCAGAATTCACAAAAAATTCCCGAAATTCAAAAAAAAACCCCGTTAAAATTGGCCAAAATAGTGAAATTCTGTGCAGAAATGGGCAAAATCCACCCAAAAACGGCTTTGGGGACAGCGGTGACAAAGGACATTGAGAGTGGAGAGCACCAGGGTGCGGCTGCGGAGAGGGAAAAGTCAGAATTCCTGAGAAAATKCCCGAAATCCCAAAAAAATCCTGAAAAAACCCCCGTTAAAATAGCTGAAAATAGCCCAAAACGGGGAAATTCTACCCCAAAATCCACCCAAAAATGGGTTTAGGGATACCAGTGACAAAGGACACCAAGGGTGGACAGCACCAGCTGTCACAGGGGTCAGAATTCCCCAAAAAATTCCTGAAATCCCAGAAAACCCCGTGAAAAGTTGGCAAAAAATTAGCAAAATTCTGGCCCAGACATGGCCAAAAAAGGCTCAAAAATCCCGCTCAAAAAGGGTTTGGGGACATCCATCATGAAGCCACGAGGTGATCCGCAAGCGTGGAGAGGCACCAGGTGCGGCTGAGGGGCAGGGAAAGGCGAATTCCCACAAAAAATTCCCTGAAAATCCCAAAAAAACCTCCGTAAATAGCCAAAATAGTGAATTCGCGCAAAAATGGGCAAAATCCACCAAAAACGGCTTTGGGGAACAGCGGTGACAAAGGACATTGAGAGTGAGAGCACCAGCGTGCGGCTGCGGAGAGGGAAAAAGTCAGAATTCCTGAGAATGCCCGAAATCCCCAACACAAAAATCCTGAAAAACCCCCGTAAAACACTAGCTGAAAAAGCCCAAAACGGGGAAATTCTACCGCCAAAAATCCACCCAAAACATGGGTTTAGGGATACAGTGAGCAAAGACACCGAGGGTGGCACAGCACCAGCTGTCAACAGGGGTCAGAATTCCCCAAAAAATTCCTGGAAATCCAGAAAAAACCCACGTTTAAAATTGGCCAAAATGCGAAATTCTGACCAAAATGGCCAAAATGGCTTCAAATCCGCCAAAAATGGCTTTGGGGACAGCGGTGACAAAGGACACTGAGGGTGGAGAGCCACCAGCTCGGCTGAGGAGAGGGAAAAGATGCAGAATTCCTGAAAAAATTTCCAAAAAAAATTGCCAAACTCCCGAAAAAAACGGGCTTGAAATAGCCCAAACATAGCGAAATTCGCACAAAAATGGGCAAAATCCCCCCAGAAAATGGCTCAAATCTGCCCAACAATGGCTTTGGGACCAGCGGTTGACAAAGGACACTGAAGAGTGGACGGACATGGAAAATCAGAAATTCCCAAAAAAATTCCCGAAAATCCCAGAAAAAAATCCCCCCGTTAAAATTGGCCAAATAGCGAAATTCCTGGCACAGAAATGGCCAAAATCCACCCAAAAATGGCTTTGGGGACACCCGTGACGATGCAACTGAGGTGAAACCCACGCGTGAGAAGCACCAGCGTGCGGCTGAGGAGAGGGAAAAGTCAGAATTCACAAAAAATTCCTGAAATCCAAAAAAATCCCCGTTAAAATTGGCCAATAATACTGAAATTCTGCACAGAAATGGGCAAAATCCACCCAGAAATGGCTTTTTTGGGGACAGCGGTGAATGATGCCACGCGAGGTGAAACCCAGCGTGGAGAGCACCAGGTTGCGGCTGGGGGACACCAGAGAGGGAGAATTCCTGGAGAAAATGCCCGAAATTTCAAAAAAACATCCGCAAGGACAACGGCCTCAAAATAGAGCAAATGGCCAAAAAATGGGCAAAATCCACCCAAATGGCTCAAATCCACCCAGAAATGGCTTTGGGGACAAAGACACTGGAGAGTGGAGAGCACCAGGGTGGCGGCTAGGGGAACACAGAGAGGGAGAATTTCCTGAGGAAATGCCCGAAATCCCAAAAAAAAAACGCCCGTTAACATTGGCCCAAAAATAGCGAAAATTTGCACAAAAATTGGCCCCACACGCTCCATGGGGACAACTCCAGAACAGGGTGACAAAGGACACCCGGCCGTGAATTTCCAGCGTGAGAGCACCAGCGTGCGGCTGTGGGACACAAAAAGTGAAAATTCCTGAAGAAAATTCCCAAAAAAAATCCCCAAAATCCGAAAAAACTGCATCAAAACAGAGCAAAATGCCAAAAATGGCAAAATCCACCCAAAAACGGTTTTGGGATAGCCTGTCCACAAAGGCCAAACGGACGTGAATACCCAGCGTGGAGAGCACCAGGGTAGGCTTGGGAACACAAAAAGGGAGAATTCATAGAAGAAAATGCCCGAAATCCCCAAAAAAAAAACCCCGTTAAAAATGGCCAAAATAGCGAAATTCTGCACAGAAATGGGCAAAACGGCTCAACTCCGCCCAAGAAATGGCTTTGGGGACAGCGGTGACAAAGGACACCGAGAGTGGAGAGCACCCAGCGTGCGGCCCTGAGGAGGAAGGGAAAAAATCGAATTGCCTGAAAAATTCCAAAAAAAATTGCCAAAATCCGAAAAAACGCATCGAAATAGCCCAAATAGCGAAATTCTGCACCACAAAAGGGCCCAAAAATTGGGGAATATTTCACCGCCCAAAATCTGCCCAAAAATGGCTTTGGGACAGCGGTGACACGGGAACTGAGGGATGGAGAGCCCAGGGTGAGGCTGGGGAGAGGAATAAGTCAGATTCACTAAAAAAATTCCCGCAAAAAATTCCCAAAAATCCCGAAAAAACGGCAATCGAAAACAGCCCAAAATAGCGAAAATTTGCTTACCAAAAGAAGGGCCAAAAATTGGGAAATTTCACCCCAAAATCCGCCCCACAATGGCTTGGGGACAGCGGTCGACAACGGCCCTGAGAATGGAACAGACAGGAAAATCAGAATTCCCTGAGAAATTCCAGAAATTACAAAAAACGGCGTCAAAAACTGCCCAAAATGGGAAAATTGTGACAGAGAATGGGCAGGGTCACTCAGGGGTCACTGAGGGGGTCAGTCAGGGATCAGTCAGTGGTCAGTCAGGGGTCACTCAGTGGTCACATCTATGGTCAGTACGGTGGTCAGATGGTCACTCACTGGGTCACATCAGATGGTCACTGCAGGGGTCACTCATTGGTCACTCATATTTGGTCACTCAGTTGGTCACTCATGTGGTCACTCAGGGATGGTCAGTGGTCACTCAAGGGTCACTCAGTGGTCACTCAAG
>NDFG01000122.1:62611-75435 GCA_002167245.1 Sporophila hypoxantha | reverse complement strand
TATCCCCCAAATCCCCGGGATTGACCCCAAAATTTACCCCCAAAATAGCCCCAAAATAGCCCTGAAATTCCTGAAATTTACCCCAAAATTTACCCCAAAATCCCCGGGATGGACCCCAAAATTTACCCCCAAAATAGCCCCGGAATTGACCCCAAAATTCCTAAAATTTGCCCCAAAATTTACCCCGAAATTTACCCCAAAATTTACCCCCAAATCCCTGAATTTACCCCAAAATTTACTCCCAAATCCCCGGAATTTACCCCAAAATTGACCCGGGATGGACCCCAAAATTCCTAAAATTTACCTCAAAATTTACCCCTAAATTTACACCAAAATTGACCCCAGAATTTACCCCAAAATTTACCCCCAAATTCCCCGAAATTTACCCCAAAATTTACCCCCAAATTCCCCGAAATTTACCCCAAAATTTACCCCCAAATTCCCCGGAATTTACCCCGAAATTTACCCAAAAATAGCCCCGAAATCCCCAGAATTGACTCCAAAATTTACCCCAAAATCCCTGGAATTCTTCCCAAAAATCCTCCCCAGGACCCTGACATTTCCAAAATTTACCCCAAAAATCCCCAAAATTTACCCCAAAATCTGCCCTGAGACCCCAAATGCTCTCCCCCCAAAATTCCCTTTTAAATCCCTCAAAACCTCCCCATAAATCCCCAAAAAATCCCCCAAAATCCCCAATTTCCCCCCAATTTCAGGCCTTGAAGAAGGCAAAAATATCCCCCAAATTTACCCCAAAATTCCCCAAATTTACCCCAGAATTCCCCAAAATTCCCTGAAATTTCCCATTTTAAGCCCCAAAATCCCCTCAAACCCCCCTCAAAATCCCAAAATTCCCCAAAATCCCTAAAACCCAAAAAAACCCCGAATTCCCCCCATTTTAGGCCCCAGAGAAGACAAAAATCTCCCCAAGATTTCCCCCAAAAATCCCCAAAAATTCCCTTTTAAACCCCCCAAAACCCCCCCAAAATCCCCCCAAAAAATGCCAAAAAATCCCCCAAATTCCCCAAATTCCCTAAAACCCCAAAAACCCCAAAAACCCCCAAATTTACCCCATTTTAGGCCCCAGAGAAGACAAAAATCTCCCCAAGATTTCCCCCAAAAATCCCCAAAAATTTCTTTTAAACCCCCCAAAACCCCCCCAAAATCCCCAAAAAAACCCCACANCCCCGGGATTTACCCCAAAATTTAACCCCAAATTTATCCCCAAAATTTATTCCAAAATTTATCCCCAAATTTACCCCCAAATTTACCCCAAAATCCCTACAACTTACCCCAAAATTCCTAAAATTTACCCCAAAATTTACCTAAAAATTTACCCCAAAATCGCCCTGAAATCCCCAGGATTGACCCCAAAATTTACCCCCAAATCCCCTGGAATTTAAACCAAAATTTACCCCAAAATCCCCGGAATTTACCCCAAAAATCCCTAAAATTTACCCCAGAATTTACCCCAACATTTACCCCCAAATCCCGGGAATTTACTCCAAATTTTACCCCAAAATAGCCCCGGAATTTGCCCCAAAATAGCCCTGAAATCCCCGAAATTTACCCCGAAATTTACCCCAAAATCCCTGGGAATTTACCCCAAAATTCCTAAAATTTACCCCAAAATTTACCCCCAAATCCCCGGAATTTACCCCAAAAATCCCTAAAATTTACCCCAAAATCCCTGGAATTTACCCCAAAATTTACCCAAAAATTTACCCCAAAATTTATTCCAAAATTTATCCCCAAATCCCGGGAATTTACCCCAAAATTTACCCCAAAATCACCCTGAAATCCCCGGGATGGACCCCAAAATTGACCCCAAAATTCACCCCAAAATCCCCGGGATTGACTCCAAAATTTAACCCCAAATCCCCGGAATTCTTCCCAAAATCCCTGGGATTTATCCCCAAAATTTACTCCAAAATTCCCGGAATTTACCCCCAAATTTACCCCAAAATAGCCCCAAAATTGACCCCAAAATTTACCCTAAAATCCCTGGAATTTATCCCAAAATTCACCCCAAAATCCTTGGAATTTACCTCCAAATCCCCGGGATGGACCCCAAAATTGACCCCAAAATAGCCCTGGAATTTAACCTAAAATAGCCCCAAAATCCCCGGGATTGACCCCAAAATCCCTAAAATTTACCCCAAAATTGCGCTGAAATCCCCAGAATTTAAACCAAAATTTACTCCCAGATCCAGGGACTTTACCCCAAATTTTACCCCAAAATAGCCCCGGAATTTGCCCCAAAATTTACCCCCAAATCCCTGGAATTTAAACCAAAATTTACCCCAAAATCCCCTGGATGGACCCCAAAATTGACCCCAAAATCGCCCCGGAATTTACCCCAAAATTGACCTCAAAATAGCCCTGAAATCTCCGGCATTTACCCCCAAATTTATCCCAAAATCCCCGGGAATTTACCCCAAATTTTACCCCAAAATAGCCCCGGAATTTACCCCAAAATTTACCCCCAAATCCCCAGAATTTACCCCAAAATAGCCCCGAAATTTACCCCAAATTCCCCGGAATTTACCCCAAATTTTACCCCAAAATTGCCTCGGAATTTTCCCCAAAATAGCCCTTAAATCCCCGAAATTTACCCCAAAATCCTCGGAATTCACCCCAAAATTTACCCCAAAATCCTCAGAATTTACCCCAAAATCGCCCTGGGATTGACCCCAGAACTTACCCCAAAATCCCCGGAATTTACCCCAAAATTCACCCCAAACTAGCCCTGAAATTGACATCAGAAGGAAAGAATCTCCCCTAATTTTTCCCCAAAATTCCCTTTTAAATCCCTCAAACCCCCCCCAAAAATTCCCAAAAAATCCCAAAAAATCCCCAAAATTCCCCTAAATTCCCTAAAAACCCCAAAAGCCCCAAAATCGCCGATTTTTGCCCCATTCCATGCCCCCAAGAGGGCAAAAATCTCCCCTAATTTTCCCCAAAAATTCCCTTTTAAACCCCCCAAAACCCCCCCAAAATCCCCAAAAAAATCCCAAAAAATCCCCAAAATTCCCCAAATTCCCCAAAAACCCCAAAAGCCCCAAAATCGCCGTTTTTTGCCCCGTTCCAGGCCCCAGGAAGGCGCAAGCGCCGCGGGCGCCAGAGGCAAGCTCCAACGTTCTTCTCCATGATTCGACAGACCCAGATCCAGGGAGTTGCAAGAGCGTGTGGGGAGGGAGGCCAAAAAAGGGGCGGGAGGAGCCAAATATGAGGGTGAGGCTTAGAAAGGCGCCACTGTTGCTCGCTTTCTTTTTGCTACTCTCTGCGCGCCTTTCAGTTGGAGGTCCAGGACTTGGTGGGGGCAGCAGTGCAAGTGCCTCTTTTATAATCCTCAAAGAGAATCAGGAATGAGAATTATGTATCCTAGGGTACAGATCCAAAGAGATTTGTTTTAGCAACCTGCGATATCCACTGCCGGATAGTAATCAAAAGTTACCCTCATGTCTAACATTTAGTGATGTAAGCTCCCACATGCCTGGTTAATCCAGAGGCCATAAACCATCCCCCAACCCACTGTGGAACAGCGACAAGAACACGTTGTCAGGACAAGCGTGATATTTTCTGGTCAGTCATGACCTTCTTCACCACAAAAAAAAAGCAGTTTCACACCACCATTCCTTGCAAAAATTCGTCAAAGATGGTTCCCCATTTATACTTATGTAAATGGTTTTGAATGTGAGGGCAAAATCATACTCTAATATGCAGTGCTGAAACTTTGTGTTTCATGGCACAGCTAGAGACAGTTCTGTTAACATTAGTCGGTTCTTGTTTTTGAGAAGCAACAGACTCAGTCATGAGGAGAGTGGAGCGAGCAATTAGAGCACAATAAATTCAAAATAAGAGCTAGCGAATCAATGTATATCTTCCGGTCTGGCGGAGGGAGATTAAGGACCATTGCACTTGCCCGGTGGCTGTTAACGTTGAAAGTGCAGATGCGTAGTGCTACCTGGGCTTTACATTCAGAGACCTGCATTATTCCAAGCTGATGCAGCCTACTGATCTGGAAGTCACTTAAAAACAAGCATCCTGCACGAGACCGAGTCAGCAGGAAATGAAGGTTGATTTTCCAAGATATTGCTGAACTTGTAGCCTCTGCTGTTGTTCAGGGACTGGAAGCACTTCTTATGGCAGCCAATGGCTGCACAGGAAGTGGCTGAGAACATAGCATTTTTATGGGAAAGCAATATATTAAAAATTGATGGACCAGTGAGGAAGTTTGCAAGTCTAAGTATTGCAGTGCATCACACCCTGGGCTAACAAAATACAACCTTCAGCCAGAGCTGTCAGCTTAACCTCTCTCATCCATCTCAGAGAAGGGAACTTGGAGTCAGCGATTGCGCAACGAACACCATTTCATTACCTAACATGGCTGTGCAAAAACAGAGTGAAAGCTCACAATTAAGCAGTGGCGCAATGGTAACTGCTTAAATACAGCTTCCAGCAGCAGGTCTCGTGTGTGCGAGATATTTATTTTAAAATTTAATAAAGCAGTTGCCTATGTGGTCAGGATAGTGCTGCTCAAATCGCCGAACAAACGAAAAGGATTGGTTCTGATTTCTCCAGTGACAAGAACATTCTTAATTAGATTCGTCATCTTCTTGGATTCCCCAGTGGCTCATTCTCCGTTCCACTATAGGAACAGAAGGCTATTGTCTTGTTGATCTGGCTTGTGAAATTCAGTCTTATTGTGGTTCGAAAAACTGTCTGTGCATCTTTTTTGCTTTGGAGCAATCAAGGAGAGCAAGACGAAGACGTGCAAAGTTAGTGAGAGTTGTCTTAAAAAGGGGTGGTGATACAGGTGAAGGCAGTAACCGAAGAACTCCTTTATATACCTGTTTAGAGATTAGTGCAGTAAAGCCAGTGGTAATAAAAATACCATTTTAATCCAGTAGAACTATAATATTATAATTCTTTCCTTGGTTTATGTATATAGATCATTTGGTTACATAAATAGACTGTTAGTTTAACTTGTTAAAACTCTCGAAGTAAAAATTGTGCAAGTGGTAAAGAAGAGACTATATAATTAGCTCGGAATATGAATGGTTAGCCTATCCACCTCGGCGGGAAATCGCCCCCCAAACAGCCCCCCCAAATTTTTCTCCGTTTTACTCTTTCCGTGAGTAATATGTTTTTTGGTCTCGTATTTTAAATCCAGTAAAAGGAATTATTCTAGGCAGAGCGTTTACCTCTTACCTAGTCTGCTTGTCAGCTTTATTTCGAAGTGCTCCTATTTATTATAGATGTCACATGGAAATCGATTTTCGAAAACAACTTTGACCTCGATCTGTGAGGAGAATGATTGTATGGATGAGGAAAAACGACCAAAGTATATATATTTAATGGCAGAATCTACAGGTATTGAGTGCAAAACCTAAATCGTCGAGAAGTCCGATCTCTAACAACGAATCTTTCTACCATTGTGATACCCCTATACCTCATTCGGCTTGCTCGCGTTAAGGGAATGCATAATGCTTTTTTTCCTAGGCGGTCTTGTTAACTTAGGTGTCATAAACTCAGCCACTAGACTCTCTGCATTTTGTTATTGTTCAACAAAAAGCTAAAGAGAATCTCACGTAGTGTTTTGCAAGCTGATAGTAAATACTCATTAGAACATCGCGACTCCGGCATGGTCAGAAACAAAAAAGTGTAAGGGAAAATTGCCAGTTGAAAATGCAGCTATTACAACTCGACTCACTATAATGGTGGTTATTTTTAACTATGCGACTAACTTTATTGGTAATAAAATTCCTGGAGTTATTGATCAGAGGATACACATTTCGACGCGCTCTAATCATCCTTCCGTCTCTCCATGGAAGTAACATTGGCCGACTCTATATCTCATTACTAGAGCCTTATACTCTCTCTCTCTCTCAATAAAAACTCTATTATTATCACTTTTTTTTTCTTTCTTTTTTGTCACATTCACACTTACACATGAGCGAGAGGTGGTAATTAGTAGTTTCTCATTGTTTTATCTCTCTCTCGGCGACATATGCACATGGAGCCATATCCCTGAAGGTGAGTCTTCAGATATCTAATAATAATAATAATTTAATAGTAACTACCACATATAATATAAATCTCTCAACAGTCCAGTAGTAGTTAGTAGTAGTAGGCCAATGTGACACCAATCTACAGAACAACCAGAAGGAGAATTTGGGGCAAACTTCAGATCTGTCAGCCCTGGATTTCCAGTGCTGGGAACAGCATTCTCCCACAGATTTCTCTTGGAGAGCTGGTTGTTCACAGCTACCAGGGAAATTTAGATTGGAATATTAGGAAAAATTTCCTTCCCTGAAAGGGTTATCAAGCACTTAAACAACTGACTGCCCAGGGGAAAAGGATGAGGTAGTATCCCTGGATATATCTTAAAAGACGACGTGTGTGCTTAAACAAACAGGCTGAGGAGATACAGAAGTTAAACCAGCAATATGTGATGAGATATGGTAGGAAAAAAACTTTCAGTGCTGGAAACAGGCTTGCAGACGGATGTCATGCATCTCCATGCCTGGAAATATAAAAATAACATCTCTGCCATCGACCCTACAGGCACCTCGTGCGATGGCACAGCGTATGTTTGGATGTTCGAGAGTGTGTGGTTGCGCTCTTGCATTTAAGCATAAAGGTACGATGAGACCAATACCCCACCCAGCAAGGGTTCCTTCAGTCCAGCTTGAGATTCTCGAGACATTCCATTAAGTTTCGGTAGTCAAATGACCTTGATTTGTTGCAAATATTAGTAATTTGAGTGGATTCATATATATATAAGGATCGTAAACTTATGTGTCTGTTGTGCTAATAAGTTTAAATCAAAAAACCACATTCAATAGAAGAAGAAAAAATCTCAGAGAGGCAATTCCCCCAACCGGCCTACCCTTGCATAGGATTTTGGCGAGGGAGTTTGTTTTCTTCCTTCTTTTCACTGGTGGTCTTTTTAAGTAATTTCCATAAAACGGCCTCTAAGAAGGATTCACTGTGACTATTACATGGTGTTGAGTACTCCAGTGACTAAGGCGTGTGCGAGGCACTACTCTCTCACGAGCCAAGTACACAACTGCAGAAATCGAGTTGTGCGTGCTAGCATGAAGTTTTTGTGCTTTTCACTCTACATATATAGTTAGACCCCATCACAAAGACCTGTTTTGGTCAGATATTTCTGACGAGGAAGCCCAGTAGTTACTAGTTGATCCGTTCCCAAGTTGAGAAGTTTCTCGACAGGCTTAAGGAAATATGGCGTGGTAGGCAGAGACCCCCGCGTCCTAAAAGTACGCAGAATTGAGCTGGACGAAGCACTGAAATGGGTTACTATGGTTTACAGTTGTGCAGGATGTTGTTATCCCCTGTCATCAATAAGTGGAGCGGTTATATACTTCCTACACAAGAGGTTAACGTGATGCTTAAATAATTTGAAACGTACCCTCTATGGGGTCGTGCGAATACAATGCTTCGTGAGATCTGACAAACATATCTTTCATTGTTTTTCTCCACCTCAAGTTCCTGATAAGGATTCTCATCTGCGAGCTGATCCCAAGAAAAGTATTTCCAGCTAGGAGGTAGAACGAGGCCAGCATTTTCATCCTGGAGCTCATGGCCAACGTGTAACTCGCTCAAGTGTCGAAAAGCTTTTCCATGGTTCTACGGCAGGGATTCTCAGTCGACCCCTCTCTCTTGGAAATGTTAAAGAGAATAGCAAGAATTGATATGAGGATCTCTGTTAAAGCAGACATAACAAAAGTTGAGGTCTGCGCCCACCTCCTCTAGGCAGACACAGTTAGGTCGATTACACTGCACCATCAATATGGTATGCATAAGCAGAAATTTTAACCTTTCTAGTTTAAAGAGAGGCAGTACAGAAGGAATATTCAGCAGTTAACAGAAATTTCTAGAAGTCGTGTCTCCAACAAGGCCAAACCATTACAGTGGCAAGACACAGGAGTTGGGAAGACATGCTTTTCAATTGCATTGAGTAAATATGCAGACATAAAATGCCCTGTCTAGGAAAGTCAGAGCCATCGAAAGAGGAACGTGATTGAGATCAAAACACTGAGTAAGAAAAGAGTCGTTCTGAGTTAGGAGTTATATACAAATGTTTAGGATGACATGATCAAAAGGATCCAAAGGGAAGGAGGGAGGTTAATGTATAAGTTGGAGAGGGGCTTTTCATGATGCAAAGAGCTGAGAAAATAGATACTTCAGTCGAATGAAAGGGAAATCAATGGAGTTTATAGTCTGACAATTATGAAGAAAAAGAAAGCTTGTCCTGAGACACATTCTGCTATCCAAAGGCCTATTAAAAGGGGTGGGACCCAGAAAATCAAAATTTACTTCCTAGCAAATAATTCTGAGCGAGTGGAAGAGCTACTCAGAAGGAATTTTTGCTCCAAGAATTGAGGACTGCATTGAAAAAAAAAAATCAACATTCTCTTTTTTTAATTCAAAATACCTCACCAAAATATATGCTATATTACTTAAATAAAAGGCGAAGAGTGTGCAGAGAGAGACTTTATCAACAGAGTCTTAGTTTGAGAGTGAATGAGGCCAAAGAAAAATTTCTGCAGTGTTTCGGGCTGACTACTCCTCATATGGAAATACGCACAAGGGGAAGGCACAACTCGGTGTCTCCATGCCGAGGAAGTTTTTGTCCTTTGTGGTTTTAGTATTTTAATCACTAAAAGACTATAGAATATATTAGATACAGAATTTCGCGCCCACCTTTTAGTACTTAAAGGCTGAGGGAAACCATAACAGCCTATGACGCTCATGTTTGGAGAATGGATCTAGGTCAGGAACAGTGAATACCTTTTCTCCTATAATTATTACATGTGCTGGCTCAATCAAATTTGTCGCCTGTTGCAAAGATCTAGTGGCATTAAATGGACGCTTACACACCGTATGTGGGCGGTGTGTTCATCAACATTTCCAAGACTTACAAACAATCTGTTTGGGCTTAGCTATCTGCTGATCATAATGAGATAATAAATTTAATGTCAGCGGATATAGAAAAAGATTGGACCTTGAAAACTAAGACTGTAAAAAAGCTCGCTTTCAAAACTAGCGCCCTGACATTACAAGTTGGGTAACACAATGCCAGGGCTATTAGCAACTCTAACATTTACATCCCAAGGAATATCTGAACACTGTTTTATGTCTTAAAAATAAAATAATAAAAATTTTAAAGGGAATAGGAAACAATACGAGGCATACAAGTCGCGAAGAATAAATTATATGTTGGTCGAACAGAGATCGATGCTTTAATTCATGGAGGAATTATATATATGATTGCTGTTGTATTTGGTGTTTTATATGTATGTATAGTCCACAAGCGAGGGAGCAAATCTTCTTTCATTCTCCTGACAGCAATGTTCATGCCTTGAGAGTGCTATTCTCAGTTCTACTATTAATGTTTCGATGTAGATTTTGCTATATTTTTCTTACATTCCTGCAAGGCTTATCTAAAGTAGGGGCGGGCGCAGATGTCAAATAAACAACACATTCGCATTCAATTCATTTAGAAAACTGATTGAACTATAATTGGAAAATTTTGTAGTAAAAAACTAAAAGAGATAAACAGGAGTGAGGTTAAATGATTTTTTAGATTAACTCTTGTCACTCATGGGCTTCTAGAGGAAGAAGTCAACAAGGTTGTTAGCACATTGTATCCACTTCTGTTTCTCTTATAATCCCAAAAGAATTGGCAGTTGTGTAGAAGTGGCCCATGAAGTGGAGTCTGTGCTTAAATGAGGAAAGCAAAGATACTGGTCTTTTGCCCTTTTGTCTAGCACAAAAACATCTCACAGTGGCAATGGTCTTTTTTGTGCTTTAGGGGATTTCTTACCACACTAGAAATCATGTTATCTAGTTGCCACTAGTTGGCACGCTTGTTTTTTTGTGAGAGGAAGCCTGTAAGGACCAGAGCGCCATAATCATTATTGAACACGACATGTGAGTCCTAAGCACAACCACAGAGGTATCTACCCCTTGAGAAAAATATTTCCCAAAAGTTTACCCACACACTATAAATTTTTTTCTAATAATTAAAGTTCTCTGTATGAGTTCTCATAATTGCACTTCCTGGTTCCCAAAATTCTTCTTGATTAATTTAATCGAGAGTGTGAATATAGGGTCAAGATACAGAAAGTCTAATTAACCCGATTGAAGTGTCTTGCGACAGAATCCCACCAATTTGCGTTTTCAAGCGTGGCATAAACAGATTCTGTGTGATTAAAAATTGATCTAGCAAAGAATATGTTCATACAAATTGAAATCTGGGGGACAGCTTTTAGTGTGTATGTTCCACCTCTTAGGCGTGCAATTTCTTCCTTTCTACCACACATGGCATCTACAGTGCAAGCACAAAATTAGAGCACATTTTTTTGCACTCATGTGTGTTAGAAATCCCCCACCTAGGTTCACCTTCCAGTTCCCCCACACCTCGGATGCACCTGAAGTGTTGGGTCTTGCGGTTCTCGCGCGCAGGTGGCCCCTTCCTTATTTGGTGCGGTGTGTTGGCATCTTTTGTTGGTTTTGTTTCTGTTTATAGTGTGAAGAGCTTCTCCCATTGAGATTGCAGCTGGCAGAAGAGGTGGCACATTCAGTCCCTGGCTGAGATTGTACAGTTCAAATTATGAACTGTTCTGTGAGAGTACATACCAGGTTCATGTGTGATTTGTTACAGATTTTTGTCATTTTGCACATGTCAAACCAAAACGTGAACCAAAGGAATGGCAAGGGCTTTTATGAAAGAGGCAAAATTGCACTGTGAACAAAATCCAAGTATGATAAATCGTCTGATAACAAAGTAAATAAGACTCTATATCGAGGGACGACTGGACGCCATGAATCCAAGGAGCGTCCTCGGATATTACTAGGTAAGTTAAAAAAAAATTTCCCCTGTCATATCTCCAATGGTATTTAGTTTTACATCCTTCTAATTAAGAGGACAGATCAGCATGAAAGTCAAAGGATTGAGTTCCTGTGTTTTTGCAGGTTCCCTGTCCATCAAAGCTTTAGGCTGCTTGTCCTTTTTCCCTGTTTTGATACGGGATTTGGCACTCAGTTTGCCTTTCACCCCTTTTTAAAGGGAAAGCGAGTAGGGGTAACATTCAGGTAATTCTCCAAATTAAAGTCATGTCATGAGAGTTAAGAATTTGGTTGGTTGGAATGCTCACCAGGAACTCTTATTCTGCATACACCAGCTACCAGCAAAATTATTGAGTTGCCAAACCATTAATCAGAGAGATGAATTACAAGAAGCTATCAGCAGTGTCAGCTGGATAAGGAAATGTATGCATTATTGCTCAGCCCAGCTGAGAGATTTCACAGTAAAGTGGCAGAAGACTCTAATTAATAAAAAAACTGTGAAATATCAAACAAATTTTTTACCCAACTATGATTATGAATTTCAAGTAAAAAACAAATTATTTCAACCATTCATCCTGAGTTGCATTTTCAGTTTCTTAAGTTACTCAAATATCTTTTTCAACACCATTCACTACCTCAGGTATGTGAGTCAGATATCTGAAGATATAAAATCCAGGTTGTTAAACACGGTGTCTTCATCTCTACTACATGCTCTTTCTACTAGAGCATTTACTTTCTGGTAGTTTTTTGATAGCAAGCACTTTCATCAAGCACACTGCGAAAATCTAACCCACTTCTTAAGGAAATTGGCTACTTGGAGATGACCGTGAGTAGAGAGTGTTAACAGGGCTCCCCTTATACACCATGCGCGAGTCGAGGCAGTGCGTATTACGCTATTGAAGGGGAGCATTTTCACCTTCTCAGTATTTGTCTCATGGAATAGCTCAGCAGAATAATTACTACAAAGTTTGTTACTAATTATGCACAAATGCCCAAGTGCAGATAATCCCCAACTCGCGAGAAATTAAATTCAAGCTTAAGGGAAAGAAATTCTTTCCTACATTCAAGCAAAAAAATTTTAAGGCACCCTGAACACTGTATAATCGAATAGACACTCACTTGGAGTGCACATTTTCACTATTATCTGATATAGAGTATTAGTAAGTCCACAAGGTCAACTTAATTGATGAAATCAAATCATGTCTATTCTAGGCCAGCGTCGGAAAATATTCCAGTAGGAATCTGGTTGATCTCTCTTCCTGAAGTGCGATTTTCGATGAGTGGGACAGTAATACTAGTTATTATACCAGTGAGGAATTACTGAAATGCCTCTGGTTGGTTAGAGTTCTTTACCAGAGAGACATCAGTTCCAATATATACATCACATAATATATGTATAAAAATTCACCTCTAAAATATTTTGAGAAGAAATTTTTATTAGTGGCCCTTCCCTCTCTCCAGAAGAATTATCTAACCCATAAACTAAAAGGCACACTCTCTCACTCAATCATCAGCACAATGTACATTATTTACCTCTCCTCAAGACTCGATGCCCAGTGTGCACAAGATAAGGAACCTTTGTTAGGGAAACATCCCACTGTAATATATATACATAAATATGGTTAGGGCATCTTCCTCTACACTCATCTCTACCTTTACCCGTGATTTCCATCAACCAAAGGGGTGTTTTTAATCCAAATTTAAAATGAATCGGATCTTCCTTTCTCTCACACTCTACCAAAATCGGCGTTGTTGTAGTGTCACTCTCGGTCACTACTCTGCCACCAGGAGTGCTCTGTGAGTTACCTTTGATGCACAGGATCTTGCACCTGTGCCAACAAAAAAGCTGTGTGCTACGCCTAGCAGCCCACCTGGAATTTAGGAGATTAGCACTGCAGCATTCAGTCTTTGATAAACCCATTTCAAACTTGTACATCTATGAG
>NDFG01000122.1:29452-40421 GCA_002167245.1 Sporophila hypoxantha | reverse complement strand
AAACCAGTTAAAACCAGTTTAAAACCAGTTTAAAACCAGTTAGAACCAGTCAGGACCAGTATGGACCAGTACAAACCAGTATAAATTCAAAAAAACCAGAAAAAATGGTAAAAAAACCCAGAAAAAAAGGTAAAAAAACAGTTAAAATCAGCTTGAAACCAGTTAAAACCAGTTTAAAACCAGTTAGAAACCAGTTTAAACCAGTAAAAACCAGTTTGAAACCAGTTAAAACGGATCAAATCCAGTCAAAGGAGTAGAATGAACCAGTTAAAACCAGTACAAACCAGTTAAAACTGGTAAAAACCAATAAAAACCAGTAAAAACCAGTTAAAACTGGTAAAAACCAATAAAAACCAGTAAAAACTGGTAAAAACCAATTAAAAACAGTATAAACCAATACAAACCAGTATAAACCAGTTAAAACTGGTAAAAACCAATAAAAACCAATAAAAACCAGTACAAACCAGTACAAACCAGTACAAACCAGTACAAACCAGTACAAACCAGTACCACTCACCCTGCGGCCCCTCTCCCCAGTACAGCAGGTACAGGCAGCAATGGAATCCCAGTACAAACCAGTACAGACCAGTACAAACCAGTACAAACCATACAAACCAGTACAGACCAGTACAAACCATACAAACCATACAAACCAGTACAAACCAGTACAAACCAGTACAAACCAGTGTCACTCACCCTGCGGCCCCTCTCCCCAGTAGAGCAGGTACAGGCAGCAATGGAATCCCAGTACAAACCAGTACAAACCAGTACAGACCATACAAACCATACAAACCATACAAACCAGTACAAACCAGTACAAACCAGTACAGACCAGTACAAACCAGTACAGACCAGTACAAACCAGTACAAACCAGTACAAACCAGTATCACTCACCGCGGGGCCCCTCTCCCCAGTACAGCAGGTACAGGCAGCAATGGAATCCCAGTACAAACCAGTACAAACCAGTACAAACCAGTANGTATCACTCACCGCGGGGCCCCTCTCCCCAGTACAGCAGGTACAGGCAGCAATGGAATCCCAGTACAAACCAGTACAAACCAGTACAAACCAGTACAAACCAGTACAGACCAGTACAAACCATACAAACCATACAAACCACACAAACCAGTACAAACCAGTACAGACCAGTACAGACCAGTACAAACCAGTATCACTCACCGCGGGGCCCCTCTCCCCAGTACAGCAGGTACAGGCAGCAATGGAATCCCTCGTTGCCGGCGCACAGCAGGAAGAGGAGGGGCTGGGGGCGGGGCCAAAAAGGGGGCGTGGTCAGTGAAAAGGGGGCGTGGTCAGACAAAAGGGGCGGGGTTAGTTTGGGTAGAGCCACGCCCATTCCCAGTTTGGCTCCGGAACTCATCCCAGTGTGAACCAGTTCACTCCCGGTATAAACCAGTCCCCTCCCAGTATAAACCAGTTCACTCCCAGTCCATCCCAGTCCATCCCAGTCCATCCCAGTATAAACCAGTTCCCTCCCAGTCCCCCCAGATTTCCCCCAAATCCCCTCCCAGTCCACTCCCAGTCCATCCCAGTTCATCCCAGTATAACCCAGTTCCCTCCCAGTCCCTCCCAGTCCATCCCAGTCCATCCCAGTTTGGTCCCATTTCCTTCCCAGTCCCCTCCCAGTTTGTTCCCAGTGCTGCCCAGTATAAACCAGTTCAACTTTAACCTCCCCCTGTCCCTCCCAGTATATCCCAGTCCCACATTAACCCCTCCCAGTTTATCCCAGTTTGTTCCCAGTATATCCCTGTTTGTTCCCAGTATATCCCAGTTTATCCCAGACCATCCCAGTTTGTTCCCAGTCCCTCCCAGTATAAACCAGTCCCCCATTAATCCTTCCCAGTTTGTTCCCAGTTTGTTCCCAGTCCATCCCAGTTTATCCCAGTCCATCCCAGTTTGTTCCCAGTCCCTCCCAGTATAAACCAGTCCCTCCCAGTCCCCCATTAACTCCTCCCAGTCCCTCCCAGTATATCCCAGTTTATCCCAGTACATCCCTGTCCATTCCCAGTATATCCCAGTCCCTCCCAGTATATCCCAGTCCCTGCCAGTCCCCCATTAACCCCTCCCAGTTTATCCCAGTTCGTCCCAGTCCCTGTCTCTTATACACATCTAGATGTGTATAAGAGACAGGTATATCCCAGTCCCTCCCAGTTTGCTCCCAGTATATCCCAGTCCCCCATTAACCCCTCCCAGTTTATCCCAGTTTATCCCAGTATATCCCAGTCCCCCATTAACCCCTCACAGTTTGTTCCCAGTATATCCCAGTCCACCCCACTTTGTTCCCAGTCCGTCCCAGTATAAACCAGTCCCCCATTAACCCCTCCCAGTCCCTCCCAGTATATCCCAGTCCCCCATTAACCCCTCCCAGTTTATCCCAGTTTGTTCCCAGTATATCCCTGTTTGTTCCCAGTATATCCCAGTTTATCCCAGACCATCCCAGTTTGTTCCCAGTCCCTCCCAGTATAAACCAGTCCCTCCCAGTCCCCCATTAACTCCTCCCAGTCCCTCCCAGTATAACCCAGTCCATCCCAGTCCCCCATTAACCCCTCCCAGTTTATCCCAGTTTATCCCAGTATATCCCAGTCCCCCATTAACCCCTCCCAGTTTATCCCAGTTTATCCCAGTATATCCCAGTCCCCCATTAACCCCTCACAGTTTGTTCCCAGTATATCCCAGTCCACCCCACTTTGTTCCCAGTCCGTCCCAGTATAAACCAGTCCCCCATTAACCCCTCCCAGTCCCTCCCAGTATATCCCAGTCCCTCCCAGTATATCCCAGTCCCTCCCAGTATATCCCAGTCCCTCCCAGTCTCCCATTAACCCCTCCCAGTTTATCCCAGTTTGTTCCCAGTATATCCCAGTCCCTCCCAGTTTGTTCCCAGTACATCCCACTCCCTCCCAGTTTGTTCCCAGTCGCTCCCAGTATATCCCAGTCAATCCCAGTCCCTCCCAGTTTGTTCCCAGTCCCTCCCAGTCCATCCCAGTCCCCCCAGTCTCACCCGGCTCTGGTAGTAGCGCCTCAGCAGGGGGTGCCCCTCCCCCCCCACGTTCTTGTGCGACGACGCCCCCTGGAGGGTGGAGCTAAAGGGGGGGAGGGCCAAAGGGGGCGTGGTCAGAGCGAGAACCCGCCCACGCTGACAGAAATGGAGAGGGATAAACCGCAAGGGCAATATAGGCCACGCCCACAGTGACAAACAGGGAGAGGAGGCCACGCCCACATTGCCATAAATGGCGCGGAATAAACCACAGTGCCATATATGGAATGGAGACCACGCCCACATTGACAAATATGGAAATGAACCCACATTAGCATATATGGATGTGAGGCCACGCCCACACTGCCATAAATGGCGCGGAATAAACCACAGTGCCATATACGGAATGGAGACCACGCCCACATTGACAAATATGGAAATGAACATTAGCATATATGGAAGTGAGGCCACACCCACATTGACAAATATGGAAATGAACCCACATTATAGATGGCAATGAGGCCACGCCCACATTTCCATATATAGACCAAACCCCCCATGTTGCCATACATGGATCAGAGACCACGCCCACATTACCATATATGGAAATAAACCACATTACCATATATGGGAGTTAGGCCACGCCCACATTGCCATATATGGAGCTGAATAAACGTAACTATCATGAATGGATAATAGGCCACGCCCACATTGCCATAAATGGTGTGGAATAAACCACATGACCGTATATGGAACAGAGGCCACGCCCACATTTCCAAATATGGAATAGGAACCAACATTACCATATATGGATTGCAGGCCACGCCCACAAATCCACATATGGGATAGTGGCCACGCCCAGGGGCGGGTCCCAGTTAAATCCACACCACCCACATAAACCACGCCCACTCCATTTTAAACCACACCCCCAAACCCTCAGTTCCCCCTTCCCCCCTCCGACCACACCCCAACAAGCCCCACCCCCTCTTAATCAAACCACGCCCCCAACCCTCCATTCCCCCCAATTTTTTCCCAATTTTTCCCCATTTGGTCCCAAATGTTTTCCCATTTTTTTCCTCCCATCCCAATTTTTCCCTTTTTTTCCCATTTTCCCCCCAATTTTTCCCATTTTCCCCATCCCCCCCCAATTTTTCGCCTTTTTGTTTCCCATTTTTCCTCAATTTTTTCCCATTTTTTTCCCCATTTTCCCCGATTTTTTCCCATTTTTTTTTTTTTTTCCCGCCATTTTCCCCAAATTTTTATACCATTTTTCACCATTTACCCCATTTTCCATTTTTTCCCCATTTTCCGCCAATTTTTTCCCATTTTCCCCCAATTTTTTCCCCAATGTTTTCCCATTTTCCGCCAATTTTTTTCCCCCATTTTTCCCAATTTCCCCATTTTTTTTCCTTTTTCCCCCAACTTTTCCCCATTTTTCCCCAGTTTTCCCAAATTTTTTCCCAGTTTTTCCCACCAATTTTTCCCAGTTTTCCCCGCCAATTTTCTTCCCCATTTTTTTTTCCTGTTCTCACCATTTTTTCCCCATTTTTCCCCATTTTCCCCCAATTTTTCGCCATTTTTTTCCACTGTTTTCCCCCCAATGTTTTCCCATTTTTCCCCCGTTTCCCCCCATTTTTTTTTTCCCATTTTTATCCACCATTTTCCCCCAATTTTCCGCCATTTTCTCTCCAATTGTTTCCCACAATTTTTTCCACCATTTTCCCACCCCATTTTTTTCCATTTTCCCCAATTTTTTCCCCAATTTTTTCTCTCCCCAATTGTTTACCCCAATTTTCCCATTTTTCCCCCCATTTTCCCCACTTTTTTCCCATTTTTTTCCCATTTTCCACCAATATTTTCCCATTTTTTTCCTGTTTTTCCCCCAACTTTTTCCCATTTTTCCCCAATATTTCCCCCAATTTTCCTTCATTTTTTTCCCAATCTTTTCCCCATTTTCCCCCAATTTTTTCCCATTTTTTTCCGCCATTTTTTCACCATTTTTTTCCCCATTTTCCCCCAATTTTTCCCCTTTTTTCCTCCATTTTCCCCCAATTTTTCCTTTTTTTTTCCAACATTTCCCCATTTTTTCCATTTTCCCGCAATTTTTTCCATTTTTTCCCATTTTTTCCCCCCAATTTCCCCCTACCCGCCCGCCCCGCGAGGCCCTCGCCACCAGTGCATGCTGCGCCAATGGCTGGTTTGCCACGTCGAGCGCTCATGCTGAGCGGGAAGAGCCCCGCCCACCGGCGGTAAAGAGCAGCGCCAGGTTGAAGCAGGAGGCACAGGGACTCAGCCTGTCCGTCAGCATGTCCACGCATGGCCCCAAGCGGAGCCTGGGAAAAAAATATCAAATTTGGGGAAAAAAGGTAAAAATTTGGGGGTGAAACATCGAAATTTGGGGAAAAAACGGTAAAAATTTGGGGGTAAAACGTCGAAATTTGGGGAAAAAACGTCGAAAGGAAGCGTTGGGGCAATCCAAGATGGCGGCGGGGGCGGGGCCAAACTGGGGTCGGAGCAGTTTTGAACTGGGAGGGACCAGGGGCGAAAATTTGGGGAAAAAAAGTCGAAATTTGGGAAAAAAAGGTAAAATTTTGGAGGAAAAAAGGAAAAAAATTGGGGGAAAAAAAGGTAAAAATTTGGGGGTAAAACGTCGAAATTTGGGGAAAAAAAGGAAAAAATTTGGGGGAAAAATCTCAAAATTTGGGGAAAAAGGGTAAAAATTTGGAGGAAAAATCTAGAAATTTCGGGGGGAAAAAGGTAAAAATTTGGAGGAAAAATCTCAAAATTTGTGGGAAAAAAGGTAAAAATTTGGAGGAAAAATGTCAAAATTTGGGAAAAAAAGGTAAAAATTTGTGGGAAAAAAAGGGAAAAATTTGGGGGTAAAACGTTGAACTTTGGAGGCACAGGGAGCTCAGCCTGTCCGTCAGCATGTCCAGCATGGCCCCCAAGCGCGAGCCTGGGGAAAACGGACAAATTTGGGGGAAAAAGTTAAAAATTTGGGGGCAAAATGTCGAAATTTGGGGAAAAAAAGGTAAAAATTTGGGGGTAAAACGTCAAAATTTGGAGGAAAAAACATCAAAAGGAACCGTTGGGGCAATCCAAGATGGCGGCGGGGGGCGGGGACAAACTGGGACATTCCCAGTTTGGAACTGGGAGCTCGAAATTTGGGGTCGGACGTCAAAATTTGGGAGGAAAAAGTTGAAAATTCAAAGTAAAAAAGTCAAAATTTGGGGGGGGGAAAGTTGAAAAGGCAAATCCAAGATGGCGGAGGGGGCGTGGTTAAAGGACACACCCACTTAAGCCACACCCCATTGGAATAATTTGCCTTAAACCACGCCCACAATTACATCATGGGCAGACCGCAATGTATGACATCACCCATGTTAAACCACGCCCACAGTGTCCAAACCACGCCCACCGCCGCCATTTTGGGCCCTTCCCCGCCTGCTTTTCCACCCTCCCAGTCCCTCCCAGTCCCTCCCAGTCCCTCCCAGTTCATCCCAGTTTGTTCCAGCCCCCTCCCAGTCCCTCCCAGTACAAACCAGTTCCTCCCAGTATAAACCAGTATAACCCAGTACAAACCAGTGCTCCCAGTCCCTCCCAATGCCCTGTCCCAGTACAAACCAGTACAAACCAGTATGACGCCCACTTAAGCCACACCCCATTGGAATAATTTCCCTTAAACCACGCCCACAATGACATCATTGACAGACCACAACGGATTACGTCATCCACATTAAACCACGCCCACAAACTCGGAAACCACGCCCACCGCCGCCATTTTGGGCCCTTCCCCGCCGGCTTTTCCACCCTCCCAGTCCCTCCCAGTTCATCCCAGTTTGTTCCAGCCCCCTCCCAGTCCCTCCCAGTACAAACCAGTGCTCCCAGTGCCCTATCCCAGTCCCTCCCAGTATAAACCAGTATAAACAGTATAACCCAGTACAAACCAGCGCTCCAAGTCCCTCCCAAAGCCCTGTCCCAGTATAAACGAGTATAAACCAGTACAAACCAGTACAAATACAAACCAGTGCTCCCAGTGCACCCAGTCCCTCCCAGTATGACCCAGTACAAACCAGTGCTCCCAGTCCCTCCCAGTGCCCCCTCCCAGTATAAACCAGTAAAAACCAGTGCTCCCAGTCCCTCCCAATGCCCTGTCCCAGTATAATCCAGTACAAACCAGTATAACCCAGTATAACCCAATATAACCCAGTACAAACCAGTGCTCCAAGTCCCTCCCAGTATAACCCAGTATAAACCAGTATAACTCAATATAACCAAGTACAAACCAGTGCTCCCAATGCTCTATCCCAGTCCCTCCCAGTATAAACCAGTATAACCAGTATAACCAGTATGCCCAGTACCCTGTCCCAGCGCCCTGGCCGTGTGTCCGTCCACGGCGTCCAGCAGTCCGGCCAGGAGCCCTCCCAGTACAAACCAGTATAAACCAGTACAAACCAGTGCTCCCAGTGTCCCCTCCCAGTACAAACCAGTTCCTCCCAGTATAAACCAGTATAACCCAGTACAAACCAGTGCTCCCAGTCCCTCCCAATGCCCTGTCCCAGTACAACACAGCTAATAAACCAGTATCAACGCCCACTTAAGCCACACGCGCCCATTGGAATAATTTTGCCTTAAACCCGCCCACAATGACATCATGGTCAGGCCACAACAAACATTACATCATCCACATAAGCCAAGCCAAATGACATCAATTGACAGACCACACCGATGACATCAATCCACATAAACCACAGCCCACATGACGCAAACCACGCCCTACCGCCGCCATTTTTGGGCCTTCCCCGCCTGCTTTCAACCCTCCAGTCCTCCAGTTCATACCCAGTTTGTTCCTACGCCCCTCCCATCCTCCCAGGTACTAACCAGTATAACAGTAACCGGGCTGATCCGAGCACTCTGGCCGTGTGTCCGTCCACCGCGTCCAGCAGTCCGGCCAGGCCGTAGCAGGCGGCCGCGGGGCCTGGCCGGGTCGGCATCAGCCAGAAGGAGACGGCGGCCAGCAGGATCCGGGCGTACCCTAAAAACCAGTATAAACCAGTATAAACCAGTATGGACCAGTATGGACCAGTATAAACCAGTATAACTCCAATTTTGGGCACCAAAACGCCTCCAAATGGCACCAAAACAGGTCCCCAAGTGATGCAGACTGAGAAGGATGACCAGTATAGACCAGTATAAACCAGTACAGACCAGTATAAATCAGTATAAACCAGTATGGACCAGTATAAACCAGTATGGACCAGTATAAACTGGTTTTGGGCACCAAAATGTCCCCAAATGGCACCAAAACAGGTCCCCAAGTGATGCAGACTGAGAAGAACAATCATTATGAACCAGTATAAACCAGTATAAACCAGTACAAACCAGTACAAACCAGTATAAACCAGTATGGACCAGTATAGACTGGTATAGACCAGTATAAACCAGTATAACTCCAATTTTGGGCACCAAAATGTCCCCAAATGGCACCAAAATGGGTCCCTGGGTAACACAGACTGAGAAGGATGACCAGTCTGGACCAGTATAGACCAGTAAGAACCAGTAAAAACCAGTATGGACCAATATAAACCAGTTTGGACCAGTATAAACCAGTATAAACCAGTATAACTCCAGTTTTGGGCACCAAAACTTCCCCAGAATGGATCCCCAAGTGATGGAGATTCACTGGATGACCAGTATAAACCAGTATAGACCAGTATAAACCAGTATAGACCAGTATAAACCAGTACAAACCAGTACAAACCAGTAGCACTCGCAATACAGCCCCACCCAGAGTGCCCCAAACCCCTCCCAGTTCATCCCAGTATAAACCAGTCCCCTCCCAGTCCATCCCAGTGACCCCAAATCCCCCTCAAACCCCTCCCAGTATAAACCAGTAAGCCCCCAAACCTTTCCCAGTCCATCCCAGTATAGCCCAGTCCCCCGCAAATCCCCTCCCAGTCCCTCCCAGTAACCCCCAAGCCCCTCCCAGTCCCTCCCAGTATAAACCAGTCCCTCCCAGTTCATCCCAGTCTCCTCCCAGTAACCCCAAACCCCTCCCAGTTCCCTCCCAGTATAAACCAGTCCCCTCCCAGTGACCCCAAATCCCCCTCAAACCCCTCCCAGTATAAACCAGTCCCTCCCAGTTCCCTCCCAGTCCCATCCCAGTCCCCCCCAATCCCCTCCCAATCCCCTCCCAGTGCCTCCCAGTATAACCCAGTCCAATCCAAATCCCCTCCCAGTCCCCTCAAACCGCTCCCAGTCCCTCCCAGTTTGTCCCAGTCCCCCCCATTCCCCTCCCAGTCCGTCCCAGTCCGTCCCAGTTTGGCGCTCACCGATCAGGTTGGGCACGAACAGGAACACGCTCCTCACGTCCTCCCCCCCCATGGCCCCCGGGACCCCCCCGGGATCCCCAAAAAACCCAAAATTCCCCAAAATCCCCCCAAAAAAATCCCCCCCAAAAAATCCCCGCGCGCGGCGCGGCCCCTTTAAGAGCGCCGCGGGTCACGTGGTGCCGGAAGCGGAAAGAAACGCGGCGCCCACAGCCAATCAGAGCACGGCTGGACACGCCTCCGCCAATCAGAGCAACCCAAGCACAGCCGTAACCAATCAGAGCAATCCTGGCAACGCTGTGCCAAGAAGAGCCCGCCTACCAACGCCCCAACCAATCAGCGCACGCGTAGCAACGCTGCAACCAATCAGACCCCACTTAACAACGCTGGAACCGGTCAGAGCGCACCTAGCAACGCCTCAGCCAATCAGATCGCGCCTAGCAACGCCGCATCCAATCATCGCCGTTCCCGAACCCCGCGTCGCTTCCGCGTTAAGCCACGCCCCCTCCCGTTGCCGTGGCAACCCGGAAGTTCCGCGTTATTAGCACGGCAATTATTGGGATTATTAATTATTAGCGCKTTAATTAGGAACCACGGGGGTCATTAGCGATTCCCCGCCCCCCTCCCGCGTCCTCCTGACTCGGTTTTTCTTTAATTAACCCCTTAATTWACGCTAATTAGCACAAAGCGGGCGGAGCCAATGACGTCACCAGCGTCCTGTTTATTAATATCATTAATGAGTTTTAATTAACGCCCCCGCTTAATGAGGGAGGGGTTGGGAGCCGATTTTTCCTCCCAAATGAAGATTTTGGGGGGTTTTCCCAAGTTTTGGGGTTTTTCCCCCATTTTTGGCGGGTTTGGGGTTTTCCCCTCAGGAAATTCCCAATTTTGGGGTAAAATTCGGGGATTTTGGGTCCCCCCCGGTCAGAAAATGGGGAATTTGGGGAACGGGGCCCAGACAAGCTCCGGGAATTTCGGGATCTTTCCAGAACGTTCCGCCCGCGGCCGCTCCGGAACCTGGGGGGGAAAAAACGGGGGAGGGACCCCGAAATTCAACCAAAAAACCCCAAAAAATCCCAAAAAATCCCAAATTCCACCCCGAAAACCTTCGATTCCAGAGAAATCCCTCAAAACCCACCCGAAAACCCCAAAATTTCACCCCAAAATTCCAAAATCCAACTTAAAACGCCCCGAAATTGCAACAAAAAACCGAAAAACCTGGAAAAATCCGCCAAAAAAAAAAAATTCAAAATTCCGCCCCAAACCCCCCAAAATCCACCCAAAAAAACCTTAAACCCAACAAAAAATAACCCAAATTGACCAAAAAACCCCAAATCCACTGAAAAAAATCCAAATTCCACCCAAACCTCCCAAAATTAAAAAAAAATCCCTCAAATTCCATTAAAATAATTCCCGAATTTCCCCCAAAATTCCACCAAAAATTCCATCAAAAATCACAAATTTCACCTCTAACACCCCAAAATTCCAACCAAAAAAAATCCCAAATTTCTCAATTTTCCTTTGAAATCCCCAAAACTTCCAACAGGAAACCTCCAAATTCCCATTTTCTTCCCAAATTTCTCCTTTTTCCCGCCAAAATTCCACCGTTCCCTCCCGAGTTTTCATTTTTTAGCTCCCAAAAAATTC
>NDFG01000122.1:16256-27178 GCA_002167245.1 Sporophila hypoxantha | reverse complement strand
TTTCAAGTTTTAATCCAAATTTCGAATTCTCCCCAAAAAACTTCCAATTTTCCCCTCCCAAATCGATTTCCACGAATTTTTTCTTCCCCAGTTCTTCTGTTCCAAATTTAGTATTCCCCATTCATTTTCCTCCCAACAATATTATCCGTTTTCCCTCCCAAAATTTCGATTTCCCTCCCAAAATTTCCATTTTTTCCTCCCAACAATTTCCATTTTTTACCTCCCAAAATTCCACTTTTTCCCTCCCAAAATTCCCCCTTTCCCACCCAAAACAACCCCAAAAAGCAACCAGAAAAAAGGAAAATTGGATGTTTTTAAATAATTAATATTTGAAATAACATTAATTCCAAAGAAAATACGACAACTGAAACAAAGAAAAAAATCACCCAAAAAACCCAAAATAAAAAATTCCAACCGAAAAAATCCCAAAAATGAAAAAAAATTGGGAAAAAAAAAAAGGGAAAAAAACTCAAAATGACCCCAAAAGGGACGCCCTCCTCCCAAAAAAAAATGACAATTTGGGCGACCCCCTGGGAAATAAATAGAATAAAAGGGGACCCCAAATTATCCCCAACATTGGAATTTTGGGGATTTTTGTTATTTGACCCCAAATCTCTCTCAATTTTTGGATTTTTGGGCTTTTTTGACCCCCAAATTTTTGTTTTGACACCCGAAAATCTGCCCCAAATTTGGAATTTTCTGGGGCTTCTGCTCGCGAAATTTTTTGGTTTTTGACACCCAAAATCTCCCAAAATTTGGGGGAAACTTGCGGTTTTTTGAGATTGTTGACCCAAATTTTGGGCTTTTGTGTGCCCCAAAACTTCTTCTCCAAATTCTTGGGATTTTTCGCGTTATTTTAACCCCAAAAATCTCCCCACAATTTGGGAATTTTTGGGTTTTTTTTCGGCTTTTGATTCCACAATATTTGGTTCTCAACCCAAAATCTTCCTCAAAATTTTTGGAATTTTGGGAGTTTTGACCCCCAAATTGTTTGTGGTTTGACCAAAAATCTCCAAATTTTTGTGATTTATTTTTTTTTTGACCAACCTAATTTTGGATTGGGGTTGACCCAATTGATTAACCCAACCTCCCAATCAGAGATTGTTTACAAGTTTAAATTTGGCAAATCCAAATCAGATTGTGGTTGGCCAATTGGGTTTGGGTTTTGACCTCCAAATTTGTGCATTTGTAACCCCAAACTGTCGCCAAAATTGTTTTGGAAGATTTTGAATTTTTTACCCAAATTTTAAAGTTTGGCCCAAACCAGTCCAAACAGCGTTTCCTTCTACCCCAAATTTGGGATTTTGGCTTTTACAATTTGGATTTAGGGTTTTTTGACCCAAATTTTGAGATTTTTGGGTTTTTTTGACCCCAGAAATTGGGGATTTTTGGGTTTTTATTTCCCCCCAAAAAACTCCTCCCATATTTCCAAATTTTTCCAAAAGTTCCCCCCAACTCCCTCAAAATTTCCCCCAAATTCCCCAAATTCCAATTCCCAAATTTCTCCCCAAAATTTCCGCAAATTCCAAAAAAATTCCCAAAATTCTCCCAGAAATTCCCAAATCAAATTTTTCCCAAAATTCACCCCAAATTTCTCCCAAATATTCCCCAAATTCCCTCAAAATTTCCCCAAATTTTCCCAATAATTCCCCCAAAATTCCCAAATTCCTCTCAAAAATTCCAAATTTTTTCCCAAAATCCCCCCAAATCCCTGAAAATCCCCAAAATTCTCCCAAACACCCAAAATTCTGCCTCAAAATTCCCAAATTGTCCCAAAATTTCCCAAATTTCCACCAAAAATTCCCAAATTTCCCCCAAAATTAAAAGACAAATCCCCGAATTTTCCCCAAATTTCACCAAAAATTCCCTAATTTTCCCCAAAATTAAAAGGAAAATCCCCAAATTTCACAAAAATTCCCAAATTTTCCCCAAATTCCCCCAAACTTCACCAAAAATTCCCAAATTTTCCCCAATATTAAAAGAAAAATCCCCCAATTTTCCCCAAATTCCCCCAAATTTCACCAAAAACTCCCAAACTTTCCCCAAAATTAAATGAAAAAAAAATCCCCAAATTTTCCCCAAAATTAAAAAAAAATCCACAAATTTTCCTCAAATTCCCCCAAAAATTCCCAAATTTTCCCCAAAATTAAATGAAAAAAAATCCCTGAACTTTCCCCAACATTAAAAGAAAAATCCCCGAAATTTCCCCAAATTTCACTGAAAATTCCCAAATTTTCCCCAAAATTAAAAAAAATCCCCAATTTTTCCCCAAATTCCCCCAAAATTCACCAAAAAATCCCAATTTTCTGCCGAAATTAAAAAAAGAAAAAAAACCCAAATTTTCCCAAAAATTAAAGACAAAATTCCCACATTTTCTTTAAAATTAAAAGAAAAAAATCCTGAATTTTCCCCAAAATTAAAAGAAAAAAATCCCCAAAATTTCCCCAAAAGTAAAAGAAAAAATCCCCGACTTTTTCCCCAAAATTAACAAAAAAAAATCCCCAAATTTTCCCTAAAATCAAAAGAAAAAATCCCCACATTTTCCCCAAAATTAAAAGAAAAAATCCAAGTTTTCACCCAAAATTCCCCAATTTTCCCCCAAAATTTTCAAATTTTTCCATTTTCCCCAAATTTTCCCCAAAATTAAAAAAAGAAAAAACCCTGAATTTTCCCCAAAATTAAAATAAAAAAATCCCCAATTTCCCCCAAATACCCCCAAAAATTCCCCATAATTAAAAGAAAAATTCTCAATTTTTCCTCAAAATTAAAAGAAAAATTCCCCGAATTTTCCCCCATAATTAAAAAAAAAAGTCCCTAATTTTCCCCAAATTTCACAAAAATTCCCAAATTTTCCCCAATTTCCCCCAAACTTCACCAAAAATTCCCCGAATTTTTCCCCAAAATTAAAAGAAAAAAATTCTGAATTTTCCCCAAAATTAAAAAAAAATCCCCAAATTGTCCCTAAATTCCCCGAAATTTCACCGAAAATTCCCAAATTTTCCCCAAATTCCCCCAAATTTCACCGAAAAATCCCAATTTTTCCCCGAAATTAAAAAAAAAAAAATTCCCAAATTTTCCCCAAAATGAAAATTAAAAATCCCCAAATTTTCCCCAAAATGAAAATTTAAATCCCCAAATTTTGCCCCAAATCCCGAATTTTTCCCCCAATTCCCCCCTCACCTGCGGGGGGGTCCCGGGGGGTCCCTCCCCTCCCCCCCCGGCGGCGTCGGCGGGGTCCCCCGGGCTGGGGGGGTCACTGGGGGGGTCACTGGGGGCGTCACTGCCCAAACTGGGAGAACTGGGAGCGCTGGGGGAGGGGCTGGGCCCGGCCTGGGGGGAACCAGAGGGAGAGGGGTTAGACTGGGAGGGACTGGGATAAACTGGGAGGGACTGGGAGGGACTGGGAGGGACTGGGAGGGACTGGAAGGGACTGGGACAAACTGGGAGGGACTGGGAGGGACTGGGATATACTGGGAGCAAACTGGGAGCAAACTGGGATGGACTGGGAGGGACTGGGAGGGGTTAAAGGGGGACTGGGAGGGACTGGGAGGGACTGGGAGCAAACTGGGAACAAACTGGGATATACTGGGAGGGACTGGGAGGGACTGGGAGGGAACTGGGATAAACTGGGAGGGACTGGGAGGGACTGGGAGGGAACTGGGATAGACTGGGATGGACTGGGAGGGGCTGGGATAAACTGGGAGGGACTGGGATGGACTGGGAGGGACTGGGAGGGGCTGGGATAAACTGGGAGGGACTGGGATGGACTGGGAGGGATTGGGAGGGACTGGGATAAACTGGGATGGACTGGGATGGACTGGGAGCAAACTGGGAACAAACTGGGACAGACTGGGAGGGAACTGGGAGGGACTGGGAGCAAACTGGGATCAACTGGGATAGACTGGGAGCAACTGGGAGGGACTGGGAGGGACTGGGATAGACTGGGAGGGAACTGGGAACAAACTGGGAACAAACTGGAAGACTGGGAGGGAACTGGGAGGAACTAGGAGCAAACTGGGATAGACTGGGATAAACTGGGATAGACTGGGATAAACTGGGAGGGGCTGGGAGGGACTGGGATAAACTGGGAGCAAACTGGGAGGGGTTAAAGGGGGATGGGGTTATACTGGGAGAGACTGGGAGGGAATTGGGAACAAACTGGGAGGGACTGGGGATGAACTGCGGGGGAACTGGTTTGTACTGGGATGGACTGGGAGGGACTGGGAGGAAACTGGGACAAACTGGGAGGGGCTAAAGGGGAACTGGGAGGGACTGGGGGGGATTGGGAACAAACTGGGACAAACTGGGAGGGGTTCGTACTGGACCATACTGCTTGAAAGTGGTCTATAGTGGTTTATACTGGTCCGTACTGGTCCGTACTGGTTTATACCGGACCATAGTGGTTAATACTGGTTTATACTGGTCTATATTGGTCCGTACTGGTCCATACTGGTGTCCCTGACTCACCCCGTCCCCGGCGGCCATTTTGGTTCTGCGCAGCAGCTCCGGGATCACCGCTGGGGGGCGCTGCTGGGCCAGGAACGCGTGCTGGCAACGGAACCCAAAATCACCCAAAATCAGCCCAAAATTCACCCAAAATTCACCCCAAATCACTCAAAATTCACCCCAAATCAGCCAGAATTACCCCAAAATTCACCCAAAATCACCCAAAATCGGCCCAAATTCACACAAAATGACCCCAAATCAGCCCAAATCAGCAAAAATTCACCCCAAATCAGCCCAGATTCACCCCAAATCAGCCCAAATTCACCCAAAATTACCCCAAATAAGCCAAAATTTCCCAAAATCAGCCAGAATTCACCCAAATCAGCCCAAATTCACCCAAAATCAGCCAAGATTACGCCAAAATCAGCAAAAATCAGCCAAAATTCACCCAAAATTCACCCCGAATCAGCAAAAATTACACCAAAATTCACCCAAAATTCACCCCAAATTCACCCAAAATTCATCCCAAATTCACCCAAAATTACCCCAAAATCAGCCCAAAATCACCCCAAAAAAATCCATCAAAATAGGATAAAATCACCAAAATCTGCCAAAATTACCCCAAAATCACAAAAAGAAATCCCCAAATCGCCCCAAAATGATCCAAAATCAGCCCAAAAAAATCCCCAAATCAGCCTAAAATCACCCAAAATCACCCCCAAATCAGCCGAAATCACCCCAAAATCAGTCAAAATCAGCCAAAATACCCCAAATTCTGCCAAAAATACCCCAAAGTTTTTGGGTTATTTTTGGGGGTTATTTTAGGGTATTTTTGAGGTGATTTTGGGGTTTTTTTGGGGGTTATTTTGGGGTTTTTTGGGGGGTTATTTTGGGGTATTTTTGGGGTTGTTTGGAGGTATTTTGGGGTTATTTTGGGGTTTTTTTGGGGGGCTATATTGGGGTATTTTTGGGTTATTTTTGGGTATTTTTGGGGGTTATTTTGGGTTTTGCTGGGGTGATTTTCAGTTTTTTTGGGGGGTTATTTTGGGGTATTTTTGGGGTGATTTTGGAGTTTTTTTGAGGGGTTATTTTCGGGTATTTTCGGGTTATTTTTAGGGATTTTTGGGGTTATTTTGCGGGTTTTTTTGGAGTTATTTTGGGGTACTTTTGGGTGATTTTGGGGGGTTATTTTGGGGTGTTTTTGGGGGTTTTTTTAAGGTTATTTTGGGATTCTTTTGGGGGGTGATTTTGGGGATTTTTTGGGGTATTTTCGGGTTTTTTTGGGTTATTTTTGTGGTTTTTGGGCTCCCACCTGCAGCAGCTGCCGCGCCCGGGGCCGTTCCTGCGGAAGCTTCCGGAGACACCGAGAGACGAAATCGCGAAACTCCTCCGACCTGGGGGGGATGTGGGGCAGGGATGGAGCTGTGGGGCAGGGATTCAGGATCTATGGGGCAAATCTATGGGGCAGGGATGGAGCTGTGGGGTGGATCTATGGGGCACAGGGATCGATCTATGGGGCAGGATGGATCTGTGGGGCACACAGGGCACTATAGGGCAGGATGAACCTGTGGGGTGAATCTATGGGGCAGGAATGGAGCTATGGGGTGGATCTGTGGGGCAGGGATGGATCTGTGGGGTGAATCTATGGGGCAGGGATGGAGCTGTGGGGCAGGGATGGAGCTGGGGGGCAGGAATGGAGCTGTGGGGCAGGGATGGATCTATGGGGCAGGGATGGATCTGTGGGGTGGATCTGTGGGGCAGGGATGGAGCTATAGGTTGGGTCTATGGGGCAGACAGGATCTATGGGGCAGGGATGGAGCTATGGGATGAATCTATGGGGTGGATCTGTGGGGCAGGGATGATCTATAGGGTAAATCTATGGGGCAGACAGGATCTATGGGGCAGGAATCCAGGGTCTATGGGTCAGACAGGATCTATAGGGCAGGAATTCAGGATCTATGGGGCACTGACCATTCCATGGGGTACTTTAACATTGGTGGCTCCCTCTGTGCAATGTGGTACAGGGCGCTATGGGGCAGGGATGGATCTATGGGGCACACAGGATCTATGGGGCAGGAATTCAGGATCTATGGGGCACACAGGATCTATGGGGCACACAGGATCTATGGGGCAGGAATNAGGATCTATGGGGCAGGAATTCAGGATCTATGGGGCACACAGGATCTATGGGGCACACAGGATCTATGGGGCAGGAATTCAGGATCTATGGGGCAGGACTCACCATTCCATGGGATATTTTAACGTTGGAGGCTCCCTCTGTGCAATGTGGTACAGGGCGCTATGGGGCAGGGATGATCTATAGGGTAAATCTATGGGGCAGGGATGATCTATGGGGCAGGAATTCAGGATCTATGGGGCAGGACTCACCATTCCATGGGATATTTTAACGTTGGAGCCTCTCTCTGGGCAATGTGGTACAGGGCGCTATGGGGCAGGGATGATCTATAGGCTAAATCTATGGGGCAGGGATGATCTATAGGCTAAATCTATGGGGCAGGGATGATCTATAGGGCAGGAATTCAGGATCTATGGGGCAGGGATGGATCTATAGGGTAAATCTATGGGGCAGGGATGATCCATGGGGCAGGAATTCAGGATCTATGGGTCAGGAATTCAGGATCTATGGGGCAGGGATGATCTATGGGGCAGCACTCACCATTCCATGGGGTATTTCAGGCTCGGTGGTTCTCTCTGTGCAATGTGGTACAGGGCGCTCATCGCGTTCAGCTGGAACAGGGGCGGCCTCCGCTCAGCTGTGGGGCAGAGAAATCCAAACCACGAAAAATTCGGAATTTAGCCCAAAAAATCTCCCCAAATTTAACCCCAAACTCACCCCCCAAAATTTCCCCAAACCCCTTCCCCAATATCAGACTCCCCCTCCCCAAATTCAGACCCAGCTCGATGCAGGTGATGCCCAGCGACCAGAAACACCAAAAATGTCCCCGAAAATCCCCTAAAATCGCCAAAAAAACCCCCAAAATCCCGAAAAAAACCCAAAATCCCCTCAGGACCCCTCCCCAGTATCAGAAGCCCCCTCCCCAAATTCCCTGAGCTCTCACCCAGCTCGATGCAGGTGATGCCCACTAACCACATGGACCCCAAAATCACCCAAAATGTCCCCAAAAATCCCCAAAAATCGCCCAAAAAAACCCCAAAAACCCCCGAAAAAAAACCCCAAAATCCCCTCAGGACCCCTCCCCAATATCAGCAGACCCCTCCCCAATATCAGAAGCCCCCTCCCCAAATTCAGACCCAGCTCGATGCAGGTGATGCCCAGCGACCACACGTCCGCCCGCCCGTCGTAGATCCCCTCGTCCATGGCCAGGATCACCTCGGGGGCCATCCTGAGGTCAAGGGGGGGGGTCAAAGGTCAAAGGTCAGCCCGGGAGCCCCCTCCCCAAATGGCGGGGGGACCCCCGGCCCCTCCCCCCTCACCAGTACGGGGTCCCCACCAAGGAATTGGCCGGGGTGGCCACGGCGGCCGAGCCGAAGTCGCCCAGCTTGACCCGGCCCGGGCGGCACAGCAGGATGTTCCCGGCCTTGATGTCCCTGGGGGGGGCACAGGGCAAAGGTCAGGGGTCATGGGGGGTCATTGGGGGGTCATTGGGGGGGTCAGAGGTCAGGATCTATGGGGCAGGAGTGCAGAATGTGTGGGGCAGAGGAAGTCTATGGGGTGGAATCTATGGGGCAGACAGAATCTATAGGGCACACAGGGATGAATCTATGAGGCAGAGAAAATCTATAGGGCTGAATCTATGGGGCAGACAAGATCTATGGGGCAGGATCTATGGGGTAGGATCTATAGGGAACACAGGATCTATGGGGCAGAACCTATAGGGCAGACAGGATCTATGGGGCAGAATCTATGAGGCAGAATCTATGGGGCAGACAGGGTCTATGGGGTAGGATTTCAGGATCTATGGGGCACACAGGATCTATGGGGCAGGACTTCAGAATGTGTGGGGCAGAGAAAATCTATAGGGCAGAATCTATGGGGCAGACAAGATGTATAGGGCAGAATCTATGGGGTAGGATCTATAGGGAACACAGGATCTATGGGGCAGGATCTATGGGTCACAAGGATCTATAGGGAAGACAAGATCTATGGGGCAGACAGGATCTATGGATCAAACAGGATCTATGGGGCAGGAGCTCAGGGTCTATGGGGCAGGATTGCAGAATGTGTGGGGCAGGGATGATCTGTGGGGCCGAGGGAATCTATAGGGCAGGATCTATGGGGCAGACATGATCTATGGGGCAGGATCTATGGGTCACAAGGATCTATAGGGAAGACAAGACCTATGGGGCAGAATCTATGGGGCAGACAGGATCTATGGGGCAGAATCAATGGGGTAGAATCTATAGGGCAGACAGGATCTATGAGACAGACAGGATCTATAGGGCAGATCTATGGGTCAGACCTGTGGATCACCCCCAGGCCGTGCAGGTAGCCCAGGCCCTGCAGGGATTCAGGATCTATGGGGCACACAGGATCTATGGGGCACACAGGATCTATGGGGCACAGGGATGATCTATGGGGCACACAGGATCTATGGGGCAGATCTATGGGGCACACAGGATCTATGGGGCAGATCTATAGGACAGGATTTCAGGGTCTATGGGGCAGCCCCACACCTGTGGATCACGCCCAGGCCGTGCAGGTAGCCCAGGCCCTGCACGGATTCAGGATCTATAGATCACACAGGGATGATCTATGGGGCAGATCTATGGGGCACAGGGAATCTATGGGGCAGGATTTCAGGATTTATGGGTCAGACCTGTGGATCACGCCCAGGCCGTGCAGGTAGCCCAGGCCCTGCAGGGATTCAGGATCTATGGGGCACACAGGATCTATGGGGCACACAGGATCTATAGGGCAGATCTATGGGGCAGGATTTCAGGATCTATGGGTCAGACCTGTGGATCACGCCCAGGCCGTGCAGGTAGCCCAGGCCCTGCAGGGCCCCCTCGGTGATGGCGCCGATCTCGTCCTCCCGCAGCGGCTCCTGATCGGCTGGGGGAGAAAACACAGGGGAGTGAGACAAAATAGCCCAAAATTACCCCAAATTAACCAGAAATTACCTCAAAATTACAACAAAAATTACTCCTTAATAACCCCAAATTCACCCAAAAATTACCCCAAAATTAGCCCCAAAATTCACCCAAAAAATCCCCAAATTACCCCAAAAATTACCCCTTAATTGCCCCAAAATTACCCCAAAAACTCACTCCAAATTACCCCCAAAGTTACCCCAAAAATTCACCCCAAATTACCCTGAAAATTCACCCTAAATAGCCCCAAAATTGATCCTTAATTACCCCAAAATAACCCCTAAATTCTCCCCAAAATTTTCCCAAAAATCCACCCAAAATACCACAAAAATTACCCCTTAATAGCCCCAAAATTACCAAAAAATTCATCCCAAATAGCCCCAAAAATGACCCCTCAATAGCCCCAAATAAACCCAAAATTATCCCAGTAATTGACCCAAAATATCCCCAAATTACCCCCCAAAATTACCCCTTAATTGCCCCAAAATTACCCCAAAAATTCACCCCAAATTACCCCAAAATTACCCTAAAAATTCACCCTAAACTACCCCAAATTACCCCAAAAATTACCCCTAAATAACCCCAAACTTACTCCTAAGTTACCCCAAAATTACCCCCAAGTTACCCCAAAATTATCCCCAAAAATTCACCCCCAAAATTACCCCTTAATAGCCCCAAAATTACCCAAAAAATTCACCCTAAATTACCCCAAAATTATCTCAAAAATTACCCCTAAACAGCCCCAAAATAGACCCTAAATTACCCCAAAATTCCCCCTAAATTCCTCCCAAATTATCCCAAATATCCACCCAAAATACCCCAAAAATCGACCCAAATTTACCCCAAAAATTCACCCTAAATTACCCCAAACTTACCCCAAAAATTCACCCTAAATTCCCCCAAAAATTCACCCTAAATTACCCCAACATTACCCCAAAAATTCACCCTAAATACCCCAATTATTCACCCTCAATACCCCAAAATTGACCCAAAATACCTCAAAAATTACCCCAAAAATCGACCATAAAATTACTCCCAAAATTATCCCAAAAACTGACCCAAAATTACTCCTAAATCCTTCCAAACATTTCCCAAAACTCCCCCAAAAGTCCCCCAAAAATGATCTCAAAAACTGACCCAAAATTACTCCCAAATTCTCCAGAAAATCCCCCAAATTACCCCAAAAAATCGACCATAAAATCCCCCAAAATCCTCCCAAAACTACCCCAAAAAATTGACCCAAAATCCTCCCAAAATCCACCAGAAAATCCCTCAAAATTACTCCCAAAATCTTTCAAAATTACCCCAAAAATCCAGAATAAAATCCCCCAAAATCCACCAAAAAATCCCCCAAAATTCCCCATAAAATCCCCCAAAATTCCCCATAAAATCCCCCAAAATTC
>NDFG01000121.1:193343-209732 GCA_002167245.1 Sporophila hypoxantha | reverse complement strand
CCCCCTAAATTCACAAATGACCCCACCAAGGGGACAACTCTGTCCTGGGGGGGGGGACACCGGCCCCAACCGCACACCCGAGGGACGGCAGGGAGGACCCCCAGCCCCCCCCGGGCCCCCACAGCGAGGGGATCCCCAAAACCCCCCCGGAACCCCCCCAGTACTCACGGCCGGGGGTCGGATTTTGCAGATTCCGCTTTTCTCGGCGATCGGGCGGATCTTGGCGATGTAACCCAGGGGGTCGCTGAACTCGGCCCAGCTGGGCTCGAACACGGGACACTCCGGGGGGGGCAAAAAGTCCTCGGGGGGCTCCGGTTCTGCCGCCGGCCACGGCGCTCCCCACTCGCCGCGCTGCTCCGGGCCGGCCCCGCCGCCGCGGGGACCCCCGAGGGGCCGCCGGGCCTTGTCCTCGGCTCCGGGCCGCTCCCCGCCGCGGGCCCCGCGCTCCTCGGCGGCTTTGCGGGGGCTCCGCTCCTCGCCCGGGGGGCGCCCCCCGGCTCCTTTGCCGGGTCCCCCCCCGCCCTTAGCCCGCGCTTCGGCCCCGGTCCGGGGGGGCCGCGCGGCGCTCGCGGCCTTCTCGTCCCCCGCCGCTTTGGGGGGCGCGGCCGCCGGCCGGGGGGGCCCCGCGTCCCCGGACGGCTCCGGGCCCCCCCACTCCGCGCCGCGGCTCCGCTTGGGCTCCTCGTCCCCGTCGGGCGGCGGCGGGGGGACCCACGGCGGGGATCCCCCCGGGCCGGGCCCCCACTCGGGCCAGCCGCCCCCTGCGCGCTGCTGCTCCCCCTCCTCCATGCCTCGCACCGAGGGGAGCGGGGGGTTCCGGGGCTGCCCGCCGGGACCCCCTCAGGGGGCCATGGAGGCCCCGCCGCCCCCGCGCCGCCCCCTCACAGGCCGCGGGCCGCCCCCCCCCCCGCCCCGAGCCGCGGGGAAAGGGGGGTCAAGACAGCGCCCGCGAGCTCCGCCGACCCGCCGGTCCCTCCGCGGCCCCTGTGCCGCCTCTCCGGCCCGTCCAGCCCCGCCGCCCCGCGCTCCGCCCGCCTCACAGCCCAGGCCTGCCCGGTCCCCCCGGCCGGGCCGCTGCCGCCATCTTGGATCCTCCTCCTCCTGCCGCCCGCCCCCCGCCCGCGCGCACGCGCGCACTGCGCAGGCGCGGCCGCGCACGCCGCTCCGGGCGGTGCGCTGAGTCCGCGTGTCCTTCCGCCGCGGGACAGGAACGGGCGCCGAGCGCCGCCACAGCGCCGCGACCGCCGGCGAGGGTGGGAACAGCGAGAGGGAGAAACAGCACCGGAACCTCCCCGCCGCGGCCCGGGTGGCGGGAGGCGGTGTGGCGGGATGAGGGACGGAGAAATAGTCCTCAGGCTCCGCCCCAACGGTAGCGGAGGGATCCACGGCACCGCTCGCCTCCGCGGCTGGGTCAGCGGTGGGGCCGGGACTTGTTGTGCACGTTTAAAGGGACGCATGGCGCATGCGCGCCCGGCGGCCCCGGGGAGGGCGGGGTCACGCGGAGGGGCGGGGTTTGTTGATACCACGCCCCTGTAGGCCACGCCTCTCCGTCCCTCCACGCCCTCCTTGAGACCCCCGGGGCCCCCAGGGACCCTCATAGATCCTATAGAGCCCCATGAACCCTATAGACCCCTAAGGACCCCCACAGATCCTATAGACTCCTATGGACCCTATAGACCCCTATGGACCCCCAGGAACCCCCCATGGATCCTGTAGACCCCTGTGGACCCACATGGACCCTGTGGACTGGCAGGGACCTTTATGGACCCTATGGATCCTCAGGGACCCCCAGGGACCCTATAGACCCCCATGGACCCTATGAACTCCCAGAAACCCCCAGGGACCCTCATGGATCCTATGGAGCCCCACGGACCCTTATGGACCTTATAGACCTCTATGGACCCCCAGAGACCCTCACGGATCCTATGGGAGCCCCATGGACCCTATAGACCCCTAAGGATCCTCATGGACCCTATAGACCCCTATGGACTCCACAGGATCCCCAGAGACCCCCATGGATCCTGTAGAACCCCATGGACCCTATAGACCCCCGGGACCCCTTTGGACTCTACAAACCCCCACTGACCCCCATGGACCCCTATAGACCCCCACCCCTATGGACTCCCAGGACCCCTATAGACCCCCACCCCTATGGAACCCCTGGACCCCGACAAACCCACAGGACCCCCATATTTCCTATAGTCCTGCAGCTCCTAAGGATCTGCAGGGTCTTTATAAACCCGATGACCTCTATAACCCAAAGGACCCCTATAGCCCCCATGGCCCCAATAACCCCATAGCTCCCACAGCCCCTATAGCCCCAAGGACCACTATAAGCCCTAGGACCCCTGTAGCCCTCATGGCCCCTCTAGCCCCTATAACCCCTGGAGCCCCATAACCACTATATCCCCTAGGACCCCTATAGCTCTTATGGCCCATGTAGCCCCAACAACCCTTTTAGTCCCCAGGACCTCTGTAGCTCCCATGGCCCCTATAGGCCCTAGGGACCCCTATAGCCCCCGTGGCCCCTATAGCCCCCAGAACTCCCACAGTCCCTATAGCCCTCAGAACCCCTATAGCCCCCATAGCCCCCACAGTCCTTGTAGCCTCCATGGTCCCCTATAATCCCCATGGCCCCTATAGCCTCAAGCACTCCTATAGTTCCCATGAGCCCTATAACCCCCATAGGCTCCAGGACCCCTACAGCCCCCATGGCCCCGATAGTCCCAACAGCCCCTATATTCCCCAGGACCCCTATAGCCCCCATAGCTCCTATAGCTCCCACAGCCCTACAGCTCCCAGGAGCCCTATAGTTCTCACGGTCCCTATAGCCCCCATGGTCCCCTATAGCCCCTATAGTCCCAATGACTCCTATAGCTCCCATGGTGCCTATAGCCCCCACAGCCCCTATAGTTCCCACAGTCCCTATAGCCCCCATAGCCTCTATAACCTTCAGAATCTCTATAGCCCCCACAGCCCCTATAGCTCCCAGGACCCCTATAGCCCCCATTACCCCTATAGCCCCCATAGCCTCTATAACCCTCAGAACCCCTATAGCCTCCCAGAACCTCCACAGCCCTGGGATCCCTATAGCCCCCATAGCCTCTANTCCCAGAACCTCCACAGCCCTGGGATCCCTATAGCCCCCATTGCCCCTATAACCCCCAGGATCCCTATAGCCCCCATCGGTCCTATAGCCCCCGGGACCCCTATAGCACCCTAGAACCCCCACAGCCCCATAATCCCTATAGCCCCCACAGCCTCTATAGCTCCCAGAACCCCCACAGCCCCAGGGTCCCTATAGCCCCCATAGCCCCTATACCCCCCAGGACCCCTATAGCCTCTATAACCCCTGAGACCACTATAGCCCCCATGGTCCCTATAAGCCCTCTAAGCCCTATAGTCATAGACGCCCTAAAGGCGTGTCCCCCACCCGCCCCATCCCTATATGCCCGCTATAAGGGCGTCGCTCCCCCCATCCCTATATAGGCGTGTCCCCCTCCCCATCCCCTATAGCCCCTATAGGGGGTTGTCCCCCCCATCCCCTAAGCCCTATAGGGTCTGGCACCCCCCCTCAAAGAAGCGCTTGCGGGCGGGGCCGGCCGGTCCGTTTATGAAGCATCAATATACAGTCTCGTCTCTTATATACAGGGCCGGCGCGGGCGGCATGCGGGTGCCTGGGGGTGCTCCCCGGGGGGCCCGGCCGCCTGGGACCCCCCCAAACCCCAAAATACCCCGGTGGACCCAGAGCGGCGGCCGTGGGGGGGGGGGGCGGGGGGAGAGGAGGGGAGGGGAGGTTAAAGTGCCATGTGACATTCGCCTGACAGCGGGGGAGGGGGGTTTGGGGGGGGGCAACGCAGGCACCGCCGCGACCATGGGAGTTTTGGGGGGGGGGGGGCCACCGGCTTGAGAGCAGAGACCCTCCCCTTTCCTCGCTCACCGGTGGTGGGGGGGGCGGGAGCACCAAACACGAGCCACGTGCAGGGTTTTGTTTTTTGGGGGGAGTTTTGGGGGACATGGTGGGAATGGGGGGTACAAAAATAACCACCGCGTCAGCAGGCCGGCGCCCGTCCGGGGCGGGGCGGGGGGCTCAGACCCACCGTGCTGATGCGGTTCCCCCCCTTGGGTTTGGGGGGGCCCTGGCCGGCCTGGGCCAGGGGCGAGTGGGCCGGCGGGCGAGTGGGGGTGAGGGGGTGTGGGGCGATGGGGGGGCAGGGGGTAGAAGGGTGCGGGGGATGGCGGTGGGGGCGCGTGGGTGGTGGTGATGGTGGTGATGGTGGTGATGGGCCACGGGGGGCGCCGCCCCCCCCCGCCCCCCCGCAAAGCCCCCCGGCCGGGCCCCCCCCACGCCGCCGCCCCCCCGACACCGAAGTGCTTGGCGGGGGCGGGGGGCGGCGGCGGGTGGTGGTGCGGGGGGGGCCCGGGGGTACGCGTGGGACAGCCCGTGGTGCGCGGGCGCGGGGCTGTACAGGGGCAGCGGCGACAGCGGCTGCCGGGGGCGCCGAGCCCCCCCCTCTTGCCGGGCCGGTGCAGCGTGTAATGGGGGTGGGGGGGGAACCCGCCGCCGGGGGGCCGTGCTGTGGGGGGCGCCGATAACGGCGGCGGTGGGCCCGCCGAGGAAGCGCGGGGGGGCCCCGGCGGCGATGGCCGGCAGCGGCGGGGGCGGCGCGGGGCGGCTGGGCGGCGGCGGCTGCTGCGGGTACGGGGGGGGCGGCGGAGGGCCCGGGCCCCCCCCCGCGCCCGCCGAGCCCCCCCCGGGCCCGTGGCAGTACTGGGCGTGCAGCGCCTGCAGCTTGGAGGGGCCCTCGGGGGGCGCGGCCGCCGGCGGGTGGTGGTGGTGGTGCGAGGAGGACGCCGAGGAGGAGGAGGCCGAGGCCGAAGCGGGACCCCCCGCGCCGGGGGGGGGCCCGGCGGGGCCTTTGCCGCGGCGGCTGCCGAACAGCGAGCCCAGGAAGGACGAGGAGTTGGAGACCGGGCGGGCCGGGGGCTTGTAGCCGCCCCCCGCCTCGGGAGCGCCCCCCGGCCCGCCCGGGCCCCCCCGCGCCTGCGGCCGGGGGCTGCTGATGATGGAGCCCTGAAAGGGGGCGGGGTTAGCACCGGAAAGCCACGCCCCCCGCGGGTTTGGCGCCTCCCACCGGTAGAGTCAGCCCCGCCCATTGCATGTGTGAGCCACGCCTCCCAACCTCTAGCTCCGCCCCCAAGGCAAAAGTGGGCTCCCATTGGTGGATCAGAGCAGCCATCAGTGGTTGGCCCCACCCCATCCACCCGTGCCCCACCCATTCTGTGTGCAAGCCACGCCTCCCAACCATTGACTCCACCCCCAAGCTCCAAGCTGAGCGCCCATTGGTGGAGAAGTGGTTGCCCCCATCCCCAGAGCAAGCACAAGCCCCGCCCCATAAACCCAGGCCCCGCCCCTTTTCCATATGAAGGGTGGTTTGAGAGCCTGGGGGCGGGGCTAAAGTGGGCGGGGTTGGGGTGTGACATTTGGGGTGATGGGGCGTGACAGGGTGTGGCACTCAGGGGTGTGACAGGGGTGTGGCACTCAGGGGTGTGGCACTCAGGTGGCACTCAGGGTGTGACTCAGGGGGTGGCACTCAGGGGTGTGACAGGGGTGTGGCACTCAGGGGTGACACTCAGGGGTGGGGCACTCAGGGGTGTGACATTCAGGGGTGTGACATTCAGGGGTGGCACTCAGGGTGTGACACTCAGGGGGTGGCACTCAGGGGTGTGACAGGGGTGTGGCACTCAGGGTGTGACACTCGGGTGGCATTCAGGGGTGTCACAGGTTTTGACACTCAGACACTCAGAGCTGGCACTCAGGGGTGTGACATTCAGGGTGTGGCACTCAGGGGGTGTGACATTCAGGGTGTGACAGGGGTGTGACATTTGGGGTTGCACTCAGGGGTGTGGCACTAAGGGTGTGGCACTCGGCTGTCACTCAGGGTGTGACACTCAGGGGGTGGCACTCAGGGGTATGACAGGGGTGTGGCACTCAGGGGTGACACTCAGGGGTGTCACAGGGTTTGACACTCAGACACTCAGAGGTGGCACTCAGGGGTGTGACATTCAGGGGTGTGACATTCAGGGGGGGTGACACTCAGGGTGTGGCACTCAGGGAGGTGACACTCAGGGTGTGGCACACAGGTGTGACATTCAGCGGTGGCACTGTCCCCTCACCTCGATGGTGCTGTCCAGGGACCCCACGCTGTTCCGCCGGCCCCGCTTGCCTGGGGGGGGGAAGAACAGTGAGGGGAGACCCCCAGGGGACCCCCCCAGGGCACCCCAAACCCCCCAGGGCACCCCAAATCCCTCAGGAGACCCCAAATCCCCAGGTGCACCCAAATTCCGCCCCACGGCACCCAAGATCCCCCAGGGCACCCAAATCCCCCCAGGGCACCCCAAACCCCCAGGGCACCCCAAATCCCCTAGAGAGACTCAATCCCCCCGGGCACCCCACATCCGCTCAGGAGACCCCAAATACCCCCAGGACACCCCAAATACCCCAAGGACCCAAACCCCCCCCGCGGGAGACCCCAAACTCCCTCCCAGTCCCCCAGCCCCTCTCAATCCCTTCGCCCAGTTGGCTCCCAGGCTTCCCAGTGTGCTCCCAGTGCCCTCCCAACCCCCTCTCCCTTCCCATATTCCCTCCACATCCTCCTCCAGTGCGCTCCCATGTTGCCCTCCCAGCCCTCCCAATCCCCTCCCAGTGCCCCCACTCCCTCTCCAGTAACTGCCCGGTCTCTTCAACCCCTCTCCCATCCCTCCAGTGCCCCCACCTCCCTCACCAGTCCTCCCCAGTCCTCCCAGCTCCCTCCCATGCTCCCAGTCTCAGTCTCACCGGCTGTCGGACAGGTTCCCCGCAGGGGCTGCTAGCGCGCTCCGGTTTGACCCTCGGCCCCGAACGCCTCCTCCAGGGAGCTGCGGCTGAGCCCGTTCAGCGCCTCGCGGGGGGGCCCCGCGCCCCGCGGCCCCGCCACGCCCTTCTGCTTCTCCAGCTCCGCTGGGGGGCGCCAGTTACACCAGTGACCACCAGTGACCACCAGTGAGCCCCCAGTTACACCAGTGCCCCCCAGTGCTGACCAACGCCCCGCGCCCCGCGGCCCCGCCACGCCCTTCTGCTTCTCCAGCTCCGCTGGGGGGCGCCAGTTACACCAGTAACCACCAGTGACCTCCCAGTTACACCAGTGACCCCCCAGTTACACCAGTGACCACCAGTGACCCCCCAGTTACACCAGTGAGCCCCCAGTGCCCCCCAGTGCTGACCAACGCCCCGTGGCCCCGCCACGCCCTTCTGCTTCTCCAGCTCCGCTGGGGGTCAGACCAGTCACACCAGTAACCACCAGTGACCCACCAGTAACCACCGGTTACACCAGTGACCCCCCAGTAACCACCAGTGACCCCCCAGTTACACCAGTGCCCCCCAGTGCCTCCCAATCCCCCGCGCCCCGCGGCCCCGCCACGCCCTTCTGCTTCTCCAGCTCCGCTGGGGGGCGCCAGTTACACCAGTTACACCAGTGACCCCCCAGTAACCACCAGTGACCCCAGTGCCTCCCAATCCCCCACGCCCCGTGGCCCCGCCACGCCATTCTGCTTCTCCAGCTCCGCTGGGGGGGTCACACCAGTTACACCAGTGACCCCCCAGTTACACCAGTGAGCCCCCAGTAACCACCAGTGACCCACCAGTAACCACCAGTGACCTCCCAGTTACACCAGTGACCCCCAATGCCCCCAATGCCCAGAGGCCCCGCCACGCCCTTCTGCTTCTCCAGCTCCGCTGGGGGGCGCACCACTCACACCAGTGACCACCAGTGACCCCCCAGTAACCACCGGTTACACCAGTGACCCCCCCAGTAACCACCAGTGCCCCCCAGTGCTGACCAACGCCCCATGCCCTTCTGCTTCTCCAGCTCTGCTGGGGGGGGGACGCCAGTCAGACCAGTGGCCCCCCAGTCAGACCAGTGACCACCAGTGACCACTCAGTGCACCCCCAGTCAGAGCAGTCACACCAGTGACTCCGCAGTGCTCCTCCCAGTGCCCATTTGGATGTTCCCAGTGCTCCCAGTGCCCCTCCCAGCTCTCAGTGCTCCCAGTGCCCCTCCCAGTGCTGCCAGCGTCCCTCCCAGTGCCCATTTTGATGTTCCCAGCACTCCCAGTGTCCCTCCCAGTGCTCCCAGTGCCCATTTTGATGTTCCCAGCACTCCCAGTGCCCCTCCCAGTGCTCCCAGTGCTCCTCCCAGCACTCCCAGTGCTCCCAGTGTCCCTCCCAGTGCTCCCAGTGCTCCTCCCAGTGCATCCGCAGTGCTCTCCAGAGCTGTCCCATGCCCAGTTCTCCCGTGCTCCAGTGCTCTTCAGCATCCTCAGTTGCTCCCAGTGTCCCTCCCAGTTGCTCCCAGTGCTCCTCCCAAGCACTCCAGTGCTCCAGTGTCCTCCCAGTGCTCCAGTGCTCCTTCCAGCACTCACAGTGCCTCCCAAGTGTCCTCCCAGTGCTCCAGTTCCTCCCAGCACTCCCGTGGCTCCCAGTGTCCCTCCCAGGTCTCCAGTCCCTCCGCACTCCCAGTGCTCCCAGTGTCCTCCCAGTGCTCCCAGTGCTCCTTCCCATGCCACCCACTCCCAGTGCTCCCAGACTCCCGTCAGTCCCTCCCAGTGCTCCCAGTGCCTTCCCAGCACTCCCAGTGCTCCCAGTGTCCCTCCCAGTGCTCCCAGTGCTCCTCCCAGCACTCCCAGTGCTCCCAGTGTCCCTCCCAGAGCCCATTTTGGTGCTCCCATTGCTCCCAGTGTCCTTCCCAGCACTCCCATTGCTCCCAGTGTCCCTCCCAGTGCCCATTTTGATGCCCCCAGCGCTCCCAGTGCCCCTCCCATTGCTCCCAGTGCTCCCAGTGCCCCTCCCACTGCTCCCAGTGCTCCCAGTGCCCCCAGCAGCGCTCACCCTCCACCCGGTACTTCTCCATCTCCTGCACCTCGGCCACAGACTCGCGGAGGTCGCTGGCGAAGCGCAGCCGGTCCTGGGGGCTCGGGGCGTTGAACACGATCAGCACCTTGCGCTCGCCGCCCGGCGCCGCCGACAGCAGCTTGATCCCAAACTGGTAATCTGGGGGGGCACGGGGGGGGCACGGGGGTCAGGGACACCCCCATGGGGTCAGGGACACCCCCACGGGGGTCAGGGACACCCCCATGGGGACAGGGACACCCCCATGGGAACAGGGACACCCAGCTTGATCCCAAACTGGTAATCTGGGGGGGCACCGGGGGGGCACGGGGGTCAGGGACACCCCCATGGGGACAGGGACACCCANAGCTTGATCCCAAACTGGTAATCTGGGGGGGCACAGGGGGTCGGGGACACTCCCATGGGGTCAGGGACACCCCCACGTGGACAGGGACACCCCCAAAGGGACACCCCTAAAGGGACAGGGACACGCCCATGGGGTCAGGGACACCCAGCTTGATCCCAAACTGGGAATCTGGGGGGGCACGGGGGTCAGGGACACCCCCACGGGGTCAGGGACACCCCCAAAGGGACAGGGACACCCAGCTTGATCCCAAACTGGGAATCTGGGGGGCACGGGGGGGCACGGGGGTCAGGGACACCCCCAAAGGGACAGGGACACCCCCATGGGGTCACCAACCCCAGCTTGATCCCAAACTGGGAATCCTGGGGGGGCACGGGGGTCGGGGACACTCCCATGGGGACAGGGACGCCCTCAAAGGGACAGGGACACCCCCATGGGGTCACCAACCCCAGCTTGATCCCAAACTGGTAATCTGGGGGGGCACGGGGGACAGGGACACCCCCACGGGGTCAGGGACACCCCCAAAGGAACAGGGACACCCAGCTTGATCCCAAACTGGTAATCTGGGGGGCACGGGGGGGCACGGGAGTCAGGGACACCCCCACGGGGTCAGGGACACCCCCAAAGGGACAGGGACACCCCCATGGGGACAGGGACACCCAGCTTGATCCCAAACTGGTAATCTGGGGGGGCACAGGGGTCAGGGACACCCCCACGGGGGTCAGGGACACCCCCACGGGGTCAGGGACACCCCCACGGGGACAGGGACACCCCCATGGGGTCACCAACCCCAGCTTGATCCCAAACTGGTAATCTGGGGGGGCACGGGGGTCAGGGACACCCCCATGGGGACAGGGACACCCCCAAAGGGACAGGGACACCTCCATGGGGTCAGGGACACCCCCAAAGGGACATCCCCAAAGGGACACCCAGTTTGATCCCAGACTGGTAATCTGGGGGGGCACGGGGGTCAGGGACACCCCCACGAGGTCAGGGACACCCCCATGGGGTCACCAAGCCCAGCTTGATCCCAGACTGGGAATTTGGGTGGACAGGGCGAGGAGGGACACAGCAGGAGGTCCCAGAGGGTCCCATGGGGTCCTGTAGGGTCCCATAAGGTGCTGCAGGGTCCCACAGGGTCCTGTAGGGTTTTTTGGGGTCCTGTAGGGTCCCATGGGGCGCTGTGGGGTCCCATGGAGTGCTGTAGGGTCCCACAGGGTCCTGTAGGGTTTTTTGGGGTGCTATAAAGTTCTTTGGGGTCCTGCAGGGTTTTTGGGGTGCTGTGGGGTCCCATGGGGTGCTGCAGGGTGCTGTGGGGTTCTTTGGGGTGCTGTGGGGTCCCATAGGGTTTTTGGGGTGCAGTGGGGTCCCATGGGGTGCTGCAGGGTGCTGTAGGGTTTTTTTGGGCGCATTAGGGTTTTTGGGGTGCTATGGGGTTCTTTGGGGTGCTCTGGGGTCCCATAGGGTTTTTGGGGTGCATTAGGGTTTTTGGGGTGCTGTGGGGTTCTTTGGGGTGCTGTGGGGTCCCATAGGGTTTTTGGGGTGCTGTGGGGTCCCATGGGGTGCTGCACGGTGCTGTAGGGTTTTTGGGGTGCTGTGGGGTTCTTTGGGGTGCTGTGGGGTCCCATAGGGTTTTTGGGGCGCATTAGGGTTTTTGGGGTGCTGTGGGGTCCCATAGGGTTTTTGGGGTGCAGTAGGGTTTTTGGGGTGCTGTGGGGTCCCACGGGGCACCCTGGGGCTCACAGGCGTTCTGGAAGAGCTGCATGTGCATCTCCACCAGCGGGAAGCTCTGCCGGAAGCTGTAGGTCACCAGGATCTTCTTCTTCTGGAAGATCTTCGTCACCTGCCGAGGCCACGGGGTCACCAGGGACCCCTCCCCTGGGACCCCCCCCACCCCGGGACCCCCCGGGACCCCCCGCTCACCACCAGGAGGTCGTTGAAGAGGAAAACCTCGCGCTGGTGCAGCCCCAGGCGCTGGGGCCGGTTGGGGTCGGGCACCTCGTAGAGTTGGCAGCAGCAGACCAGGCGGCGGTGGGGCAGGGACAGCACCTGGGGACAGCCATGGCGGGGGGGGGGTCACACCTGGGACACGGGGACATGGACCCCCGGACCCCCCGGACCTGCCCTGGGGTGGGGATGGTGGCCTTGGTCCTTCACTGCGGTCACACAGAGCGTGGCACTGTTGGGTCACCTTGAATGTCCCATGTGGGTCAATTTGAGTCTCCCCCACAGGTCACCCCAAATGTCCCACGTGGGTCACTTTGAGTGTCCCTCACAGGTCACCCCAAATGTCCCAAATGTCCCACATGGGTCACTTTAAGTGTCCACCACAAGTCACCCCAAATGTCCCAAATGTCCCACGTGGGTCACTTTGAGTGTCCTCCACAGGTCACCCTGAATGTCCCGCATGGGTCACTTACAAGGGTCACCCCAAATGTCCCACATGGGTCACTTCAAGGATCACTCCGAATGTCCCACGTGGGTCACTTTGAGTGTCCTCCAGAGGTCACCCCAAATGTCCCACATGGGTCACTTCAAGGGTCATCCAATTGTCCCACATGGGTCACTTCATGGGTCACCCCAAATGTCCCACGTGGGTCACTTCAAGGTCACCCCAAATGTCCCATGTGGGTCACTGCAAGGGTCATCCCAAATGTCCCACATGGGTCACTTTGAGTGTCCCCCAGAGGTCACCCCAAATGTCCTACATGGGTCACTTCAAGGGTCACCCACAGGTCACCCCGAATGTCTAACGTGGGTCCCATACAATGTCCCCCATGGGTCACCTGGATCATCCCCCATGGGTCACCTGGAACCTGCCCCATGGGTCACCTAGAACATCACTCCCATAGGGCCACTTAGGACATCTCCCATGGGTCACCTGGATCATCCCCCATGGGTCACCTAGAACACCCCCATGGGTCACCTAGAACCTGCCCCATAGGGCCACCTGCCACATCCTTCCCACAGGATCTTCTGGAATGCTGAAACACCCATCTCCCATGGGTGGCCTAGAACACCCTCCCCACCACCGCGTCACCTGGAATGTCTCCTTTGGGTGGCCTAGAACCTGTCCCATGGGGTCACCTGGGCCACCCCCCATAGATCACCTGGCCCCACCCCCTGTGGGTCACCTGGCTCCGCCCCCCCGAGCAGACCCACCGGTTTCTTGCCGACGATCATGCGCTCCACGGCCTGCACCTGGGACACGTGGTCGTCGTTGGTGCGCAGCTCGCGGCTCTGGATGCGCTGGTAGATGCCCACCAGCATGTCCCGGGGGATGTCCTCGCCATTGTCCACCCCTGCGTGACACCCAGACCTGCTCTAGAACCACTCCAGAACCCACAACACCCCCACCCACAAACCTGCAACAGCTGGCGCTGCTCTAGAACCCACAACTCCAGCTCCAGCACTCACTACCAGTGGGTGAGAACCCAATGACATCTGGACCTGCTCTAGAACCCACAAAGTCCAACTCCAGCACTCAATACTAATTGGGTTGATCTAGAACGCCAATGACATACTGACATTGTCGGTCTTCGGAACCTGCAACATCGCAATCCGAGCTCCAAGACCTGCTGACACCCAGACAAAGCTCTAGCAAGCCCAGTACATCCAGATGTGTCTGGAAACCATTGTCACCAATGGCCTGCTCCAACCTGCAACACCTGAACCCACTTAAGTAACCCGCTATGACTTACATTCTGCGCCCATCTAGAGACCCACAACGGCCGTCCACTCTGGCACCATGTGTCATACCTGACCTGCCCCTAGATATCTGGCCACTCTAAGAACCTGCTAGAAGCTGGCCCAATCTAGAAACCCGCAACAACCAATCAGGTCCCACCCAGAACCCATAACCATCCGTTAACCCTGTTCCAGAACCCACAATCCTGGGGCCAACTCTAGGAGCATCGCAACACCAGCCTCTCGCTCAGAACCAGAGCAGCCCAGCGCCTGCTTAGAACCACATCCCACACCCTGCTCCAGAACCCGTGTCCCAAGCAGGAGAACAACCATGCAGGTGTCAGGGCCGGCACAGGGCCTCCCACTTCGCAGGTTCTTGATGGAAGGTCCAAAGAGCTTCACTGCGCTCGCCTTGACGCGGGGCCTGGTAACATGTCGTGTTGAGTGAGGGATGATTGCGAGGCCAGGATGAAGATGGTGTCCGGTTGCTGAACTAGGCGCAGCAGGGCCTGCGTTATCACCGCAGTAGCGCCCTGGCTGCGGGCGGACCACCCCACGCCCATGCGGTCATCGGTGCCCCTCTTGCCAGCTCCACGGCCACCCCTGAAGTGGGGGCAGCACCCCCACGCTTGCAAGGTCACTAAAATGTTTGGGGCCACCACCCTATCGGCGCCTCAGCCCATAGGGTCACCTAGAAATGTGGCCAGCTCACCCCTATGCCCCTCGTCAGCCCATAGGTCACACTAGAACATGGGCCACTGCCTAGGGGCTTCCCGTCCTTGATCTCACAGGGTCATCCTGAGAAAACTTGGCCACCCACCCCTATGGCCGTCCTCTCACCCCATAGGGTCACGCTAGAACGTGGGCCACCACCCCCATGGCTCCTCCTCGATCCACAGGGTCACCTAGAACGTGGGCCACCACCCCCTTGTGTCCCCCTCAGCCCATAGGGTCACCTAGAACAGCCCCACGTCCCACAGGTGCCACCACCCCCTTGTGTCCCCTCTAAACCCATAGGGTCACCTAGAACGTGGGACAGCACCCCCATGGCCCCTCCTTGATCCACAGGGTCACCTAGAACATCACCCTGTGGTCCAGGGGCCACCACCCAGTGTCCTGCCAGTCTGTAGGGTCACCCTGAACAGCCACCACCACCTTGTGTCCCCCTCAGCCCCATGTCCCATAGATTCCACCACCCCCTTGTGTCCCCCCTCAATCCATAGAATGACCGAGAACGTCACCCCATGGTGACCACTGTGTGCTGCTGGTGTCAGGGGCAAAGCAGTGGGGACGTGGGGACAYGGGGACATCATGGGGACAAGGGGACAGGGACCCACCCCTCACCTGAAGGCCTCGATCAAGCGCTCGACCTTCTGCGCCTCCCCCTGCACCCGGATGTGGGACTGGAACTTCCGCAGGGCCTCGTCCAGCTCCATCCCGGAGAAATCCATCTCGTCCACCACGCAGCTGCCGGGACCCCGCCACAGGGATGGCTCTGGGGGCTGCCCCTGTCCCCGAGGTGTCCCCCAGCCCCAAGGATGTCCCTCTGTCCCCGGATGTGTCCCCCCCATCCCCAGTGTCCCCCAGCCCCAAGGTTCCCCTCTGTCCCCCCATTGTGTCCCCCCAGCCCCGCGGTGTGTCCCCCGCCATCCCCAGCATGTCCCCCCATTCACCCGGCATGTTCCCCCATCCCTGCCCATGTTCCCACAGCCCGGTGTGTCCCTCCCCCGAGCCCCCTGTGTGTCCCCTTTCCCAACGTGTCCCCTCATCCCCGGGTGTCCCCCGTCCCTACTGGTTCCCCCCGCTCCCCGGCTCCGCTCCTCTCAGCCCCAGCGACTTGTGTCCCCCCGGTCCCTGTCGTGTCCCCCTGTCCCCCCCATCCCCACCATGGTCCCCCCCATTCCCCGGTCTGTGTCCTCCCTCATCCCCGTACTCGAGGACGTCGCGGATTTGAACGTGTTCTGCGCGGTGTGCCCAGTGAAACTTCGCCGTCAAATGCTGCCCCCGGCGTCAGCCTGTGCCGCCCAGGATGACAGTGGGCGCAACGCCCACGAGGTGGTACCGACAGGAACCTCCTCTCGATCTACGTACGGATCCCCTCTCCTCGCTCTCCTGGAAGGGGCGTGTGTCAGCCCGTGGTGGCAGCCATTGGTGGCTCAGCCATGATGGTCAGCCATGGTGGGCAAGCCATGGTGGTCACTCTGGATGTAGAGTGACCATAGAAACGTCAACCTGCCCCAGCTCTCAAGCGGCCACCTGGTCACCTATGTAGCGTCACCTCAGTGGACATCGCTTCCCTAAAGGGTCACCTGGAACCTGTCTGTCTTGAGCAAGTGGGTGACCTGGAATGTCACTGTAGGGCTACCTAGAACTTCACCCTAGAGTTACCTAGAACAGCACTGTAGATTTACCTAGAACATCACCATTGGGTCACCTAGAACATCATTGTGGGGTTCTACAGGGTCCCCCCGCATGGTTACCTAGAACTTCACCATAGGGTCACCTAGAACATCATTGTGGGGTTCTACAGGGTCACCTGGAGAACATCACTCTGCCCTCACTATAGGCTCACCTAGAGCTTCACTGTAGGGTCACCTAGAATGTCATTGTGGGGTTCTACAGGGTCATCTCAAACATCCCCCTATCCTCACTATAGGGTCACTGAGAACTTCACCCTGCCCTTGCTATAGGGTCACCTAGAACTTCACCTGAGGGTCACCTAGAACACCATTGTGGGTTCTCCAGTGTCACCTGGAACATCCCCCCATCCTTGCTATAGGGTCACCTAGAACGTCACCCAGCCCTTTCCATAGGGTCACCTGGAACATCCCCCCATCCTTGCTATGGGGTCACCTAGAACTTCACCGTACGGTCACCTAGAATGTCATTGTGGGTTTCTACAGGGTCACCTGGAACATCCCTCTGTCCTCACTATAGGCTCACCTAGAACTTCACCTTAGGGTCACCTAGAACGTCATTGTGGAGCTCTACTGGGTCATCTCAAATATTCTCGTCCTTGTTATTGGGTCATCTAGAACATCACCTTAGGGTCAGCTAGAATGTCATTGTGGGGTTCTACAGGGCCACCTCAAACATCTCCCCATCCTTGCTATAGGGTCACTTAGAACGTCACTCTGCCCTTTCTATAGGGTCATCTAGAACATCACCGGAGGGTGACCTAGAACATCATTGTGGGGTTCTACGGGGTCATCTGAAACATCCCCGTCCTTGCTATGGGGTCACCTAGAACATCACTCTCCCCTTGCTATAGGCTTAGCTAGAACATCACCATAGGGTCACCTAGAACATCACCCCGCCCTTGGCGTCACCAACAACCCCACCCCACCCTTCCCCTGCTGACCATGACAGCCCTGCATGGCCCCACTGCCGGACCCCCAGACCCCACCCAACG
>NDFG01000121.1:40493-51777 GCA_002167245.1 Sporophila hypoxantha | reverse complement strand
GTCCCACCCTGCAGCCCCACCGCTCGATTGGCCCCCGCCCCTGCCTCTCTGTGCCTCATTTGGCCCCCTCCGCCTTTTCACCCTATCCCCACCCCACCCTTTCCTCTCAGCCCCTCCCTCCTTCGCCCCCGCCCCCTGACCCGAGCTCGGTCCACGTTTGAGCCCCCACCCCCCTTTTGGCCCTTGCCCCTGAGCCCACTCCCCTCCCAGTCTCCGCCCCCTAGAGCTCCCGTGGCCCCGCCCTGACCCCGCCCCCTGCCGCAGCGAGGAGCTGGCCACCCGTCCCCGCGTGCCGCCGCTGCTCGCAGGATGGCCCCAGCATACACGCCCTGAGGCCTCAGACAGCGAACTGCCCAGGCACCGCACATCTCCTGTGAGTGACACACCTGGGACCACACCTGGGACACACCTGGGACACCACCCTGGGGCTAACCTGGACACAACCTGTACAGCCCCGACCGTTACAAGCGCCATTGAGCCCGGACCAGCGATTGTTAGGGACTGCACAGCGTGCAGCTGACACACCTGGGACACACCTGGACACACCTGTACAAGCCCCGTACAGCGCCCTGAGCCCCGCGACACGACTGTGGGACTGCACAGACCCAGTGACGTACTGACACATCCTGGGACAGGTGAGTGACACACCTGAATACAGCGCCCTGACCCCCGGACAGCGACTTGGGGACTGCACAGGTGAGTGACGACACCTGGATACCACCCTGGACACACCTGGCCGGTACCTCGGGACACACCTGGGACCACCTACCTGGCCACGGTAACCGGGGACACACCTGACACGCCGTATACAGCCGCCGTACAGCGCCCCTGAGCCCGGACACGCGGACTGTGGGACTGGCACAGGGGATGAACACCTGCGGGACACGACCTGTGAACAGCCCCGTACAGCGCCCTGAGCCCGGACAGCGACTGCCGGGCCACCCCGCACAGTTCGTGATTGACACCACCTGCGACAACACCTGACACACCTTAGGGACAACATCCTGGACCCACACCTGTCACAGCCCCCGCTACAGCGCCCTTGACTCGCCCGTGACTCAGCAGACCGGCCGGCTCCCGCACAGTGTGAGTGACACCACCTGCGGACACACCTGGGACACCACCTGTCTACACGCGCCTGAGCGCCGTCGGACAGTGACTGCGGCACCTGCACAGGTCGAGTGACATCACCTGGGACAACAACCTGGACACCACCTGGGACCACACCTGTACAAGCCCCATACAGCACCCTGAGCCCGGCAGCGACTGCCGGGACTGCACAGTTCGAGTGACACACCGGGACACACCTGGCGGTACCTGGGCACACCTGGACACCCACTCGGGGAACCACACCTGGGACATACACGTGCGGGACACACCTGGACACACCTGACACACCTGTACAGCCCCCGTACAGGCGCCCTGAGCGTCGTGGAACAGCGATGTGGGACTGCCACAGCGTGAGTGAACACCTCGGGAACAGTGATGTGACACACTGGGACAAACACCCTGGGGACCACCACCTGGGACACACCTGCCAATGGTACCGGGGACACACCTGTCTTACAGGCCCCGTTTTCACGCCCTGACCCCGGACAGACGACTGCCGGCACCGCACAGGTGAGTGACACAGGAACATTGGTGACTGCCGTTTTCTCACGTGACACACTGCGAACACGTGAGTGAACACAACCGTACACGCCCCCTACAGCGCCCTTGAGCCCCCGTGAAACCAGCGAGCTGCGGCACCACACAGGTGCGGTGACACACCGTGTATGCCACACCATGGGACACACCGGGACACACCTGGCGGTTACCTGGACAACCACGCCTGGCCCCTGGACCCCTACAGCCCGCTAACAGCCCACTTGAGCCCCGGGACAGCGCTTGCGGCACCGCACAGTCGTGCACGTGACTGACACACCTGGGCACACCTTGGAGACAGTCGTGAGTGACACCCCCTGTACACCCGCTACAGCGCCCTGAGCCCGCGACAGCGACTGTGGACGCTGGCACAGTTGAGGAAACCTGGGACACACCTGGGACCACACCTGGGACAACCTGCTGAGCAGCCACCTATTGCTACAGCGCCGCTGAGCCCGGACAGCACCACTCGGCACCGCACAGGTGGGTTAGCTCGCAGTGACACAACCTCGGGACAGGTGCAGTGACCACACCTGTTTACAGCCCCCGTACATGCCTCGAGCCCAGACAGCGACTGCCGGCACCACACCGGTGAGTGTCTGACTACACTCCTCGCGGACACACCTACCTGGTCCTATTGTACCTGTACAACGTCCCTGAGCCCAGACAGTGACTTGTGTGGAGCCGCACAGTTGAGTGAGTGAACATCCCTGGTCACACCCTCGCCTCCCCACGCCCGTCCATCCTCCACGCCCCCCCATGGACTCCTGGTGACCCGCTTTTCCCCCCTCTTCCCCAGCGCCGCGCCCCGGCACGTTTCAGGCGTCCCCCGCGGTGGCGTCCCCTGAGTCTGTCACGACCCCTGTGAATGGACCCCTGCTGACCCTGTGCTGACCCTCGCTGACCCTCGTGTGACCCGTGTGACATCCCCGCTGTCCCCCTGTCCCCAGCGCCGCGCCCTGGGCTACGCTGCAGCGGCGGACCAGCGGGTCCGGTGGCGCCGTGCGCGGCAGGTCGCTGTGGGGCTGGTTGCTTGCTTGCTGCGCTGCCCCTGCGGTCGGGACACGGCCGGGGTGCGGTGCGTGTGCGCGGGGACAGCCCGGCCATGCTGGTTGGGCGTTCTCCTGGGGCGCTGCGTACTGATGGCACCTGGACACCTGGGGCACACCCTAAGGGACACACCTGGGGAATGGACACACCTGGCCACACCTGGGGACAATGGGAACACAATGGTGTCACAGAAGCTGTCCCTGGGGTACAGCGGCCATCGGCGTTGCTTCCTGGGGCCTGTGGAGTCACCTGGACACCTGGGGACACACCTGGGCCACACTGGGGGACAGGGACACACCTGGGCCACACATCTTTTTCGGCAATGGGTCACACTGTCCTGGGGACAGCGTGCCATCGCTGCTGCCTGCGGCCTGCGTGAGTCACCTGGGACATTGGGGGGAGCACACCTGGGTGACACACCTGGGAATGGGGGAGAACACACCGTGGGCACACCTGGGGGACATTGGAACACAATGGTGTCAACAAGCTGTGCTGGCGACAGCGGCCATCGGCGTGTCTGGGGGCCTGCGTTGAGTCACCTGGGGACCACCTGGGAAAGTGGGACACACCTGGGACACCCACCCTGGGACATGGGAACACCGAATGGCGGTCACAGCTTGTCCTTGGGACAGCGGCATCGGCGTGCTCCTGGGGGCCTCGGAGTCAACCTGGGACACCTGGGCACACCCTGCGGACGTGGGACACACCTGGGACGTTGGGGACACACCTGGGGGACATGGGACACACCTGGGTCACAGCTGTCCTGGGACAGCGGCATCAGCGTGCTCCTGGGGGCCCTGCCGTTGAGTCACCTGGGACACCGGCACACCTGGGACATGGGGACACCTGGGACGTGGGGACACACCTGGGTCAGGTATTGTTCTGCGGTACTTTGTGGGGCTGAAGGTCAAGACTGTCTGGAGGGGTCAGAGGGTCAGTGAGTCAGTGGCCAGATAGGCTCAGTGTCAGAATGGTTCAGCTTGCGTCAGAGGGGTCAGCGGTCAGACAGCGTCAGTGGTCCAGATGTCACGGTCAGAGTCAGAGGTCAGAGTTCATTGTTCAGTGGTCAGCCAGTGGTCAGTGGCAGTTGTTATTGTGTTCAGTGCGTCATTGGTCAGTTGGTTTATTGTCAGTGAGGTCACTTGGTCAGCATCATTGTCAGAGGCGATCGGTCAAGTTTTCATTAGGTCATGGGGTCACTGGTCAGGTCGGTCCACTGAGGTCACTTTGGTCAGTTGGTCATTGCGTTCAGTTGGTCCAGTTCAGGTCACTTGGTCAGTTGAATCATTGGTCAGCTCTGGTTCATTTCGGTCACGTTCATTTGCAGGCTCAGTTCGGTCTTGATGGTCACTGTTTCTGATTGCCGTCCGAGCAGTCCTAATTTGGTCCACCTGTTCATTGGCTCACAGGTCACCTGGTGGTCAGCCCCTCGGTCATGTCCGTTCCCTCTGTCCGCAGATGCTGCTGACCGCCTGTCCTGAACCCGCGTGGCCACCAACGGGCTGGACCCCGGTGAGCGGGGGTGAGGGGCTGGGGACCCCTCCCAATCCCTACCCATGGCGTGCCCGCCGCTGACCCTCGCCCCGTGGACGTCACGCAGGGCGGGCGCTGCGCTGCTGTCGGGGCGCTGGGCCCGAGCCGGGGGCCGTGGGGTCTGCGGCGCTTCCTGAGCGCGGCCTTCCACCTGCGCGCTGGCGCGTGGCCTGGGGCCGAGCTGCTATGGTGTGAGCCATCAGCGGGGTGGGCTTAACGGGCATGGGCGGCTATCCATGCTGGGGCCTCACCTGCCGCGGCGCTGGGCGGGGCCGAGCTGCTATTTGTGAGTGAGAGATTGGGCGGGCCTTGTCTGGGCCGGCGGAGCCAGCTGCTGTGAGCACACAGGGGGCGAGCTAAGCAGGCGGGGTCCGAGCCGCTGCTGGGTGAGAGAATGCGGCGGGGCTACACGGGGTGGCAAGGGCCAACGGGAGGGCGGGGCTTAGCTGTATGAGAAGATGGCAGGCTAATGGGGCATGGGCGGGGCCTGAGCTGCTTGGCTGGTGAAAATTGGGGCGGCTCTAATGGATGGGCGGGTTGAGCTGTCTGCTAAGAATGGTGGTAATGGGGGGCTGTGGCTAATGGGTGGCGAACTGAGAAGCTGCTGTGAAAAGGGGCGCATATGGGAAGGGTGGGGCCGGGAAGGTGGTGGGATGGCAGGGCTGAACGTCGTGCTGTGGGAGGGCGTGGCTGAGTGGAGGCGCAAAGGTAGGCCAACTGGGCGTGGCTTCCCCCTCCTGATGGCCGTGGCAGAAAAGGTACGGTCTGGCGGTGCGGTGTGTGGTGGAGTGGGCGGAGCCTATCACCTCCGTGTCCCCTCCCTCCCACCCAGGCTGTACCTGAGCCCCGACTGGCGGTGCTTCCTGGCGTGCCGCTGGGCCGCCCTCAACAACGGCCGCGGGCGTGATGGGCGGGGCTTGGCTGGCGCTGCTGGGGCGTGGGTCTCTGGCCCCGCCGCGTGCGCGCGGTCGCCCGCCCCCCTGGCCCGCGCGGGGCTGCTGCTGGCGCTTGCTTGCGCTGGCACGTGGTCCCTGCGCCACCCCTACCCCCGACCCGCCACGCGTGAGTTGTCACACCCCTCCCCTCCCCGTGCTAATGAGAGGCTAATTGAGGGCCTGGCTGACCCTCGCCGTCCCCCCCAGGTGTGCCTGCGCCCCCCCGGCCGGACCCCCTCCCGGCCCTGCGCCCCCCCGCGCCCCCCTAACGCCCCTCCCCGGGCGTCCCCCCGGCCCGCAGGGGCGCTGCCGCCCTGCCCGCGGCCCAGCGCGCGGGCTCCCATGGCGCTGAGTACCGGGGGGGCGGGGCCAACCACGGAACACGCCCACGGGGCGGTGTGGGCACAGTGGGGGCGGAGCACCCTGAGGGGTGGGTGGGGGTGGCCAGTACAGGCACCGCACAGCGGAGTGTTGGCTTCCACCCCCTTCTGGGTTAATTTAGGGGCCGGGTCATGAGTGGGGTGGGGGTCACCTCAGCATCATGGTGGCGCGGTCACAGGTCGGTGGGGTTTCAACCAGGGGGCATTGGGGGGCACAGAGGTGGGGTCACCCCGAGGTCATGGGGTGGTGATGGGGACTTTGGGGTACCCTGAGCATGGTTGAGGTCACAAGGGGTTCATAGTGGGTGGGGTCACCCCGAGGTCATGGTGCGGTCACAGGAGGTCATGGAGGGTGGGGTCACCCCGAGGTCACGGAGGGGCTGTGGGCGTGCTCTCACCATGTTCCCCACCTCTTAGGGAACCTGTGGCCGCCCCCCAGAGGCGGGGCTGGGGCGGGCTGAGCAGGAAGGAGGGGCGGGGCCGACGCCTCCTTTGGAGCCCTTGCTGTGGTGAGCCTCCCCTCGGCCGCTGGTTGAGGGGGACCCCGAAAATGGGGAGGGGGACCCCAAAATAGGGAAGGGGACGCCAAATTGGGGGAGGGGGACCTGAAATGGGAGGGAAGGCAAAGGGGAGGGGTAAAACTGGGGAGAGGGACCCAAAAACAAGGGAGGACTCAAAGAGGGGGATACCCAAAACAGAAGGGGGGGACCCAAAATGTGGAGAGAAACCAAGATATGGGAGGGGTTTTATGAAGGCAGTTGGGATTTGTGGGAGTCCCAAAGGGTGTTTGTGTTCAAGGTAATTTCTGGGTGTCCCAAAGGTGCCCTGGATATTTTGGGTTTCAGGGTAATTTGGGTCCCAGGGTGCTGTGGAAGTATTTTGGGTTCAGCTGATTTCGGGGTTCCCCGGGTGTCTCAGGAGTATTTTGGGGTTCAGGCTGATTTCGGGTCCCAGGGGTTGCTGGGGGGTTGCAGCCGCTGGGCTCCGAGCTCGGGATTGTCGTCGCTCCAGTTCCCGCCGGAGCTCTCGGGGCAGCCGCAGCCACGCCCTGGCGCTGTATCCCAAAACCTCAACCGCGGGTTCACCCCGGAAACTGGGGGACCCCGAAACCGCGGGGGGATCCTGGAAAACATGGGGGGGACCCCAAAAACCTGGGGAGGTTCAGACCCCGAAAATCTGGAGGTCACCATGGCCATGGCCGTGAGCTGTATACCGACCCCAAATCGGGGGGGACCCCAAGATGGAAGAGGACCCCAAAACCTCGGGGGGTCTGGAACGTGGGAGGTTTGGACCCAAAACCTTGGGTGAGCAGTTAGGGGGACCGCCGAAACCTGGGAGTCACCATGGCCACAGCCCTGGGCTGTATCCAAACCCAAACCGGGGGACCCAAAACTGAGGGGACCGCCAAAAACTGAGGGGATCCTGAACGATGGTGGGGGCATCACCAAACATGGGGTCACCATGGCCACATCCACGCCCGTGGGCTTGTATCCAAACCAACCTGGGCCACCCGAAACCGCGGGCACCCCAAAACCGCGGGGGACCCCAAATGCTGAGGGGGATCTGGAACATGAGAGGACCCCAAAAACCTTTGGGGGGGGAGTCCCCAAGTTCTTAGGGGTTACCCCTAAATATCCTGGGCGAGTCATTCAGGCCGCGGCCCTTGAGCGTGTAATCCCAAACCCGAACCGGGCACCCGAAACCGGCGGGGGACCCCAAAAACCGCAGGGGATCCTGGGAACACTTGGAGGACCCCAAAACCTTGGGGGGACCCCAAAAACCTTGGGGGCAAAGCCCAGTTAGGGGGGGCCCCCAAAACCTGGAGTCATCACAGCCACGGCCCTGGGTATCCAAACCCAATCGGGGGGACCCCCAAAAAACCGGGAGGGGACCCCAAAACTGAGGGGGAGCTGGAACATGGGGGGGGATCCTCAAAACATGAGGGAACCCCAAAACCTTGGGAGTTGCGATCACTGGCCATGGCCCTGGGCTGTATCCAAACCCGAAAACCGGGGCACCCGAAAACCGCTAGGGGGGATCATGGAACATTGGGGCGACCCCACAAACCTTGGGGGAGGCCAGTTAGGGGGACCCCAAAACCTGGGAGGACCCCAAAACCTGGGAGTCTCAGACCCCAAAAACCTGTGGGGTGACCATGCGCCACGGCCCCTGGCTGTATCCACACCCAAACCGGGCAGCCCTCCAAAACCGCGGGGGCACCTCAAAAACCGCGGGGGATCCGAAACATGGAGGGGACCCCACAAACATGGGGCGAACCCCAAAACTTGGGAGGTGTCAGGACCCCGAAGACTCTGCACGGGTCCAGCCCATGGGCCATGGCCCTGGGCTGTATCAAACCCAAATCGGGGGGGACCCCCAAAAACTGGGGGGGACCCCCAAAAAATCGAGTGGGGAGCCCAAAACCATGGGGGGTCACCTATGGCCACAGCCACGGTCCCTCGGGTTGTATCCGACCTCAAATGCCATCAGGGGACCCCGAAACTGGGGGGACCCAAAAAGTGCGGGGAGACCCCAAAACTGGGGGGGGGGATCCTGGAACTGGGTAAGTACCCCAAAAAACCTGGGCGACGTCACCACGGCCCTGGGCTGTATCCGACCCCAAGGGGCACCAAAATGGGGGGGGACCCCAAAACCTGGGAGGGACCCCCAAAAACATGGTGGATTTTTGGATTGGGGGGATTTTGGGGTTTTTGGGTTTTTTTGGGTTTTTTGGGCTTTTCCTTGCACAGGCAGACCTGAGCGCGGCGCTGGCTGCTGGGGGCCAGCGTGGAGGGGCAACTGCTGTGGCGGGGACAAGTTGAGAGCGGGGACACGGACAGCTGTTGTCAACCGCGGGGGGTCACGAGCGTCACCGCGGGCGTCCCCGATTCCCCAGGGTCCCCGAATGTCACCTTAAGGGTTCTCCCTTGTGGCGTTCACAGTGTTCACCGTCCCGGGCAGTGTTCCCCATGCTTGTCTCCAATGTCCCTTCGTGTCCCCGCAGGCTTCGAGTGCCACCCTGGGCGGTGTCCCCGTTAGCTGGTCTCCCATGGTCCCGGCCAGTGTCCCCATGTGCCTTCTCGTGTCCCCCACTCTGTCCGTGCTGTCCGCCGCAGGTTCCCGTGCCACCCTGGCATTGTCCCCAGGCACTGTCCCAATGTCCCTCTCGTGTTCCCCTTTAAGTTCGAGGTCCACCCTGGCGGTTGTCCCCGTGCTGTCCCCATGGTTCCCTCACGTCGTCCCCTTTAGGTTCGCGTGCCACCCGTTTGTGTTCCCCATGTCCCCAGGCACTTGTCCCCAATTGTCCCTCTCGTGTCCCCTTTTAGGTTCGGTGCCACCCTTGGGCATGTCCCGGGCAGTGTCCCCATGTCCCTCTCGTTCCCCTTTCTGCCCCCTCTGTCCCCTTTAGTTCGGTTGCCACCCTTGGGCATTGTCCCCGTGCTGTTCCCATGTCCCCCTCGTGTTCCCCGGCAGGTTCCGTGCCACCCTTGGCTGTGTCCCCATGTCCCTCTCGTTTCCCCGCAGGTTCGTGCCACCCTGGGCTGTCCCCATTGTCCCTCTCGTGCTCCCCGCAGGTTCGGTGCCACCCTGGGCGGCTGTCCCCGTGCCTGTCCCGCATGTCCCCGTGCTGTCCCCGATGTCCCAGCGTGTCCGCGTGTGTCCCTGGACATTGTCCAGCCAGGCGTGGCCCCATTTGTTCCCTGCTCGTGTCCCCGCCAGGTTCGCGGTGCCAGCCTGGCTCTGGGTGGTCCCCGTGCTGTCCCCATGTCCCTCTCGTGTCCCCGCAGGTTCCGGTTGCCACCTGGGCCGGGTCCCCAGGCACTGTCCCCAGTCCCTCTCGTGTCCCCGCAGGTCGGTTGCCACCCTGGGCGGTGTCCCCCGTGCGGCCGTGTCCCTGGCCCTGGGCCGTGGCTGCCCGTTGCTGGGGGCGGGCTGCTCTCGGCGGGGGGGCGCGGCTACAGGCGCTGTGCTGGGCGGGTCCCGCCTCCTGCGCGCGCGGCGCGGACACGGGCGCTGCGCCTGCCGCGCGTTGAGTGTCACGCCCACGGGGTCCCAGTGTCCCAGGGGGTCCTCGGTGTCCCCAAGGGGTCCTAGTGTTCCTAAGGGAGTCCCCATGTCCCCAAGGGGTCCCCCAGGGTGCGTCCCGGGTCCCTAAGGCGGGTCCCCAATGTCCCCAAGGGGGTCCCCCAATGTCCCCAAGATGTCACCAGGGGGTTCCCGGGTCCCTAAGAGGGTCCCCAATGTCCCCAAGGTGTCCGTCCGTGTTCCCCAAGGGTCCCAGTTGTTCCTAAGGGAGTCCCGATGTCCCCAAGCGGTGTCCCCAGAGGTCCCCAATAGGGGGTCCCCAATGTCCCTATGGGGGTCCTAAGGGTCCCCAAGGGTGTCCCCAGAGGGTCCCCAATGTCCCCAAGGGGGTCCCCAATGTCCCTAAGGGGGTCCTAAGGGTCCCCAATGTCCCCAAGGGTGTCCCCAGAGGGTCCCCAATGTCCCCAAGGGGGTCCTCGGTGTCCCCAAGGGGTCCCAGTGTTACTAAGGGAGTCCCCGATGTCCCCAAGGGTGTCCCCAGGGAGGTCCCGGGGTCCCTAAGGGGGTCCCCAATGTCCCTACGGGGGTCCTCAGGGTCCCCAAGGGTGTCCCCGGAGGGTCCCCAATGCCCCTAAGGGGGTCCCCAATGTCCCTATGGGGGTCCTAAGGGTCCCCAAGGGTGTCCCCAGAGGGTCCCCAGTGTCCCCAAGGGTGTCCTCCGTGTCCCCAAGGGTGTCCTCCGTGTCCCCAAGGGGTCCCAGTGTTCCTTAGAGAGTCCCCGATGCCCCCAAGAGTGTCCCCAGAGGGTCCCCAATGTCCCTAAGGGGGTCCTCAGTGTCCCCAAGAGTGTCCCCAGAGGGTCCTGGGGTCCCCAAGTGGTCCCCAGTGTCCCTAAGGGTGTCCCCAAGGGTATCCCCAGGAGGTTCCCAATGTCCCAAGGGTGTCCCCAATGGGTCCCCCATGTCCCCAAAGTGGTCCCCAGGGGGTCCCGGTGTTCCTAAGGGAGTCCCCAGTGCCCCTAAGGGTGTCCCCAGTGTCCCCAGGGATGTCCCCAGGGGGTCCCGGTGTCCCTAAGGGTGTCCCCAGAGGGTCCCCAAGGGGGGTCCCCAAGGGGTCCCGGTGTCACTAAGGGTGTCCCCAGTGTCCCCAGGGGGTCCCAGTGTCCCCAAGGGGGTCCCCAAGGGTGTCTTGGTGTCCCTAAAGGGGTCCCCAATGTCCCCAGGGGGTCCCTAAGGGTGTTCCCGGTATCCCTGAGCGGGTCCCCCATGTCCCTAAAGGGGTCCCGCTGTCCCCGGGCTGTCCCGGGGCTGTCCCCATGTCCCCTCCATGTCCCAAGGGGATGTCCCAATTTCCCCAGGGATGTCCCTTCCATGTCCCCCTTGGTGCTGGCCCGGGGATGTCCCCAGGGGATGTCCCCATGTCCTCTCCGTGTCCCCATGTCCGTCTGTCCCCTCAGTGTCCGTCTGTCCCCTCAGGCTCTGTCCCGGGGCCGGCTCTGGCCGCTGTTGGTGACCTTGCTGATGTCCCCATGTCCCTCAGTGTCTGTCTGTCTGTCTGTCCCCTCAGGCTCTGTCCTGGCGCCAGCTCTGGCCGCTGTTGGTGACCCTGCTGATGTCCCCATGTCTGTCTGTCCCCTCAGTGTCTGTCTGTCCCCTCAGGCTCTGTCCCGGGGCCGGCTGTGGCCGCTGTTGGTGACCCTGCTGATGTCCCCATGTC
>NDFG01000121.1:5880-19844 GCA_002167245.1 Sporophila hypoxantha | reverse complement strand
AGGGAGGCTACCTGGCAGAGTCACCACCGGCTTTAGGAACCCCCCGGGGCACCTGCGGGCACCAGGAGGGGTCACCCCCACCGATCAGAGACCCTTCCTGGGCCCCTGCGGGACACCACCCTCCCCATCGGGCTCATCTCCCCCGCCATCAGCCCCAGGGACCTCCCGGGGCTACCGGGGAACCGTCCCGGATCCCGGAGGGTCTCACGGGAGACCCCGGCCCCTCCTTTGCCGTACCCGCGGGGGTGGGGGGCAGCAGCCGGCGCCGTTTCAGTTGTTGCCCCTCTCGAGCGCCGCTGCCGAGCGCGAAGTGCCGGGKGGGCAACGGCAGCGACCCCCCCCGGGGCAGCTCCGCCGCCCAGCGCGGGGGTCCCGGGGCCCTGGGTGGGGGGAACAAGGAGGGGTCGGTCGGGGCTGGGAACATCCCCCAGCGGGGTCTGGGTCCCTCCAGAGCCCCCTCCCCAGTTACAGGCCGGGAGTCCCGGCATGGGGACAGCATCAGGGCTGACGGGACCCCCTCCCCAGTTACAGAGACCCCCCTCTCCTTTCAGGGGTCCCAGCAGGTCGCACGGGGACAGGGCTGATGGGACCCCCTCCCCAGCTGCAGGGAACCCTCCAGAGGGGGGTTCTCCCCCTGAGGGTCATGGTACCTGTCCCCCACCCAGCGGCGCCGGGGCGGTGCCGAGCTCTCCAGCTCCTCGTCGTGGCTGATGTCCCCCGTGTCCCCTCCCGGCTCCTCCGCATCCTCGGCCGCGGGGGCTTCCTCCTCCTGGTCCCCCCCATCGGAGCGCCGCCTGCGCACAGGGCGGTGAGCACCCCCGGTCCAGCCCGGGGAACCCCCTCCGGGTTTCGGGGTGTCCCCCAGCCCCCCGTACCTGCCGCCGTGGGAGGGGGGCGCGGGGTCCTCCCGTTCGGTGGGCGYGGGGCTGGGGACGGGGGGCGGCTCCGAGAGCAGGGGGGAGCCGGGCCCGGAGCCGTAGAGCGTCTCGGGGGCCTGCGGAGAGAGGCGGGGTCGGTGGGCGTGGCCTGGGACAGGTGTGGCCATTCGGTGTGGATTTTGGACAGGTGGGCGTGGCCTGGGACAGGTGTGGCCACTTGGAGTGGCTGTGGGGCAGGTGTGGCCTGTGGGCATGGCCAGGGTGGGACAGGTGAGGCCGGTGGGCGTGGGCAGTGGGTGTGGCCAGGAGAAAGGTGTGGTCAGTGGGCGTGGCCAATGGAAAGGTGCTGTCGGTGGGTGTGACCAAGGAAAAGGTGTGGTGGGTGGGCGTGGCCAATGGAAAGGTGCTGTCATTGGCCGTGGCCAATGGAAAGTTGCTGTCATTGGGTGTGGCCAATGGAAAGGTGTGGTGGGTGGGCGTGGCCAAGGGAAAGGTGTGGTGGGTGGGCGTGGCCAAGGGAAAGGTGTGTTTGTGGGCGTGGCTCACTGCGTAGGTGAGCGGCTCCTCCGCAGCGGCGTCCCCGCCCTCGTCCCCCTCCAGGTCACTCAGTGCCCGGCGCATCTCAGGGCCCAGCGCCTGCAGCGTCTGCAGCCCGGCCTGGGGGGACACCGCAGGGTCACCTGGTGACACCTGGTGACACCTGGTGACCCCCCCAGCCCCACCTGGGCTGTGTCACACCTGCAGCGCACACTCGTTGCTGGGGCCAGCGTTGGCGCCCAGCATCCCCCGCTCCTTCCGCCGCCGGAACTTGCGGAAATAGTCCTGGATCAGGAAGGTGGCGTAGAACTTCCCGACGGTGACCTCCTCCTCTGGGGGACACGCACGGGGGGTCAGGGGACAGCCGGGGGGCTCGGAGGGGACAGGCCAGGGGACACCCCAGAACCCAGCACAACAGGAGAGCCGCCGGCTCGCAGCCGCGCTTTAGAGATAGCGCACACGTCTACGAAAAGGCTTTGAGAGAGTCTTCAGGAACGCGCGCTAGTACGCAGAGTGACGAGACAAAAGGTCAAGCGCCCAGGCCCCCCAGACCCCTCCAGCTTCCCCCCAGAACCCCCCAGAGCCTCCTCCTATAATCCCCGCTTCCAGAACCCCCAGTATCCCCCAGAACCCCCCAGACCCCCATAAGCCTCCGAGAACCCCAGAGCCCCCAGAGCCCCAGACCCCACCCCAGACCCCGCAGAAGCCCACCCAGACGCCGCAGGCCCCCAGCCCTCCAGCCCCATCCAGACCACCCCTAGAGAACCCCCCAGACCGCCTCCAGAACCCCCGGCCAGGCCCCCCCAGCCCCCCACACCCCCCAAATCCCCCCAGACTGCTCCCAGAACCCCCCAGATCCTCCAGAACCCCCAGGCCCCCCAACGCGCCCCAACCCCCCCAACCCCCCCCAGACCCCACACACCCTCGGGTGGGGGATGACCTCGTCCAGCAGCTTCGGCTTCGTCCTCTTCCAGATCTTCTTCACCACAGCCCGGAGCTCCTTGTTGGCCACATCCAGGTTCCCTACAGGGACAGGGGGGGACACACAGCCATGATTGTCACCTTGTCACCCCCTGCTGTGCCCTGTCCCCTCCTGGCTCCCCACCTTCCGTCTTGATCTTGAGGGAGGTGCGGACCAGGGCGAAGAGCGTCGCGTTGAAGGTGACGGTGCCGTCCGAGTTGAGGGGCATGTTCATGGCCACCAGGCGCTGGGCAGGGGACAAGAGAGGGTGAATCTGGGGTGGCTGCCCCCCAGGAACACCCCAAATCCCCCCAGGGACCCCCCGAAATGTAGGGGGATACAGTATGGGTAAATGAAGCTGGTATAGAATGTAATCTTATCCCCTAAAGAGTTGCAGCTGAACCAATTACTAAAGATTAGGAGCAAGCCTGATGTGGACAGGCCACACCTGCAGCCAATCAGAAGAGTGCTATAAAAGAGTGGATTGGTGGGAACTGGAGTCAGGTGGCTGCTGCGAGGATGAGGAAGAGTCAGTGCCTAGAGGAGAAACATCAAGGGGGTACGAAACTCTGGCAATATGGAACCCTTGCAATGTAATGACAATAGAACTCTTGCAATATAATGACATGCAATGGTGACCCCGACGTGATTTGGGAAAAATGACTACATGACTCCATGGATTCAGGAAAAAGGATTTTGACTATATGACCCTGTTGATTCGAGAGAAAAGGACTTGACTATATGACCTCATGGATTTGGGACTAAACTCTATGACCCCGTGGATTCGGGGAAAAGGACTTGAATACTAAACTGTTGGTAAAATATATCAATTGCAGCTATAAAATTGCAGCTAAAACCTGTAGCCAATAAGAAGAGTGTTATAAAAGAGTGGATTGGTGGGAACTGGAGTCAGGTGGCTGCTGTGAGGATGAGGAAGAGTCAGTGCCTGGAGGAGGAACATCAAGGGGGTACGAAACTCTGGCAATATGGAACCCTTGCAATGTACTGACAATAGAACTCTTGCAATATAACGAGAACCAATGGTGACCCTGACGTGATCCAGGAAAAATTACTACATGACTCCATGGATTCGGGAAAAAGGATTTGACTATATGACCCCATAGATTTGGGAGAAAAGGACTCGACTATATGACCCCGTGGATTCAGAGAAAAGGACTTGAATACTAAACTATTGGTAAAATACATCAGTTGCAGTTATTAGTGTTTGTTAAATACGAGTATAAAAGATTTTGAAGATAAGTACTTCGTAAACTGAGAAAAGCTGCAAAACTGAACCAACACTCAGAAATATTTATATATATTCGTACTGTAATATGTTGTCTGAACATCTGCGTAACTATTGGTTCTGAATGAAATATATGAACGTGTCATAATGTTAATTTATTTGAATATGTACTTCTAGAAATGCTGCAACTCTGGAATTAAAAGTAAAAGGGGGAATTGTAGCCAATAAGAAGAGTGTTATAAAAGAGTGGATTGGTGGGAACTGGAGCCAGTTGGCTGCTGTGAGGATGAGGAAGAGTCAGTGCCTAGAGGAGAAACATCAAGGAGGTATGAAACTCTGGCAATGTGGAAACCTTGCAATGTACTGACAATAGAACTCTTGCAATATAACGAGAACCAATGGTGACCCCGACGTGATTTGGGATAAAGGACTACATGACCCCGTGGATTCAGGAAAAAGGATTTGACTATATAACTCCGTGGATTTGGGATGACCCCGTGGATTTGGGGAAACAGAACTCAACTATATGACCCCGTGGATTCGGGGAAAAGGACTTGAATACTAAACTATTGGTAAAATATATCAATTGCAGCTATAAAATTGCAGCTAAAACCTGTAGCCAATCAGAAGAGTGTTATAAAAGAGTGGATTGGTGGGAACTGGAGTCAGGTGGCTGCTGTGAGGATGAGGAAGAGTCAGTGCCTGGAGGAGAAACATCAAGGAGGTACGAAACTCTGGCAGTATGGAACCCTTGCAATGTACCGACAATAGAACTCTTGCAATATAACGAGAACCAATGGTGACCCCGACGTGATTCGGGAAAAATGACTACATGACTCCATGGATTCGGGAAAAAGGATTTGACTATATGACCCCATGGATTTGGGAGAAAAGGACTCGACTATATGACCCCGTGGATTCAGAGAAAAGGACTTGAATACTAAACTATTGGTAAAATACATCAATTGCAGCTATTAGTGTTTGTTAAATATGTGTATAAAAGATTTTGAAGATAAGTACTTCGTAAACTGAGAAAAGCTGCAAAACTGAACCAACACTCAGAAATATTTATATATATTCGTACTGTAATATGTTGTCTGAACATCTGCGTAAGTATTGGTTCTGAATGAAATATATGAACGTGTCATAATGTTAATTTATTTGAATATGTCCTTCTAGAAATGCTGCAACTCTGGAATTGAAAGGAAAAGGGGGAATTGACAACACCCAAACCTTGCAGGCCACGCGGTGTGGGCAGAGCTTCCCAAATCCCAGCGGGGGCTGGATCCGGCGCAGCAGCGTCACCACGTCCAGGTGCTTGATGCGGCCCCTGGGGAGGCGGCACAGGAGGTCACAGGTGRCCAGGACACCTGGCCCCGCCCGGTTGGGGACAAAGGGGACAGTCACACACTTGGCTGCGGGGTCGTACTCGGACCACACGCGCTTGAACTCGTCCAGGTGGTGYGGGCCCAGGATGGACCAGTCGCGTGTCAGGTAATCAAAGTTGTCCATGATGACGGCCACGAACAGGTTGATGATCTGGGGAGGGGTCCAGGGGGGGTCAGGATGCCCACGGGGGTCCTGGGGGGCATGAGGGGTGTGGGGCAGGGCCCTGTGGCTCACCAGGAAGGCGCAGAGCATGAAGAAGCTGATGAAGTAGGCGATGGCAAGTTTGCCTGCCGCAGGTGAACTCCTCGCCTGGGCCCGCATCCGACTCGGGTCACAGCGCTTGGCCTGGCCCGCAGGCTGCCAGCATGATCTCCTGCCACGCCTCCCCCGTGGCACACCTGTACCACCAATGGCACACCTTGTACCCCTGTGGCACACCTGTACCACCATGGGATACACCTGTACCCCCTGGGACACCCTGTACTTTGCCCGCAGGCTGGCCAGCATGATCTCCTGCCCACACCTCCCCTGTGCCACACCTGTACCACCATGGGATACACCTGTTACCCTGGGACACAACCTGTACCCTTCTGACACACCTGCTACCCCTGTGGCACAGCTGTACCACCATGGGACACACCTTGTACCCCTGGGAACACGGACCCCATGCACACACCTGTTTACCCTTCTGACACACCTGTACCCCTCCCACAGGACACCTGTACCCCATGGCACACCTGTACCCCATGGGACACACCTGTACCCTTCTGACACACCTGTACCACCATGGGACACACCTGTACCTCGGGACACACCTGTACCCTCCCACAGGACACCTGTAACCCATGGGCACACCTGTACCTTGCCCGGCAGGCTGGCCAGCATGATCTCCTGCCACACCTCCCCTGTGGCACACCTGAACCACCATGGACACACCTGTACCCCTGGGACACACCTGTACCCCATGGCACATATGTGTCCCCCCCCATGCACACCTGTACCCTGGGGCAGACCTGTAAGCCCCTTCATGACTTCACTGACAAGAAGCTCCAAAGTCCACGAAAAGCCCAGAGACCCAGGTGCCCCAGAGCCCCCCAGCTCCCCCCCAGAACTCCCCAGACCCCCCACGTCCCCCTCCCCACCTGAAGCAGCGAGCACAGCCTGGGGAAGGTCTGGAAGTTGTTTGTTTGCGGTTGATCTGGGTCCCGTCTTGCAGCGCCACCTTCCCGAAGGTCTGGGGGGACACAGGGGCTGGGGGCTCACAGGGAGACCCCCCCGCAACCCTCACCTGCCCCCACCCCCTCACCTGCCCCACACCCCTCACCTGCCCCAGGTCCCTCACCTGCATCCCAATGACGCTGTAGATGAAGAAGATCATTGGCGATGAGCAGCGCGGACTAGGGCAGGGGCCTGGGCGGAGGGCGGAGCGGGGTCAGGGGGTTGCGGGTGGTGTCCCCTCCGTGTCCCCCCTCACCTGTGTCCCCAGCAGGTGCCCCCGTCCCACCTGGAAGAGTTTGCCACACGACAGGTCCACAGGGATGGGGGCGGATCCTTCGACCTTGTGAGACACTTCGACCAGCTGCACTGCCTCGGAAGAGGCGGAAAGTAAGGTGATGAGAGCGGGCGTAGTTCCTCGGAGCTCTGCGCAGGGGAAGACCAAAGATCAGTGAACGCCACAGCCCCATAAGTACACAACCCTCCACTACTAGTGAGGAGCATCTCCCTATACACAACATCCCCAGCCAGAGCAGTGGACCCTCGGAGATGAGTGGGAGCATGGGTATTGCGAGACTATGGGGATGGAGATGATCGGAGATCAGATGGAGATGAGAGATGAGATGATGAGATGGAATAGAGTGATGGAGATGATTGAGTGATGGAGATGATGGGTGGAATGGCATGAATGAAAGAGTGGAGATGATGAACGATGAGATGATGGAATGATGGAGATGGGAGATGATGGGTGATGGAATGATGAAAATGATGGAGATGATGGGAGTGCTCACTTGATGATGAGACGATGATGATTTGCGCATTCTCGATCAACTGGCAACTATGGAATCTCCCTGGAGAGGTGCAAAATGGTGGAGATGTGCTGATGTGAGATGAGCGATCATTGGTACCTCTGTATGAGTGATGTGAGTGATATGATCTGCGAACTGATGGCGTACTTGTGAGATCTGTCCGTGCACTGCCGGTGAAGTGGGCATATCGCGAGCGATCGTGATGAGCATAGATAAGAATATAAGAGAGATTTGAAGCACCTTCGACGAGAATAGATGATGGCCAGACAGGACAGCCATGGACGTCATGACCTGGACCCAACGGTAGCTCGAAGACCCCAGCCTTCACCCACTCCGCTGGCGACCATAGCCCACAAACTTCACCCCTCGCTCGAGCGTCTCATGAGGAAACAAGGAGGGCCACTCACTGCGTTGACCTGCGGTTGACCGGCGATGTCCACCACGCTGCCCACCACGATGACTCACCATCTTCCAGCTCCTTCACAGTGTAATGCTGTCGGTGGGGTATCAGGATGCCCATGAGTCGGTGTAATTGGTACTACTCACTTGAGCGTGTGCGAGAGCCAGCCCACCTCTGCTGTTAGTCAACCCCCCGTGCCAACCCCCCCGTCTGGATGTAACCCGGGTTTGAGCTTCAGCGCCACTGACTCCACGGTGAAGAGCCCCCGTGAAACACCTATGTTGAGCAGGTCCATACGTAGTTGGAAGGGCTATGGACTGCTCTCGTAAGTGGCTGTGAGGGGACACCACGGAGGCGTCTGGCACTGTCCGGTCCTTCGTCCGTCCCACTCCGATTGCCGTCCCCGCGTGCGAGCGTGGCGATACAAGCGTACCACGGGGCTCGGATGGCATCTTTGCCTCTGAGTTGCGCGTATGAGGACGAACATGATTGTACGCAGAAGGGCCGTCGAGTTGACCATGTCCCATCACCGTCCCGTACTAGTTGGGAGAGCCGACTCAAATGTCTGTCTCTTCTCAATCTCATGGCCATCTGACTCCATACGTACTGCCGCCCACTCTCACGTACGGGGCGTTCTTGGATGTAACGGCGCAGAGCGCTGCCGCCTTCAGAGCGTACTCCACCACACGGCGCTGGGGACGCGTGGGGGGACGTGGTTGAGACAGGGTGGGCACCACGCCTTCCTGATATGTATCGGGTATATCTCTGTTGAGACAGACTATACGTCTCAGCGTGGAGCTAGACTGCGTCGGGGACAGTGGTGAGGACAGAGCCACCTTCACTGCGCATTCCTATGGCACTGACGCTGGGGACAACATGGGGACCAATGGTGTGGCGAACAGTTGTGACACACACCCCCAGAGTACAGTGCGCGCGTCTCCCCACTCGATTGTCCATACCACCTCCGTGGCTCACCATGGGGAGGAGCCGCTGTTGCCTGTGGGGACACTGCAGGGCCCATCGGGCATCACAGAAGTCCAAGGTCTCAGGACACACTCTACCAGCCTCCTCGCGTAATCGAACTCGATACCAGAGTACTAGACTACGTGTGGGCACGTGCCTCTCTCTGGCGTTCTCACAGGTACACAATTATCCACGGACGACTCTTTCCCCCCACGCGCCCTGCTCCTCATAGCACACTTATGGCGCTCTCCTTTTGCTCCGCCCATGTGCTTCACACTCTGTTTCTCTCTTAAGACTACCTCTTCTTTAACCGAGCTAATCCTCTGCCCGGTCACATAGGGGAGAGCGCGCTGAGGTCACAAGCCGGGGCCGTCATAGGACACCACGGAGCAGGGACACGCACAGGGTCACAGGACACCGAGGTCATGGGACACCACAGGCCATGGGGACACCACAGGGTCACAGGGACACCACAGAGGGTCACAGGGGGACACACGGAGCCATGGGACACCACAGGGTCACAGGGACACGCAAGGTCATGGGGACACCACAGGGCCATGGGGACACTGCAGGGTCACAGGGAACACCCCACAGGGGTCACAAGGGACACCGCAGGGATCACGGGCACCGCAGGGTCACAGGGACACACGGAGCCATGGGGGACACCGCAGGGTCGTGGGACACCCAGGGTGACAGGACACCACGGAGCATGGGGGACACAGCAGAGCAACGGGCAGCGTTGTCCCCAGACCTGGTCTGTCCAGCTCCAGTTTGCGTTACTCGCTTCTGCCCTGCGCGCGGAAGTGATTGATGACGAAAGCCCACGAGATGTTCATCAATGAAGAAGGCCGATGACGATGATGTAGGACGATTGAAGGAAGGGAGTCTCCACCCCGGTAGTTGTAGATGGCCCCTGGTTCTCGGGCCGTTGGCGTCCGAATGGCTACTGTGCGTCGGTGCCACAGCTTCTGGGGGACACGGGCGATTCGTCGGTCGGGACACACCGGTGTCTGCGTTATCCGTCGACCTTCGATATGTGTGGGTGTCTACACACACATCCGTATGGCCAGAGCCCCTTACAGCGATAGCTCTAAGTACAGTGTCCCCCGTCTACGCCACGGTGGCGCGCTGAGCCTCCGACTGACCCACTTCCAACGCCTACGCGCACTCAGCGCTGTACACCTCACTCCTCGAGCACTCTGACTCACGCTTGAGTTCTCACATATATCCCCGCCAGGACGTTTGTCGGAAATTGAAGTCGCTGGTTGAGCCCAGAGGCGCGTGCGCGCGTGAGTCTGAGGGGGGGAACGTCCCCGTCCTTGTACACCAGGAATGTATCCCCTGGGGTTGCGACATATGGCGTGTAGTCAAACTTAGCCCCCCAACGATAGTGCTAGGTCTCGTCGGAAGTGCTCGCACCAACCATCCTCTACCTTCATCCGATACATCCCCACGTCTGGCTGCTCGTATCAAGTGGTATATACCACGCGTGCCTCGGCTGAGACACCCCAGCTTCACCTACTTGGCGACCCATTTGACGCTGGTGTTAATGATGTGTGAGCGTGCGCGATTTCATCCCTGTATCTACTCACCCATGGCACATGGCTCTACTGGCTTATCTTACGTCTGACCTACGTCACCCTCACACGTTCACGCGGGCTCTTGACAGCCCTCCAGTGCGCGCCCGGTGAAGTGGGTAATCTCAGAGCCCAATGCGCTAGACTAGAGACTGCATTCACCCATGCTACGAGAGCGCTCCTCATTCCTCTACCCGCTCGATACACACGTCCATGCATCCCCTCGACCTGGCTACTCCGCTCGGTAGCTACTCGCACCACGCACATCTTCTATCTATACTCGGGCGACCGCCCACTTGCTGCAACGACGTCGGACACGTGCCCACCATCAACTCTCAGCCGCTGTTTATGGTACACAAATCCCTGTCCTTGTACACCAGGGAAATGTCCCCCTGGCGGTGGGACACGGACAGCAAGGGTGAGACACTGCCACCACTGAGGGTGGGACACCAGGAATGTCCCCCTGGGTGGGACAAGCAGAGGGTGAGACCACCCCCTTGGACACTGCCACCACTGTAGGCCTGCTTGTCGGAGCTATCTATGTGCGCGCGCCGCACATTGGTCAGCGAACGAGACTGTCGGTGGACATCCAGTCAGCTCTTGAGGGTGAGACAACACTGCGTACACATGCCTATCAGATAGGAGTCGGCGGTGTACCTCAGATGGCCGTCCTCACCCTGGCATACAAACTCGTACCGGTGCCTCATGTCGCGTTCACACCTCTCAGGGGCGCGATACCAGCCGACGCGCTTTGCGCTCGACAGACACGGGTGGCGCGATGCACAATGCAATGGAATGACTAAGTCCTCTCTCTACGCTGATCTGCCGTCGTGACTAAAACACACACACACTCCTGACACTGCCACCTTCTACCGACCGCTCGATCCCCCTGCCCCTGATCACCACTGAGGGGTGGGACATGTCCCGTGTCCTTGTACACCCAGGAAATCGTCCCCCTGGGGTGGGACACGGGACAGCTGAGGTGAGGACCACTCCACCACTGAGCGTGGCGGAACACCAGGAATGTTCCCCCTGGGGTGGGACACGGGACAGCAAGCGTGAGAACACTTTGCCACCACTGGAGGGTGGGACACCAGGAAGTTCCCCCTGGGTGGGAACACGCGGGACAGCGAGGTGGACAATTTGACCACCACTGAGGTGGACATGTCCCCTCCTGACACCAGGATGTCCCCCTGGCGGGGGACACGGGACAGCGAGGTTTGACCACCCCCCTGGGACACTGCCACCACTGAGGGGCCACAGGGCACCACAGGAGAGGCAACAGCAGGACAGGGACACAGGGACAACCACAAAGGCACAGGACAGCCAGGATGAGACCCCACATGACAGCTGCCACCAGCAAGCTGGACACCAGGGGGACACTCGGGGACCACCGCTGGGGTGGCCGAGGTTTGGGTTTAAGGCGCAGCTCAGTTTGGTGTGGGGTCGTTTTTGGGTGATGGGTGCTCGTTTTGGTGTGCGAGGTCATTTTTGGAGTGGGTTCGTTTTTTGTGTGCAGGTTGGTGTTGGGTGCGGGTGTTTTTAGTGCGGGTGGTTTTGGGTGTGTGGGTCAGTTTGGGTGCCGGCGTCGGTTTTTGCGTGCCCGGCGTCAGTTTGGTGTGGGGTTTTTTGGCGGTGGGGTCGTTTTTGGAGTGCAGCATGGTTTTGGCGGTGCGGGTTGTTTTAGGGTGCAGGTGTTTTTGGGTATGGTGTTCGTTGGGATTGGTTCTGGTCATCTTTTGGGCGCTGCGAGGTTGTTTTTGGTGTGGGGTCACATTTGGGCTGCGGCTCAGTTTGCGGGTGAGGGTCGTGTTTGGCGCAGGGTCGTTTTGGGGTGGGGGTCCCGGTTTTGGGTGGGCGAGTTTGGAGTGCGGGCTCAGTTTGGGGTTGGTCGGTTTTTTGGGGTGCGGGGTTGGTTTTTGGCGGTGTGGGTGCTTTATGGGGTGCGGGTCGTTTTTGGTGTGGGGTCGTTTTGGACTGGGGTGCGGGAGTCCATTTTTGGTGCTGCGGACGGTAATTTTGGTGTGGGTCAGTTTGGGCGTGCAGAGGTCGTTTTTGGGTGCAGGGGTTGTTTTGTGGGGCGAGGTCTTTTTGGTGGGTGCAGTTCCGTTTTAGCGGTGTGGGTCATTTTTGGCGTGTGGGTTCCGTTTTTGGGGTGGGTGTCGTTTTGGGGTGCGGGCTCAGTTTGGGGTCGCAGGCTCGGTTTTTGGTGCGGGGTGTTTTTGGTGTGCAGGGTGGTTTGGGGTGACACTCACTTGCCACTTCTCCCGGCGTGTGCTTGGCCTCATGCTGTGCAGCTGTAAAACTTTGCCCTGGGGAATCGATGGGATCTCCCTCAGCCCCTGGGGTTTGGGGACCCCTTGGTTTGGGGACCCCTCGGGGGTTGGGACACTTTTGGGGTTGGGGACAGCGGGGTCACCTTGAAGAGCTGCACCCCGATGCAGGCGAACATGAACTGCAGCAGGGTGGTGACGATCATGATGTTGCCGATGGTGCGGATGGCCACGAACACGCACTGCACCACGTGCTGGGGACACAATGGGGACAGTGTCACCAGGGACAGGGTCACCAGGGACAGGGACAGGGTCAGGGTCACCAGGGACAGGGACAGGGTCACCAGGGCATGGACAGGGACAGGGTCACCAGGGACAGGGTCACCAGGCATGGCCACGAACACGCACTGCACCACGTGCTGAGGACACAACGGGGACAGGGACAGGGTCAGGGTCACCAGGGCATGGACAGGGACACGCACTGCACCACGTGCTGGGGACAGCGACAGGGACAGGGACAGGGTCACCAGGGACAGGGACGGGGTCACCAGGGACAGGGACAGGGTCACCAGGGACAGTGTCACCAGGGACAGGGACAGGGTCAGGGTCACCAGGGACAGGGACGGTGTCACCAGGGCATGGACAGGGACACGCACTGCACCACGTGCTGGGGACACAACAGGGACAGGGACAGTGTCACCAGGGTCAGGGTCACCAGGGACAGGGACAGGGACAGGGTCACCAGGGACAGGGACAGGGTCACCAGGGACAGGGTCACCAGGGACAGGGACAGGGTCACCAGGGACAGGGACAGGGTCATGCACTGCACCACGTGCTGGGGACACAACAGGGACAGGGACAGGGTCACCAGGGACAGGGTCACCAGGGCGTGGACAGGGACAGGGACAGGGTCACCAGGGCATGGCCACGAACACGCACTGCACCACATGCTGGGGACACAACGGGGACAGGGACAGTGTCACCAGGGACAGGGACGGGGTCAGGGTCAGGGTCACCAGGGACAGGGACAGGGTCAGGGTCACCAGGGCATGGCCACGAACACGCACTGCACCACGTGCTGGGGACACAACAGGGACAGTGTCACCAGGGCACGGCCACGAACACGCGCTGCACCACGTGCTGGGGACAGCAACAGGGACAGTGTCACCAGGGACAGGGACGGGGTCACCAGGGACAGGGTCACCAGGGCATGGACAGGGTCAGGGTCACCAGGGACAGTGTCACCAGGGCATGGCCATGAACACGCACTGCACCACATGCTGGGGACACAACAGGGACAGGGACAGTGTCACCAGGGTCAGGGTCACCAGGGCATGGAAAGGGTCAGGGTCACCAGGGACAGGGACAGGGTCAGGGTCACCAGGGACAGGGTCAGGGTCAGGGTCACCAGGGACAGGGACAGGGTCACCAGGGACAGGGTCAGGGTCACCAGGGCATGGACAGGGACAGGGTCACCAGGGACAGGGACAGGGTCAGGGTCAGGGTCACCAGGGCATGGCCACGAACACGCACTGCACCACGTGCTGGGGACAGCAACAGGGACAGGGTCACCAGGGACAGGGACAGGGTCACCAGGGACAGTGTCACCAGGGACAGGGACAGGGTCACCGGGGCATGGGGACAGGGACAGGGGTGTCATCAGGACAGGGGTACAGGGACAGTTCCCAGTCCATTCCAGTGTCCCCAGTGCTCCCA
>NDFG01000120.1:330745-374420 GCA_002167245.1 Sporophila hypoxantha | reverse complement strand
AACCCCGCAACACCGAGAGCCGCCATCTTGTCCCTCATCACGTGACCCTGGGCGCCGCATCTTGCTCACCCCACGTGACTCCTGGGCGCGCCATACTGCGTCGCACACACGTTGGCCCCGTGGGCGCCGCCATCTTGCCTCACACCACTGGCCCCGGGCGGCGCCCATCGTTGTATAGCACCACGTACCTCCGGGGCGCCGCATCTTGCCCGGCACCACGTGAAACCCTGGCGCCCGCCATATGAATAGCACCTTCGTGACCTCCTGGCGCGCGCCATCTGCCTGCAACACGTGACCTCCTGGGCGCCGCACATCTTGCCGAACCACGTGGACCCCCGCCATCTTGCTGGCCGCACTTTTCTAGGGTTAGTTAGGGTTTAGGGTTAGTGTTGGGTGGTTTAGTTTAGGTTTAGGTTTTAGTTAGGTTTAGGTTTAGGTTAGGTTAGGTACTTAGTAGTTTAGGATTTTAGTTTTAGTAGTTGTTAGGTTTAGGTATGTTCGTTTTAGGTTTAGGTTAGTTAGGTTTAGGTTTGGTTTAGGTTTAGGTTTAGGTTTTAGGGTTAGGGTTTAGGTAGGTTAAGTTTAGCTGGTTTAGGTTTCGGTTTAGGTTTACGTTTAGGTTTCGTTTAGGTTTAGGGTTTAGTTTAGCGGTTTAGGTTTCGGTTTGCGTTTAGGTTAGGTTTAGTTCAGGGTTATGAGTGTTAGGTTTAGTTTAGTTAGGTTAGGGTTAGGGTTAGGGTTAGGGTTAGGTTTAGGTTTGGGTTAGGTTAGGGTTAGGGTTAGGGTTAGGGTTCGGGTTAGGTCTTAGGGTTGGGTTAGGTGGTTAGTTAGGCTTAGGGTTTAGTTGGTTGAGGTTAGGTTAGTTAGGGTTAGGGTTAGTTAGGTTAGGGTTAGGTTAGGGTTAGGGTTAGGGTTAGGGTTAGGTGTTAGGGTTAGGGTTAGGGTTAGGGTTAGGGTTAGTAGGTTATTGGTTAGCTTAGGGTTAGGGTTGGTTGGTTTAGGGTTAGGTAGGGTTAGGGTTAGGGTTAGGTTAGGTTAGGGTTAGGGTTAGGGTTAGGTAGGGTTAGGTTAGGGTTAGCGGTTAGGTTTGGGTAGAGGTTAGGGTTAGGGTTAGGTAGTTAGGTTAGGTTAGGGTTAGGGTTAGGGTTTTAGGTTAGGTAGGGTTAGGTTAGGGTTAGGTTAGGTTAGGGTTAGGGTTTAGGTTAGGGTTAGGGTTAGGTTAGGGTTTTAGTGGTTAGGGTTGGTTAGGTTAGGGTTGGGTTAGGTGGTTAGGGTTAGGGTTAGGGTTAGTAGGTTAGCTAGGTTAGGGTTAAGGGTTGGTTAGGTTAGGGTTAGGGTTAGTTAGGGTTAGGGTTAGCTTTAGGTAGGTTAGGGTTATTAGGTAGTTTAGGGTATTAGGGTTTAGGGTTAGGTTAGTTAGGTAGGGTTAGGGTTAGGTTAGGGTTAGGTTAGGTTTAGTGTGGTTAGGGTTAGGTTAGGTTAGGGTTAGGTTAGGTTAGTTAGGGTTAGGTTAGGTTAGGTTAGGTTAGTCTAGGTTAGGGTTAGGGTTAGGGTTAGGTTAGGGTTAGGTTAGGTTAGTTAGGGTTAGGTGTAGGTTAGGTTAGGGTTAGGTTAGGTTAGAGTTAGGTTAGGTTAGGTTAGGGTTAGGGTTCGGTTAGGGTTAGGTTAGGGTTAGGGTTAGGGTTAGGGTTAGGGTTAGGTTAGTATAGTTAGGGTTAGGTTAGGGTTAGGTTAGGTTTGGTTAGGTGTTAGGGTTAGGGTTAGGTTAGGGTTAGGGTTAGGGTTAGGTTAAGGTTAGGGTTAGGGTTAGGGTTAGGTTAGGTTAGGTTAGGGTTAGGGTTAGGTTAGGGTTAGTTAGGTTAGGGTTAGGGTTAAGTTTAGGGTTAGGTGTTAGAGGTTAGTGGTTAGGGTTAGTTGTTAGTTAGGGAGGTTTAGGGTTAGGTGTTAGTTAGGTCTAGTATAGGTTTATTAGGTAGGTTAGGTGTCTAGGGGGTGTTGTAGGTAGGTTAGGCTTAGGGTTAGGTTGGTTAGGTGTGTTAGTAGGGATTACGTAGGTTAGGTGTTAGAGAGTTTAGCGTTAGAGGTTAGGGTTGGTAGGGTTAGGGTTAGGTATGGTTAGGGTTTAGGGTTAGGTAGGGTTAGGGTTAGGTGATACGGGTTAGGGTTCAGGGTTAGGTGGTTTAGTTTGTTAGGGTTCGGAGGATTTAGGGTTTTTAGGGTTAGGTTTGGTTAGGTTAGGGTTTAGGGTTGGGTTAGTGTTGGGTTAGGGTTAGGGTTAGGGTTAGGTCTAGGGTTATGGGTTAGTTCTGGTAGGTTAGTTTAGTTAGGGTTAGTGTTGTTATTAGGTTAGGGTTAGTATAGGGTTAGGTTCGTTAGGGTTAGGGTTAGTTATGGCTTAGGTTAGGTTAGGTTAGGGTTAGGGTAGTTAGGGTTAGGTAGGGTTAGGGTTTTAGGTTTAGGTCTAGTTAGGTTAGGTTAGGTTAGGGTAGGTTAGGTTAGGGTTAGGTTAGGGTTGGCTTAGTTTAGGTTAGGTTAGGGTAGTGTTATGATATTAGAGTTAGGTTAGGTTAGGCGTAGGTTAGGTTGGTTAGGTGGTGTAGGTAGTTAGGGTTACGTAGGTTAGAGTTAGGTTAGTTAGGTAGGGTATAGTTTTAGGTTAGTTAGGTTAGGTTAGGGTTAGGGTTAGGTTATGGTTAGGTAGGCGTTAGGTTAGGTTAGGTATAGGGTTCAGGGTTTAGGTTAGTTAGGTCTGGTGAGGTATTAGGGTTAGGTTAGGTTAGGTTAGGGTTAGGGTTAGGTTGTTTAGGTTAGGGTTAGACTTAGGTTAGGTTTAGGGTTAGGTTAGGTTAGGGTTAAGTATAGGGTTAGGTTAGGCGTTAGGGTTAAGGTATAGGGTTGGGTAGGGTTAGGTTAGGTTAGGTTAGGGTTAGGGTAGGGTTAGGTAGTTAGGTAGGTGTTAGTTAGGTAGGGTTAGGTCTAGGTTAGGTTAGGTTAGGGTTAGTTAGGGTAGGGTTAGGGTTAGGTTAGGTTTAGGTTTAGTTTAGGGTTAGTTAGGTTAGGGTTATGGTTAGGTTAGGTTTAGGGTTAGTTAGGTATAGGTTCTAGGGTTAGGTGTGGCTTAGGTTAGGGTTAGTTAGTTAGGTTAGGGTTAGTGAGTTAGGGTTAGGTTAGGTTTAGGTTAGGGTTAGGGTTTAGGTTAGGATTAGGTTAGGTTTAGGTTAGTGTTAGGTCGTAGGTTAGGGTTAGCGTTAGGTGGGTTAGTACGAAGGTAGGCGTTAGTTTAGTTTAGGTTAGGGTTAGCGGTTAGGGTTTCAGTTAGTTAGGTTAGGGTTAGGGTAGGGTTAGTTAGGGTTAGGTTAGGTTAGGTTAGGTTAGGTTGTAGGGTTGAGGTTAGGAGTATGAGGTTAGGGTGGGTAGGGTTAGAGGTTAGGTTTAGGTTAGGGTTAGGTAGGTAGGTAGGGTTAGGTGTAGGGGTTGGTTTAGGTTAGGGTTAGGTTAGCTTGTAGGTTAGGTGAGGGTTAGGGTTTAGGGTGTAGGTTAGGTAGGTTAGGGTTAGGTTAAGGTTAGGTTAGGTAGGGTTAGTGTAGTGGTAGTTAGGTGTAGGGGTTGGAGGTCTAGGTTAGGGTTCTAGGTGTGTAGTTTAGAGTAGGGTTAGGCGGTTAGGGTTTAGGTAGGGTTAGGGTGTAGGGTTAGGGTTGGGTTAGGTTAGGGTTAGGGTTAGTTGGTTAGGTAGGGTGTAGGGGTGAGGTTAGGGGTTAGCGGTTAGCTTGAGGTTCAGGTTAGGTTAGGGTTAGGGTATAGGTTTAGGTGGTAGGGTTAGGGGGTTAGTTAGTTGGGTAGGTTAAGGTTAGGTTAGGTAGGTTAGGGTTAGGGTTAGGTTAGGCTAGGTTAGGTGTAGGGTTAGGTTAGGTTAGGTTAGGGTTAGTTGTAGGGTTCAGGGTTAGGCGTTAGGGTTAGGGTAGTGGTATAGAGTGGGTTAGGGTAGTTAGGTAGGTGTAGGGTTAGGGTTGTTAGTTTAGGGTTAGGGTGTAGGTTAGGTATGAGGGGTAGGTTAGGTTGCGGTTGAGGTTAGGGTTGGGTTAGGTGTGAGGTTAGGGTTAGTTTGAGGTGGTAGGTTAGGTTAGGAGTTAGGTTAGGGTAGGTTATGGTTATTTAGTGGTAGGTTGAGGTTTAGGGTTATTTAGGTTTAGGTTAGTTTAGTAGGGTTTAGGTTAGGTTAGTGTTAGGATTAGGTTAGGTTAGGGTTACGGTTAGGTGTTAGGGGGAGGGTTTAGGGTGTGAGGTTAGGTGTAAGGGTTGAGGGTTAGGGGGAGTCTTAGGGTGTGAGGGTTAGGGTAGGGGGTTAGGGGAGGTTGGTTAGATTAGGCGTTAGTAGGGTTAGGCTTAGGGTGTAGTTAGGTGTAGTGTTAGGTTAGGGTTAAGGGTTTAGGTTAGGTAAGGGTTAGGGTTAGGGGTTTAGGTTAGGGTGAGGTTAGGTTAGGTTGTTAGGTGGTAGGTTAGGTTAGTTAGGTGTAGTGAGGGTTAGTTAGGGTAGGTTAGTTAGTTAGGTTAGGTTAAGGTTAGGTTAGTAGGTTGGTTAGTTGAGGTTGGGGTAGGGTTTGAGTTAGGGGTAGTAGGTAGTTGGTTATGTTAGTTGGGAGGGTAGCGTAGGGTAGGTTAGGTAGGGTGTAGGGGTTAGTTAGGTTAGGGTTAGGTAGTTAGTTAGTTAGGGTTTATGTAGTTATTAGGGTGTATAGGTAGTAGTGTAGGTTAGGGTGTAGGTTAGGTAGGTCGTTAGGGGGAGTTAGTTAGTTAGTGTAGGGTGAGGTTAGTTGAGGTTAGGTAGATAGGTAGGTTAGGAGCTTCTGTTATTAGATAGGTTAGGTGTAGGGGTTATATAGATTATAGCACTCTCTCTTTTTTTTTTCTCAGTTTCTGGCGCTTTTTGCGCGTTTTCTGCTGGCCCACGGTGGCCGGAATGCTATTCCGGTTTGCCTGCACCCGGCGGCGTTGYGGGGGGGTGCTTCTGGAGCGCGGGATGGGTTTTGTGATTTCGGTCAGGCACCTGGCAGGTYGGCTACGCCCTGGGGTCCTTCCTGGGGTGCTGTGCATGCAGTGCAGCCCCGCAGATGGCAGGGGGCGCTGTACGTGCACTACACGGGTTGTGACCRCARGGGTTGCTCTGACTGCAGTGCACCGCGGGGGACAGCAGGGGGCGCTGTGGCTGTAGKGTGCTGGRGCAGGCGGGGCTGTGCAGGGTAGCAGGGGATGGGTCTGGGGTGGGGGCCAGCAGTGCAGGGGTGTGTGTATGGGGTTGGGTGTTGGCTACTGATTGCTGTTGATTGGTATCAGCTGGGGTGGGGGTCCCCTGTATATACCATATATATATATAGTAAAAAGAATAAAAGCTGTATGTCCGGTGCAGCAGTAGAAAAATTCAGGCTCCMGGGGAGTAAATGGTTTGTTTTATTTTTTTAATTTTAATTTTTTTCTTTTACTCCCAGGGAGCCTGAAAGTTTCTACTGCTGCTTTTTTAATCTAAAGCTAGAAAGGAAAACAAAGTTAGAAATAGAAGTAGAGAGAGAAAAGAGAGAAAATTAGAGAGAGAAGTAGAGAGAAAAGAGAGAGAAGAAAGGGTTGAGAAGAATAGAGTGAGAGAAGGAGAAACAGTACAAAGAAGACAGAGAGACAGAGAAGAAAAGACAGAGAGAAACAGAGAAGAGGACAGAGAGACAGAGAGAAAAGAAGACAGAGAGAGACAGAGAGAAAAGAARACAGAGAGACAGAGAAGAAAATAAGACAGAGAGAGAGAAAACAGAGAGAGAAAAGAAGACAGAAAAGAAAAGGAGGGTGGGTAAACTGAAGAAGGACAGGCATTAGAGGGAAAAGAAAGTGGTYAGGATTAAAGTGAAAACTTAGGGGTAGAGTGAAAAAGGAAAAGACTAAGAGCAAAGAAGACAAACCAAGGAACAGGAGAACACAGAGAAAAAGAAGCAAGAAGAGTGAGGGTGAAAGTTATAAAGAAAAAGAAATAAGGTGCAAAGTATAGACAAAAGAGAGCAAAATAAATACAGTCAGACAGAAATAGTGAAATGGACAAACAAAAAAAAGGAAGCAGATGGAAACAGAGTTACAAAAGCAGAGACACAGGATGCCTCCCAGACCCGAGCTGGCACCAATGCCAACTCGGCCTGGTTTGACAGTGCCAACTCTCTTCTGCAATCTGCCATCAGGAACCGGGGCTGGTGAGTTTTGTTTCCCAGGGAATAGGGCCCAGGTTTGTGTTTGGAGGCCTGTGCCCTGGAGTGGCCGGCTGGCTCCTGAAATTCCGCAATAGGCAGGATGCCTCCCAGACCCAAGCTGGCACCAGTGCCAACTCGGGCTGGTTTGATAGTGCCAACGGAGTCCTACAATCTGCCATCAGGAACCGGGGCTGGTGAGTTTTGTTTCAGAGGGAAAGGGCCAGTGTTTACGTCTGGGGGGGCCTGTGGCCTGGAGTGGCTGGCTGGCTCCTGAAATTCCACATTGCACTTTTCCTTTTCAAAACCCTAAGCCTAAGTGTAACCCTAACCCTAACCCTAGGCTGGAAATGCCAACTAGGGCTCTGGCTATTTGCAAGGAAAAAGCAGTGGAGGAAGGCATGTTGTGGCAGTTTTGTGTTCCCCTTGGGATGCCTTTTGCAGCTGCAGTGTGCCTGGAGCTCTGGGCTTCGTGGTTTTCAAAACCCTAACCCTGGGTGTAACCCTGACCCTAAGCCTAGGCACTAAACGCACCCTTAATGCTTTTCATGTAAAACTTTTACTATGTTTGGCTGTACAAATAAAATATATATATTTGTTGTTGATGGGGGAATGCTTTACACAACAGAAAATATCTGTTTTGGTAGCACAGATCCCATTGTGGCAATAATGGATTCTTTTGGGTTTGGGAATCCAGCCCCTGTAATGCATTTGAAAATTGGTGGTTTTGGAATTCRATATGCTGAAATTGGGTCATTTTGATATTTTGGAACTTGTTGTTCTGCTGTTTGCAGACTGGGTTACTTTGATATTTTGGAATCCATCCCTGCTCCATCATCATCATCSTTCTCCCAGCCCTGGTGGGTTTCCAAGCCCTTGGGAAAAGACTTTGGGAGTGGAAAAGGATGTGGGGGAGAGGGTGGGAGTTKGACTCGATGTCCCTCGTGGGGGCAGCTTGGGATGTTCTGTGATTCTGTGATGATTCTTTCCCACAGGAAGGGACGTTTTCCACCCCCCATCTCAGGGGCAGCTCCAAGCCCAGCCAGACCCCCTGTCCTGGCAGCTTCCCTCCAGGAGCAACCCTTGGATTATGGGATTTTGGAGGTGCAATCCAAATTTTGGCCAGTGTTGGCTCGTGGACAATGAGTCCCGTTTGCCATTCCAAAAAAGTCAYGTTTGCATTTTCCAACCCCGCAGATCCATATCCACTCTTCCTTCCATCCCACAATCCCAGGTATCACACAGCAGATACAGAGCTTTGTTTTGAAACCTTTTTTTAATGTAAATTAATGTTATTTCTCAGTAGATATAAAAGTGAGAAACTTCACAGGTTTCAGTGTTTTGCACATGCATCCCCCCACACCCTCCTTGGGAATTCCAACACATTTTAAATCTGTAACATCCCTTTTTAGGATGACAACACCCCTTTTTAGGGGAGGAAAAAAACCTTTTTGTACCCTCAACCTCCCCCTTTCTTTTTCTAACTTATTTTCTCCCTTTCCTGTATTTTTATTTTGTTTTCCTCTTTCTTCCTTTAAGGAAAAAAAGAGCCCCTGCCCCTCCAGCCCCCCAGTGATCACACGAAGCCAAAAACTCCTCTGTTACCATTTAATTTTGGGTTGTCCCCCCCGTGCTATGGGGAGGGTCCTCACTGCCCCCCCGTGACTTTTCATTTTCAGCCTTGTCCTTGTGCCCCCCCCGGGGTTTTYTGGGGTCCTTTTCAGCCTTGGCCTTGCCCCCCAGGCTTTTATTGGGCTCACTCTGAGCTTTTCCCTCTTCCCCCAGGCTCTTCTGGAGGCTCCCACCATCCCTGTCCTCATCCCCCCCGGGTTTTTGGGGGGTCTCCCCATCACTGTCCCCCCCCTTGGCGTCGATGGCTGCGTGTTCCCTCCGCACCAGCTCCTCCAGCTCCTCCTGAGGGGGACACGGGGGGGTTCAGGGTGGTCCCAGAAGGGTTTGGGGGGGCAGGGGGATCCCCAGAATTTGTGGGTGGGGGGCAGTACCTTCCAGCCCAAGAGCTCAGCCAGAGCCAGGCACCCGCTGTCGCAGTCCCCCAGCCAGGCCACGTCCCTGTGCGAACACAGGGACCCCAAAGTCACCCCCAAAACACCTGGGATGGGGGGGCCCTAGGATCACCTTGAGGGTGCCCAAAACCCCCTTGAGTGGCCCCAAACTACCTTGGGGTGCACCAAACCTCAATGGAAGTCCTGCAGACCACCTTCAGGGATGCCCAAAACCACCCTGAGGGTCCCCAAAACCATGGGGTGGGGACAGAGCCCCCCACCTGGCCACACCTGTGCCCCACCTGGCCATACCTGTAGGCCTTGTCTGAGTCAAAGTCCATCCCACCAAAGCCCATCAGGGACATCAGGGGGTCACTCTGGGGGGAACAAAAGGGTGGTCTGGCACAAGGCGGGAGCAGCTGCTCCAACCCCCCACCCCCAGCACCTCCCAGAAAAGTTTGGGGGTCAGGGGGATCCCCAAAATTATGAGATTTTGAAGGTGCCTCCCCCCAGCTCACCTGCCCTGTCTTCTCCTTGTTGATGAGAAGTCTGGGGGTGTTGGTGGGGACCCTGTGGGAGGGGGACAGTCACAGGGGGCTCCCCAGGGTCTGGGGAGGTCTGGGAGGGGGTCTGGGCAGTGGGGAGGGGGGGTCTCACCTGCTGATGAGGGAGGCAAAGGGCTGTACCTGAAGCGAGGTGCCCATGATGAGCAGCAGGTCGACCTTCCCGAAGTCCTGCAGAGGGAGGGRGCGTCACTGGGGGGGGGTCCCTGGGTCACCTCAGCCCCCCCAGGTCACCTCAGCCCCTGCCCCCAGCCCCAAATCCAGCCTGGGGGGGTGGGATTGGGGGTCCCCCAGACCCCACTCACCGACTCCAGGAGGGCGAAGAAGCGCGAGGGGAGGTTCTCCCCAAAAAACACAATGTCTGGGGAAGGGGGGGGATGGGGGAGGCAGGTCAGTAGATGGGGGTTGAGACCCACTCCCCAAAATTCCTGCTGAGCCCGCCCCCCAGCCCCCCCAGCCCCAGAACTCACCAGGTTTCACCAGCCCCTGGCACTTCTCACATTTAGGGACAAGGGAAGAGAAAATCCGCTCTGGGGAGGAGGAGGAGGAGGAAGAAGCTTGGTGGGGAAAGGGTGYGGGGGTGGGGGGGCACAGAACATTTAGGGGGGCACAGAGACATTTAGGGGGAGCAGAGGGGGACAACAATCTGCTGTTCCCACCCTGTGGCAGAGCAGGTGGGGACACCCCCCCAGGCACTCAGGGGGATCTCGGGGGGGGTCCCAGGGGGTCCCCAGCACTCGGGAGGGGTCCCGGGGGGTCCCAGGGGGTCCCCAGTGCTTGGGGGGGTGCCAGGGGGTTCCTAGGGGGTCTCAGGGGGGTGCCCAGCGCTCAGGGAGGTTCCAGGGGGTCCCGGGGGGGTCCCAGGGGATCCCCAGTGCTTGGGGGTCCCCAGAGCCCCCCGTACCCCTCATCCAGGCCAGGCTGTAGCGCTGGCGGCACGAGGCCCGCAGGCAGTGCGAGGTGAAGAAGGTGCCGTGAGCCTCCACCAGCAGCTCCGGGTCCAGCCCTGCCACCCTCTCCAGGGTGTCAATGTTCTGGGGGGGCCCAGGAGGGGGTCAGGGGCTCCCCAAAATCCCCGTGACCCCCCCAAACCAGCCAGGAGGAAGGGGGGTGTGTGTCCCACCTGGGTGTAGCAGCGCAGCAAGAGCCCCTTGTCCTGCAGCAGCCGCATGAAGTAGTGGCACACCGTGGGCTGCGGGGGAATTTGGGGGTGGTTTCAGGGTCTCTTGGGCCCCCCCCCGATTTGGGGAGGGGGTTGGAAGGTTTGGGGTTTACCTTGAAGGAGGTTTGTGGGTGTTTTACCTTGAACTGCCCCGGGTAGAGCTCACGGGCAAGGGCGAAAAAGGGCTCTGGGTGTTTCTGGGGGGCACAGGGAGCTCAGGGGGGGGCCCCAGAGAAACTCAGGACCCCCCAAAATTTGGGGGGGAAAGCGGGGGGTACCTTGAAGAACCCAATCTCRAAGATGGCCTCGGGGTAAGGGAGGTTGTAGCTCTGCAGGTTGGAGTAGAGCCCGGTGCCGGGGGAGCGGAAATCAGGGATCCCGGCAGCTGGGGGGGGTCGGGGTGGGTCAGGACCCACCACAGGAGTCCCTGAGCCCCCCTGGGACCCCCCCCAGCCAGAGCACTCACAGGTGGAGATGCCAGCGCCCACCATGCACACGATGTTCTTACCTGGGGAAGGGGGGGACACAAAGGGGTGAGCCCCAAATTCACCCCTGAGAACCCCAAAACTGCCCCATCATCCCCGGAGTGAGCCCCCAAATCCTCTGCTGCTCCTCCCTCTCCCCGTTCTCGTTGTCCTCTCTCTGTGCCCAGTTTTCCTGCTGCTGCGTTCCCATTCCCGTTCCCGTTCCTGGACCCATTCCCAGTGTCCCTACAGTGCTCACTCTTGAGAAATCGGCCCTGTTCCCAGCCCTGTTCCTGTTCCCATTCCCATCCCAATTCCCATTCTCATTCCTATCCCCGTTCCCTGTCCCCGTTCCTGTACACCGGTCACTCTGGATGAACTGGCTGACGCCCCATTCCCACCTCCATCCCCATTCTCATTCCTGTTCCCAGCCCATTCCCAGTGTCCCGTTCCCATCCCCGATGTCCCATTCCCGTTCCCATCCCCATCCCCGTTCCCGTACACCGGTCACTCTTGATGAAGCGGCCGACGCCCGCCAGGCTCAGCTCGTCCAGCACCGGCTCCGCTCGGTCCCCACCGAGCCCCAGGGTCCGGGACAGCAGCGCCCGCAGCAGCTCCACTGGGTGGGGACACCCACAATGTCCCCAAACTGCCACCAAAACCCCCTGGAATGTCCCCAAACAGCACCAAAACCCCACAGAATGTCCCCAAAACCCCCGGAATGTCCCCAAAACCCCACAGGATGTCCCCAAAACCCCCCTGGATGCCCCCAAAACCCCCCGGAATGCTCCCAAAATGTCCTCAAAGGTCCCAAAACAGCGCCAACCCCCCCCCGAATGTCCCGAAAGGGTCCCCAGGAGGTCSCCGGGGGGTCCCCAAAGTGTCCCCAAAGGGGTCCTCGAAGTGTCCCCAGAGTGTCCCCGAAGCGTCCCCAGGGGGTCCCCGAGGTGTCCCCAAAGTGTCCCCAGCGGGTCCCCAAACTGTCCCCAAGGGGTCCCCAAAGTGTCCCCAAAGGGGTCCTCGAAGTGTCCCCAGAGTGTCCCCGAAGCGTCCCCAGGGGGTCCCCGAGGTGTCCCCAAAGTGTCCCCAGCGGGTCCCCAAACTGTCCCCAAGGGGTCCCCAAAGTGTCCCCAAAACGTCCCCAAGGGGTTCCCGGGTGTCCCCAAAGGCCCAGCCGGGCCCCCCGCGGCCACCACGGGAGCCCGGCGCCCCCAGACCCACTGTCAGCGTCGGCCGAAGCGCCGGGCTCGGGCTCCGAGACCTGCGGGGAGGAGTGCGCGGGGTCACCGGGCTGTGAGGGGCGGTCACCGGGGTGGGGACCGGGGGAGACACCGGGGGCGTTACCGGAGACTCGGCGTCCTGCTCCGCCTCCTCCCGGCGGACACCGGGAGCCGCGGGGACGCTGGGGGGGTCCCCGGCGGGGGCGGGAGGAGAGGGAGCCGCACCCCCGGGGCCGCTCCCGGCCCCGGCGCCCCCGGTACCGTCCCGGTCCGCCATGGGTGCGGCCTGCCCGCACCACAACTCCCGGCGTGCCCCGCGGCGGCTCCGCTGGGCGCGGTACGCAGGCGCGGCCAGACGGAGGGTGCTGATTGGCTGAGGCACCCGGAAGCGCGGGCGCGGACTACGGGTCCCGGCAGGCGCCGCGGCGGGGATTCCCCGGCCCGCGATGGCGGCCGCGGCCTGAGGCGGCCCCGGCGATGGCGGCCGCGGCCCCCGCGGCCCCGGCGGCCCCCGGCGAGGCCAAGCGCCCCGAGAGCGACGAGTGGTGCGACAGCGGGCTGGGCTCGCTGGGCGAGGGGCCGCTGGGGCCGCCGCTGCCCGCCAGCCCCGCGGCGGAGTCCCCCGAGCCTCTCGCTGACCCCGCGGCCTGGCTGCGGCACGTCCTGAGCTTCGTCACCGACGAGGGCGACACGTGAGGGCAGGCAGGGACGAGGGAATCCCCCCGGACTCCGGGCGGGACCCCCATGCACACCCTGGGTTTTTGGGGTCACGGTCCTGCCTCTGTCCGGGGTTCCGGTGCGATCCCCCCGCAGCCCCTCAGGCGGGGGTCCCTCGGTAACGGCCCCGGACCCTCTATAAGCCCCCCAGGACTCTCAATAACTTCCCCCACTTTTCTGGGTGCCCCATTTGGGTCTGGGGGTGCAGGGAACCCCTTTGCACAGCCCGTGCCCCCCTGCAGGGCCCTGCACCTGGCCGTGATCCACGAGCATCTGGAGTTCCTGGAGTCCATCCTGCGGCACACGGAGYGCTCGCCCTACCTGGATCTGCAGAACGACCTGGGCCAGGTGGGACGGGGAAATTTGGTGGGGCTATGGGGGAAATTTGGGGTGATGTTTTGGGGTGATGCTGATGTTTTGGGGCGATGTTTCGGGGTGATGGCAATGTTCTGAGGTGATGTTTTGGGGCGGAAGTTTTGGGGTGATGCTGATGTTTTGGGGTGATTTAACCCCGTTTTTCCCCCCACAGACCGCCCTGCACATCGCCGTGGTGCTGGAGCTGGGTTTTGGGGTGATGGCAATGTTCCGGGGCGCTGTTTTGGGGTGATTTAACCCCGTTTTTCCCCCCACAGACCGCCCTGCACATCGCCGTGGTGCTGGGGCTGGCCGGCGCCGTGCGGCGGCTGCGGGCGGCGGGCGCGGCCGTGGCCGTGCGGGAGCGGGGCGGTCACACCCCCCTGCACCTGGCCTGTCGCGAGGGTCACCCTGCCTGCGCCCGCGCCCTGCTGGGGACACCCCCCGACCCCCGGGACCCCCCCCGGGACCCCCGGAAGGAGGAGGAGGAGCGGCGGGCGCAGCTGGACAGCGTCAACTACGACGGTGGGGGGGGGCGCGGTTTTGGGGAGCGGGTCGGGGGTTGGGGGGATCGTGTGGCTTCGGGCTCATCGTGGTTTTGGGTGGGGGGGTCACATTTTGGGGTTTTCCGCATGTTTTTGGGGGTGGGGACACGAGTCAGGGGCCTCACACGGGTTTGGGATTTTGGGAGGAATGTGGGTTTTGGCGGGGGGGTCGTGCTGTTTGGAGGGAGGGGAATGGTTTGGGTTTTGGGGGGGGGTCCCAGGTGCTCAGGCAGGGCTTTGGACCCCCCCAATGTCCCCCCCACAGGTTACACCCCCCTGCACGTGGCCGTGCTACGCCGGGACCCGGAGCTGGTGCAGCTCCTGCTCCGCGCTGGCGCCGACCCCGACCGGCCGGTGGGTGCCCCCCCCCCAAAAACCCCAAAACAAACGCCAGACGGGGCTCTCGGAGGGATCCTGACCCCGCCGTGCCCCCCCAGGAGCCGAGCTGCGGCCGCAGCCCCCTGCACTTGGCCGTGGAGGCGCAGAGCCCAGAGGTGGCCGAGTGTCTGCTGCGGGGGGGGGCGCGGCCGGACCCCCGCACCTTCTCGGGGTTCACCCCCCTGTACAGCGCCCGCCGCCGCCCCGACCCCCGCCTGCCGCCCCTCCTGCGCCGCTTCGGGGCCCGCGATCCCCCCAGCAGCGACAGCAGCGACAGCGGCGACAGCGGCGGCGACAGCGAGGGCGGGGCCGAGGACAGCGAGGTCAGTGCGGGGCCGCTCCCGCCCTGTCCCCCGCACCGAGACCCCCCCCGGGCAGAGCGGGGGGCTCCCGCCACGGTCCCCAGACCCTCCCGAGCCCCCCCAAACCCTCCCAAGCCCCCCCAGACCCTCCAGACTCCCCCAACTCCCCCCCAAATCTCTGTCCCCCACCAGGACGAGTACGACGACATCGTCATCAACAGCCGGCGCTGCCCGGCCTGAGGGCCCCCCCAGAGCCCCCCCGGATGGACTCGGGGGTCCCCCAGCCCACCCCCCAAAATCCCGGAGGAGCACCAGGGGTTGTGGGGTGGAGGGAAATAAAGCAGAGGCTGCAAAGGACATGGCTGTGACAATGGGGGGACTGGGGRACACCTGTGTGAGTGTGGGAGACAGGTGTGACACTGGGGGACACCTGTGTGTCCCAGAGCACCCCTGGAGCAGAGCACACACCTGTGACACGGGGGGGCATTTCCAGGTTTTATTCTGGCGTTTGTCACCACGGGTGGGGCTCTCACATGTCCCCTGTATCCCCTGTGTCCTCCCGTGTCCTCCTGTGTCCTCCTCTGTCCCACGATGTCCCAGCTCCATTCGTGCCCTGCCCCCTCCCCTCAGAGCCYCCTCCCCATTTTGGGGGGGCCCCCCCGGGCTGGTTGGGGCCGATGTAGCTCAGGAGGGGGGCGGGGGGCCGGGCCAGCACCTCCCGCCCCACCAGCGGCTGCAGCACGGGGGGCACCCGGACACGGCCGTCCTGGGGGGGGCACAGGGGGCAGGGTGAGCCCCCCCCGGAGCCCCCAGACCCCYSCRGGACCCCTCCCAAATCACTCACTGGGAGCTGGTTGCACTCGAGGAGCGCGATCAGCATCCGGGGCACGGCGCAGGCGGTGCCGTTCACCTGGGGGGGACACAGGGTCAGGGGGGCCCAGAGACCCCTCCCCGGGGGTTTTGGGGGTCTCCCGGGGGTTTGGGGGGTCACCCACCGTATGGGCGTGGCTCAGCCGGCCCCCCTCCCCGCTGTACATGATGTTCAGCCGCCGGCTCTGGTAATCTGTGCAGTTGGAAGCGCTGGAAATCTGGGAGGGGGTGAGTGGGACAGCGGGGGTCAGCAGGTTTGGGGCACCCCCCTCCTCCTCCTCCACTCCCCCAAAATGGGGGTCCTGACCCGGCAGCAAGGGTGAGAATAAAGGGGGGGCTATAAACAGGGAGGGAGGGGGTGAGGGGGGGCGTCACTCTGGGCACCTCTGGATTTTTGGGGTTTTCCCAGAATTGTTTGGATTCTCCACAAATTATTTGGGCTCTTCCCGAATTCTCAGGGTTCTCCCCAAGTTATTTGGGCTCTTCCTGAATTATTGGGGTCCCAGACCCCCCCCTCACCTCCCCAAATTTGCCCCGTCCAGGCATCCAGGCCTCGATGTCGAACTTGCGGTAGGCGGGGAGCCCCAACTCCTCCGTGGGCATGTCCAGGACACTGGGGGGGCCGGGGGGGGACAGTTAGGAGCGATTTCGGGGGTCCCACGGATTGGGGGGACCCCCCCCAAATCCTCCTCACCGGTAATGGAGGCCCAGCTCTGAGAAAATCTCCTTCTGGAGTCCCAGGAACTCGTCCAGCAGCTCCTCGCTCTCGGTGCCGTGCTCAGCCGCCGTCACCCCGAACATCTCCACCTTTTTGGGGGCACAGGGGGTGACCCCCCCGCCTCTCCCCCCCAGGGCTCCCTCCCAGTGCTCCCAGTACCTTGGTGAACTGGTGCACGCGGTAGAGCCCCCAGGGCTCGCGGCCCCGTGTCGTCTCAGCGCGGTAGCAGGGCTGGGAGCACACAACCCTGGGGGGGGGGGGGGGGGAGAGCTCAGGGGGCCCCAAAAAACCCCCTAGGGTATGGGGAGGGGGACCCCACAAGGGGAGGGTCCCTGGGCAGGAACACAAGCCCTGGTACTGCAGGCAGGTCCTGCAGCTGCACAGCATGGTCCATGAAATACCCTGGGTGGGGGACACAGGGGGGTCACCCCAAATCCATCTGCCCTCTGGGTGAGCCCGCCCAAATCCATCTGCCCCCTCCACTTTCCTCTCCCTATTTTTATTGATTTCTCTTCATGTTCCCCCCACTTTTCCCATTTTCACCCATATTTTTCCTCATTTTTCCCCCATTCCTCCCCCACCCATTTTTACCTATTTTCTCCCATTTCTCACGGCTCTCTCCATTCTCCCCCTGCCGCCGGGTTTTATCCAAATTTCCCCCGTTTTTTCCCTCATTTTCCCAACCTTGCAATCCCCTCCGAGCTGCAGCCAGGCACAGGTCCTCGAAAGCGATGCAGTGGTCGATGCTGTAAACCTGGAGGGGCGCGGCGGGCTGGCCCGCAGCACCTCCTGGGGGGCACAAGGGGGGATCCACAGGGGGCTACTGGTGTCGTTGCCAGGGGGGGCTCGGAGCACTGGGGGGGTCGCGGCGTGCCAGGGGAAGGTCACTCACAAAAACGGCTCCTACGCAGTCCGTCTGCGGCACCATATATGGCATGCGAAACCTGGGGAAAGGGAGACTCGGGAGACTCCGACCAAAACGCCCCACGGTGGAAACCCCAACTCACGGACCCCCCATGACCTCACTGGGACCCCCCAGCCCCGCCTGACCTACCCCAGAACCCGAGTCCCTGGACCCCCCAGGAAGCCATCCCAAATCCTCCTTGGGACCCCCTCTACAACCCTCCCTGGCTTCCCCCAGGTCCCCCCCTTGCTGAGCTAGTTTTGCAGGGTGGAACGGTGCAAGGGCGGTGCTGGAGCAGGTTCGGCCCGCCCACACAGGTAGATAGGTGAGCTGATGACGCCGACACGTTGGGACAGGCGCCTGGGGGGTGGGAGCAGTGCGGTGAGACAGGTGGCAACAAGGCTGGGACAGGTGTGGGCACAGGTGTGGAACCCCTGGGACACTGCTGGGACAGAAAAGACAGTGTTGGACAAGTGGGAGAGGTGTGGGACAGGTTAGGCAGGGCTGGGCCAGGTGTGCCCCCCCGGTCCAGTGTGCTCACCTCTGCCGGATGATGTTCCAGCCCCTCCGCAGCTCCAGGTGTCCCTTTGGCTTGAAATCGAAACTGGGGAGGGGAGGGGAAACCTTTTGTCACCTTTGTCAGATCTCGTGACCAGACCCCCCAAACCCCCCTCCAGCCCCTGTCCCAACCCCCCAGGGCCTCCAGAGTCCTCCGCAAACACCCCAGAGCCCCCAAACACGCCCGACGACCCTCCAAACCTGCCCCCCTCAAATCCTCGCAGAACCGTCTGAGATCCCCCCAGACCTTCCTAATGCCCCCCAGGACCCCTCAGGACCCCCCCAGCCCTCACCTGGTTTCTCCCCAACCACCTCGAGCAGCTGGGCCTGGCTCTGGTCCCCAACGGGCTGGGGGGGCACAAAGAGGGGGTTTGGGGGTGCCAGGAGACCCTCAAAGCACCGCGGGGGAGGGGCAGGGGGGTTTTGGGGGGATTTGGAAACCCCCAAATCACCACAGAGGGGGGACAGGGGGATTTCAGGGGATTTTTGGGGGGGTCTCACCCCAGCGGGGTGGGTTCTGTTGGGTTGGGTGGTTTTTTGGTGATTTTGGGGAGGTTTTAGGGGTCTCACCAAAGTGGGGTGGGTCCTGTTGGGTTCTGGGTGATTTTGGGGGGGTTTTTGGGCTCTCACCACAGCGGGGTGGGTCCTGTTGGGCAGCTGCAGGGCCCCCAGGTAGAATCTCTGCTCCAGCTCAGATTCCTCAGCCTCGAGCACCCGGAGCTGCCCCCGGAGGCTCCGGCCCCGCTCCCGCAGCGMCGCCAGCTCCGGGTGCTGCCAGGGGGGCACCGTCAGGGCCTGGAGCTCCACAAGACCCCCGGGGCACCCCCCAAAATTCCATTCCATTCCATTCCTACCGTCTTGGCCGCTGCCTTGTCCTGGGAGGCCTGGAGGGGAAAGGAGTCAGGGGGTCCTTGGGGGCCGAGGAGTGGTTCAGAAAGGGAGGGGGGTCCTGGGGGGCTCCAGGGGGGGCTCCAGGGGGGTCCAGGGGGAACTTGGGGGGTCCAAGGGGGAGCTGGGGAACTCCAGGAGGGTCCTGGGGAGTTCCAAGGGGGACTTGGGGGGTCCGAGAGGGAGCCGGGGGGTCCAGGGGGGGTCTCACCATGATCTCGCGGACCCCCTGGGCCACGCGCCCCTTCTCCGCCTCCAGCCGGGCGATGCCATCGCGCACCTTCCCCAGCCGCGACCACGTCCGCACCTAAAGGCGTGGCCAGGGGGGCGTGGCTCAGCTGGGCGCACTGGCCGCGCCCAAACTGGCGAGGGGCGGGTTGTGCGTGCACAGGCCCCGCCCACTCTGGGCCAAGCCACGCCCCCTGCAGCCCCAAGCCCCGCCCCCGAGGTTCCCGCCACTCACGATCTCGCGGAGCGCGGCACCCCCTAGCGGCCCGCGGCGCCGCTCCACGTCCCGCTCGCTGAGCGCGGTCACGTCCAGCTGCGGCCGCGCGCTCAGCCCCTCGCGCGCGTGCTCGTACAGCCGGCTCCTCCCAGCCGCGGACCCGGGAGAGGCTCCGGCACCGGGAGAGGCCCCGGGAGCGGAGCCCGGACCGGGAGCGGTACCGGGAGCGGCCCCGGCAGCAGCCCCGGCACCGGGAGAGGCCCCGGGAGCGGGGCCCGGACCGAGAGCGGCCCCGGCAGCAGCCCCGGCACCGGGAGAGGCCCCGGGAGCGGGGCCCGGGCCGGGAGCTGCTCCCGCGGCCCCGCGCCACCCGCCCGCCGCCCGCCCTGCCGCCCGCAGCAGCGCCCGGCAAGCCGCCATCTTGGGCACCGGCGTGCGGGGGTCATGTGGGGGAGGAGCCGGGGGCGGGGCCGGACGTGCGAGCCGCGCACACCCCACCGCCCAGGCGGATTTGGCCACGCCCCCGGCCTCGGTTTGGTGACCCCAGTGACCCCCAGTGACACCCCAGGGTCATCCTAGTAACCCCAGTGACCCCCCTAGTGATCCAAATGAGCCCCCCATGACTCCAGTGACACCCCAAGGTCTTCCCAATGACCCCCCAGTGACCTCTGTGATACCCCAGGGTCATCCCAGTAACTCCCCCAGTGTCCCCAGTACCCCGAAGGCCCCTTCCCAGTACCCCCAGTGTCCCCACCACCCTCTCCAGTACCCCCCCCACCCCTCCCCACACACTTCACTCCACTCCACATAACCACCAGCACGCTTTAATCCGAATTTTCTGAATTTTACCCACCCAGGCCGGGCCCGTCCCCGGCCCGGGCTCACCCCTGCCAGCCCCCCCAGCATCATGGAGATCCTCCCCTCTCATTTCCTGGCCTGCATGTGGGCGCACTCGGGGGTCTCCCCTCTCATTTCTTGGGGTCTCCCTACTCATTTCTTGGCCTGCACGTGGGCACACTTGGGGGTCTCCCCTCATTTCTTGGCCTGCACGTGCGCGCAGTCGTGCTTGCCGCGCACCACGGTCAGCTTGACGCCGGGCAGGTCCTGCGTGCGCCCGCCCTGCACCAGCACCACGTGGTGCTCCTGCAAGTTGTGGCCCTCGCCGGGCACGAAGGCCACAGCCTCGCGGCCCGAGCTCAGCCGCACGCGCACGCAGCGCCGGTTGGCCGAGTTGGGCTTCTTGGGCTTGCGGATCAGGTTCTTGAGCACCACGGCCTTGAGCTGCGGCCGGCCCAGCGTGGCACCCGGCTGGCGGGGAGGTGGCGCGGGGCGGCCCTTCCGATGCATCTGGTTCAGGGTGGCCATGGGGCAGTGCGGGGCACAGGGAGGAGGCGGCGGCATGAGCAGAGACGGGACTGTGGAGGGGACATGGAGAAAGGTCGGGGGTTTTGGGGAGTTGGGAGAGGCTTTAGGGCCCCAAAGGGACCTGCCCAGTGCCTCCGGTACACCCAGGACCCTTCCCAGTACCCCCAGGACCCTTCCCAGTACCCCCACCACCCGGTGACCCCAGGGTTCCCCACCACACTTCCCAGTGTCCCCACCACCCTTCCCAGTACCCCTAGGACACTTTCCAGTGCCTCCAGTTTGGGGTTTGGGGGGTTTTGGGGAGGAAGGGGAATTTTACGCACTGCAGCGCGGCAGCGAGGCGGCGGCCCTGAGCACGGCGCGCAGCGACATCTCCGAGGCTCTGAGAGGAGAAGGCGCGATCAGAACGGCCCGGGGAGGGCAGCAGAATTCCTCAGGAATGTCCTAAAAAACACCGGGGAGCGGCGGCACTGCAGCCCGCACGTTCCCCTCACCGCGCCGACATCTTACCCAGATCCGAGCGCACCGCGCTGCGATTGGGTAGCGGAGATGCCAATCTCCGTGATTCGCGCGGTGATTGTTCAGACTGCAACTGACCGCTGGAGATCCGCCCCTTCAGCAGCAACTTCCGCGTTAGGCCCCGCCCCTCCCCTATAAACCCCGCCCCAAAATTCTCTCCCCACCCTTTTTCGGCTCCGCCCCGCCCTATGCCACGCCTCTTACCCATATTTGGCTCCCCATCGTCCGCCCTTTGCCCACATATGGCTCGCCCCGCCCTCTTGCCTGTCCCTCCCCGCTCACTGGAGGCGTGGCCTGTCGCCGCGGCGACGCGGGCGTGGGAGGACCCGGATGTGGCTGGATCCCAACATGGCGGCGGCGGCGGCCGAGTGAGGCCTGAGGGGGCCCGGGGGGGATCTGGGGCGGATTTGGGGATTTCGGGGGAATTTGGAGACCCCCCAAAGTCAAGAGGTTGTTCGGTGATGGAGGGGGGCGGGCTTGGGGCCGGTTTGAGGCTCCCCAAATCGCCGGAGGGGCGGCAGCAGCAGCCTGGGGAAGCTCTGGGATTGGGGATATGGATCCCACCGCTCCCCGTCCTAAAAAAAACCCAAAAACTCCCCAAAATGGGGGCTCGGAGCTGCTCCTGAGGGAATTCCCTTCTCCCCCTGCAGCACTTTGAGCGGAGGAGCCGGAACGCGGAGCTGAGGCAGGAAAGTTTTCCCTTGGCGGAAGGTAGGAAGCGAATCCAGAGTAAATTCCGAGTTAATTCCCGGAATTTCTGATCCCGCGGGGATTTGGGGGTCTCCTCCCCACAATCCCATCCAGAGCCCTGGGATGGGTTTTTCCCGTGGATTTGGGTCAGGAACCCCMAAGCGGAAGGGCGCTGGGATTCCTCAGGAATCCTCAAAAACAGAGTTTTTCCCCAATTTTGGCACAGTGGGAAGGGAAATTGCCGTCCCCATTGGTTTTCTGTGGTGCTCCTGTCACCTTTCCTCAACCGAAAAGGAGGAAAAAGAGAAAAAAATCAGAAAAACTTCTGGATTTGGAATTTATTTGCATTTTTTCTGGAATTTAGTGACTTTTCAAATAAGTAATGGTGGGATAGAGGAGTTGACCCGGGGTTGGTTTGGAAATAAGTGGAAATGGGGTTTATGGGAAATACCCAGATGTGGAAAAGACCTAGCAATCCTTTGGAAATGGCCAAAAACTTCCCCCTGCTCCCATTTCCTGTTGGGTTTTGGGGGTAAAAGGTGGGAATTTGGTCACCAACACCTCGTTAACAGCTGTGGGACGAGCAGGAGTTTCCAGGAAGAAATTCCAAGGATATTCCTGCCCCTGGCTTTGATTAATCCTTTAATTTGTTCCTTTCCCATGGGATAAAAGCCCTGGGAGGAACATTTGGGTTTTCTGGAGGTGCTCCTGAGCCAGCCCCGGGAGGGATTTGCGTTTTCCTGGATTTTGGGGAGGGATTTGCGTTTTCCTGGATTTTTGGGCACCTGGCTCGTCACGGATGGATGGGATTGTTACTGATTAATTGGATCCTCGTTAATTGGCCCTTCCTTTGCCCCGAGCCGGAGATTCCCGACCTCCCTCCCTCTCCCTGCACTTCCAGCTCTGGGGAAACTTCCTGTTGCAGCAGGAAAAGGGCAGAATTCCGACAGAATTCCTCTTTTCCTTTCACACTTTTTCCCTTTCCTGGTTCTTCTCCCTCGTTTCCCTGCTGTCTCCCGTCCTGGTTTTCCCGTCCCGGTTTTCCCGTCCCGGTTTTCCCATCCCGGTTTTCCCGGAAGCTCTGAGCACTTCATTCCCCTTTTCCCAGGATCTCCTGGTTCCCTTCCCGGATTTTTTTCCTGTTCCCCTGAGCTTCGGAGGGTCCGGATTCCTGGAATTCCGGGATTCCTCCGGGGCAAAGGCCRGCACTTCTCCTCCTCCTCCTCCTCCTCCTCCTGCAGATCCAGCTCGGCCAGTCCAACCCGCTCCGGCCCCGGCCCGGCTTTCCCAGGAATTCTGACCCCTCTGTGGGGATTCCAGGATTCCTGGCCCGGCTTTTCTGGGAATTCTGACCCCTTTGTGGGAAATCCTGGGATTCCAGCCCCTTCCCGGGATTCCAGCCCCTTCCCATCCTGGTTTTCCTGGGAATTCYGGCCCCTTTGTGGGGAGGACAATTCCCACCAGGCCACAGCCTGAATTCCACTGATTTTGGGGGAGAATTTGTTGGATTTTGTTGGGAATTTTAGGGAAAACAGGAGGTTATCCCACCCGGTGCAGATTCAGTTCCTCGTTAATTGRTGACTAATTAAACCCCGCTGGGATCCCAGGAATGTGGCCTGGGAAGGGCTGAGGAACAACTTCACCCCTCCTGGCCCYCATCCCACCCTCTGGAATTCCTCAGGACCTCTGCCCCTGCCAAGTGCCACCAAATTTTCCACAACATCTGGAAAAAAAGAGGTTTTGGGGTGAAATCCCGTGGATTTGGTGTTCAGAGGTTACAGATGCTGCACYTCCCCGACATCCTGGCTGAGATGGATCATCCTCGGATATTTCCCATGGAGAAAAGCCAAAATGCAGCAGATTTTAATCCTCCCACTCCAAACTCAGCTGCAATTTCCCCAAACCAGGAGAGTTTCCCATCAGAAAATTGGATTTTGGCAGTCCCCAGAGRATTCCCAGGAAGGTGGAAGGAGAGATCAGCCCAGGATGAGAAGGGAAAACGGAGAAAACACAGAATTCTGACAGCTTTTGGCTGGGGTTGAAGTGGAGGAGGAGGAGAAGAAAAACTTCATGATGGATCATTGTTTTAAGGAGAAATCCTCAAAGATTGGGAAAAAACAGTGAGAAAACCTTGGAAGCAGCGGGGTTCTGGAGCCTGGAAAATGGGATTGAGCCAAGGAGATGAGAAAAACTGGGAGGAAACGGGGAAATTGCCATCAGGAAAAGCAGTGAAAGTGGGAAAAATGGACCCGCCCAGGATCCGTGGGATTTTGGGGCCATTCCCAGTGGATTCGTGCCTCCACTGGGATCACAGGCACAAAACCCTCCCAGCTGAGCTCCTTCTTGGCCTGGAAAGTTCAGGAAAAACATGGGAAAACAGGGAATGAAATCAGCCAAACCCTTGGGTTGTGCCCCAGAGCACTGATCTGGCACTGGGATCCCAAGAAAAGCAGATTTTTTGTGGCTTTTTAGGTACTTTAAATCTGTTGGTTCAGGTTGGGTTGATGGGTTAATAGATTAATCCCATTTYCAACGGGGAATTTCTGGTGTTTCCAAGCTTGGATTTAGGGGAGAAATGGGAAGGAGTTGGATAAAAGTGGGGGATTTTGGATGAAAGTGGTTGGTGGATGGATAAAAACCATTCCAGCAGCGGGATTTTCAGGGCTGATCCCRTTCCCAGGGCTGGATTTCGGGGACCATTCCCATTCCTCGGGTTGGATTTTGTTCCAAGGGCTGGATTTCAGGGACCATTTCTATTCCCAGGGCTGGATATCGGGGTCTGACGCCATTCCTGCTGCCAGCCCTCATTTCCCACCCCCTAAATCCGTGTTTTTGCCCCCATTCCCACTCCAGGAGCACACCCTGGGCCATTCCCAGGGCTGGATTTCTGCTGTCAGCCCCATTTCCCACCCCCTAAATCCGTGTTTTTGCCCCCACTCCAGGAGCACAGCCCGGGCCATGTTCTCCAAGAAGAAGAAGCGGGTGGAGATCTCGGCGCCGTCCAACTTCGAGCACCGGGTGCACACGGGCTACGACGCCTCGGAGCAGCGCTTCACGGGGCTGCCCCGCCAGTGGCAGGGGCTGCTCGAGGAGTCCGCCCGGCGCCCCAAGCCCCTCGTGGACCCCGCCTGCATCACCGCCATCCGCGGGGCTCACAAGGTGGGAAAACCTCGGGAATCYGGGGGGTCACGGGGTGGGGAGGGCACAAACGGGGTCAGCGTTCTGGGTTTGGGGTCTTGGAGGAGGTAACGGGGTGCTGGGTGCTCATGGGGTTGAATTCGGGGCGGTTTGGTGGTCTTGAAATTAGGTGTGGAGGAGGTAACAGGGGTCTGGGTAATCACTGAGGTTGAATTTGGGGCAGTTTGGGGGTCTTGGAATAGGGGGATTTTGGGGTTGTTTGATATTGGGGGGTTGTGGAGCAGGTCAGGGGTTGCCAGCCACTCAAAAAGCCAAACTGGGAGGAATTTGGGGGTCAGGGAGGTGGGACCTGGGTCYCCATGCCTTTCCTGCCTCCCAAAAAAGACAAATGGGGGAGTTATGGACCAGGGGATTTGGGGATCATGGGGGGAGGTGGGGGCTCATTCAGTCCCTGGGGTGGGTTTGGGAGATTTTGGGGTCTTGGAGTATTATAAGGGTGTCCTGGATGCTCTTTGGGGTCAAACTGGGAGGAATTTGGGGGTCTTGGAGTATTATAAGGGTGGCCTGGATGCTTTTTGGGGTCAAACTGGGAGCAATTTGGGGGTCTTGGGGCAGGGAGGTAATGATTGGGTCCCCCAGGACAGGGATCCCCCAGTGAGGCCCTTCCACACTCCCTGAACCAGCCCCACCCCATAGGGACTCAGGGTCACTCCCACCTGATCCCTTCCCTGTTGTGTGTGTCCCCCATTCCTTCCCACATCCCTCATTCATTCCCACATCCCCCCATGTTCCCACATCCCCCCATTCATTCCCACATCCCCCATTCATTCCCACATCCCCACATCGCCCCATTCCCACCCCATCAAACCCTCCCCAATATTTCGGGACCCTCCCATCCAGGCTAGCCCCCAGTTTGTGCCTCTGGGACTCTCCCCATCCAATCCCCCTCCCCTGTGCCCATCCTGCAGCCATCCACATCACTTTTCTGTTGTTTTTTTTCCCCTTTTTCCCCCCTCGTGTGTCCCCYCCGTTCCCGCAGCCCATCGTGCGCGGCTCCAAAGGGCCCCAGGATGGGACCCCCGGGGGCCGTGACCGGACCCTGGCGTGGCTCCTGGACGAGCTGGCGGCCGTGTCCGTGTCCCGCTCCAACTCCCTGCGCCGGGACAGCCCCCCCTGCCCCTCCCCGGAGAACGGCCTGGCCCCGGGGCCCGCTCAGCCCCGGCAGGACCCCCAGGCTCGCCCCCACCCCGCCCCCGGGGGCCGCCCCAAATCCAGCTCGGCCGGGGAGGGGCCCCCGCGGCCCCCGGCCCGCGAGCAGCGCCCGCTCTCGGGGCCCGACCTGCGGCCCCCCGAYGGTCCCGGCGCCCCCCGGGAGGGGCTGAAGACGGCGCCAGGACGCCCCTTCCACACCTACCCCCGAGCCGACACCGACCCTGGCCCGGGGGGCAGCGCCCAGGTAAAGGGGTGAGCCCAGGGCTGGCCTCATCCTCATCTTCTTCTTCTTCTTCTTCTTCTTACTGCTGCTCTGCTTCCTCTTCCAGAGTGGGTTCTCTGCTYCTCTTCTTGCTGCTGCTGCTGCTGCTCTGGTTCCTCTTTTTCTTATTGCTGCTGCGCTGCTTCTTCGTTCAGAGCAGGTTCTCCGCTCCTCTTCCTCTTCTTCTTGCTGCTGCTCTGCTTCCTCTTCCTCACAGCTTCCACTGGGATTGGCAGCAGCTTCCTTCCCCAGCCATGTCTTTGGCTCTGGAGCACTTTCCTCCTCTTCTTCTTCCTCTTCTTCTTCTTCTTCTTRTTTTTCTTCTTCTGCTTTTTCTGCTTCTTCTTCTTCTTTCTCCTCTTCATTTTCTTACTGCTGTTCTCCTTCCTCTTCCAGAGTGGGTTCTCTGCTCCTCTTCCTCACGGCTTCCACTGGGATCGGCAGCAGCTTCCTTCCCTAGCCACATTCTTGGCTCTGGAGCAATTTCCTCTTCTTCCTCTTCTTCCTCTTCTTCCTCTTCTTCCTCTTCTTCCTCTTCTTCCTCTTCTTCCTCTTCTTCCTCTTGTTTTTCTTCTTCTTTTTCTTTTTCTTCTTCCTCTTCTTCTTTTTCTCGCTGCTCTCCTTCRTCCTCCAGAGCGGGTTCTCTGCTCCTCTTCCTCGCAGCTTCCCTCTTCCTGCTCAGATTCGGGGCATCCTGAAGGCCCCCAGCTCTGCACTTCCTTCCTGGTGCTGCCTCTGTGCCTCCTTCCTCTTCCTCCTCCTCCTCACTCAGCCCTTCCCTGCAGCCTCTGTGCCTCCCGAGTCTCTTCCTCTTCTTCTTCCTCCTTCTCCTCATTCAGCCCTTCCCGATGCTGCCCCTGTGCCTCCCGAGTCTCTTCCTCTTCCTCCTCCTCCTCACTCAGCAATCCCAGGCTCTGACGCCCCTCTCCGTGTCCCCACAGGCCGATCACCCCGCGGGACGCCCTCAGGAGGTGCCCCCCAACGGGCCGCTCCCCACCTCAGGAGGTGCCCCCAAAGCCCCCAAAGCCCCGGAGCCTCCTCCTCCTCCTCCTCCTCCCCCGGCGCCCCCGGAGCCCCTGGCCCCACGCGGCCCCGGCCCCGCCGTGCCCCAGCGCGTGTCCCACGAGCAGTTCCGAGCGGCGCTGCAGATGGTGGTGGACCCCGGGGATCCCCGTTCCTACCTGGACAACTTCATCAAGATCGGCGAGGGCTCCACGGGCGTGGTGTGCATCGCCACCGTGCGCGGCTCCGGGCAGCTCGTGGCTGTCAAGAAGATGGACCTGCGCAAGCAGCAGCGGCGTGAGCTGCTCTTCAATGAGGTCAGGGCAGCCCCGGGGAGCCTTGAGAGGCTTGGGGAGCCCCCCAGAGGCTTGGGGACCCCCTGAGAGACCTGGGGAGCCCCTGAAAGACTTGGGGACCCTTTAAGAGACTTGGGGACCCCCGGGGACCTGTCTCTTATACACATCTAGATGTGTATAAGAGAGGGGGTCCCCAAGGCGCTCAGGGGACAGTGCCAGGCCCCCATGGCCGTGTCCCCAGGGCTCTCAGGGGACAGTGCCAGGCCCCCATAGCTGTGTTCCCCCACCATGCCCATGTCCTGTAGGCTCTCAGGGACAGTGCCAGGCCCCCATACCCATGTCCCCAAGGCTCTCAGGGGACAGTGCCAGGCCCCCATGGCTGTGTTCCCCCCCCATGCCCGGGTCCCCAAGCTCTCAGGGGACAGTGCCAGGCCCCCATGGCCGTGTCCCCCTGTCTCCAGGTGGTGATCATGCGGGACCACCAGCACGAGAACGTGGTGCAGATGTACAACAGTTACCTGGTGGGCGACGAGCTCTGGGTGGTGATGGAGTTCCTGGAGGGCGGCGCCCTGACCGACATCGTCACCCACACCAGGTGAGCACACCTGGGGGGACAGAGCAGGGGGCACAGAGTGGGGGCACAGGGGGGTGACACAGGTGACAGGCCGGTGACAATCTGCCRTCCCCAGGATGTCGGAGGAGCAGATCGCCGCCGTGTGCCGCTCGGTGCTGCGCGCGCTCGCCGTGCTCCATGCCCAGGGCGTCATCCACCGCGACATCAAGAGCGACTCCATCCTCCTCACGCACGACGGACGGGTAGGTGGCCTGCTCTGGGGCAAATCGGGGAGAAAACCTCCAAAAGGAGGCCCCTCCAGAAAGCAAACCCACACAGCTCAGTCTCAGGGACATGAGTTCAAGCCTCACGTTGGGCGCCAAATTTTGTCCTGGTTTGGGGCAAATTTAGGAGAAAACCTCCAAAAAGGGGCCAGCAGGGACCCCCAGAAATGCCCCCCAAACCTCCCCCCGACCCTTTGGGGTCCCGCCCTGACCCCCCCGGCCCCCCTGGCAGGTGAAACTCTCGGATTTTGGGTTCTGTGCCCAAGTGAACAAGGACGTACCGCGGCGCAAGTCCCTGGTGGGGACCCCCTACTGGATGGCCCCCGAGCTCATCTCCCGCCTGCCCTACGGCCCAGAGGTGGGTCWGGGGGGGTTTGGGGGGTTCTGGGGTGCATTAGGGGGTGTTTAGGGTGGGCTTCAGGGGGTTTGGGGTGGGTGTGTGGGCCCCCAGGTTCATCTGCCTTCTCTGCCACCTCGAGGTGTCTTGTGAGGAGGTTGGGATGGGTTTAGGGGTGCCCAGGGTGGGTTTGGAATGGGTTTGGAATGGGTTTAGGGGTGCCCAGGGTGGGTTTAGGGGGAACAGGGTGGGTTTGGAATGGGTCTAAGAGTGCCCAGGGTGGGTTTGGAATGGGTCTAGGGGTGCCCAGGGTGGGTTTGGAATGGGTTTAGGGGTGCCCAGGGTGGGTTTAGAACGAGTTTAGGGGTGCCCAGGGTGGGTTTAGGGAGAGCAGGGTGGGTTTGGAATGGGTCTAAGAGTGCCCAGGGTAGGTTTGGAATGGGTCTAGGGATGCCCAGGGTAGGTTTGGAACGAGTTTAGGGGTGCCCAGGGTGGGTTTAGAACGGGTTTAGGGGTGCCCAGGGTCGGTTTAGGGAGAGCAGGGTGGGTTTAGGGGTGCCCAGGGTGGGTCTGGGGATACCCAGTGTATGTTTGAGGGACTCCAAGTGGCATGGAGTGGGTTTGAGGGGCTGCCCCCCTAACCCCCTTCTCATTTTTCATCATTTTTGGGGTGACCTTCCCCCCCCCAGGTGGACATCTGGTCCCTGGGGGTGATGGTCATTGAGATGGTGGATGGGGAACCCCCTTATTTCAATGAGCCCCCCCTCAAAGCCATGAAGCTGATCCGGGACAACCTCCCCCCCCGGCTCAAGAATGGCCACAAGGTAACTTGGGGGGGTGGGGGGGAGCCCCCCCATTTCTGGGGGTCTCTCACRCCCCCCTTTCCCTCCCCTCGGTGTCCCCGTCCCTGAGAGGGTTCCTGGAGCGGATGCTGGTGCCCCCCCATTTCTGGGGAGCCCCGGGGGGTGTCTCACACCCACAACCCCCATTTCAGGAGTCTCTCACACCCCCTTTCCCCCCCCTCAGGTGTCCCCATCCCTGAAGGGGTTCCTGGAGCGGATGCTGGTGCGGGACCCGGCGCAGCGCGCCAGCGCCCCAGAGCTGCTGCGCCACCCCTTCCTGGGCGTGGCCGGGCCCCCCGCCTGCATCGTGCCCCTCATGCGGCAGCACCGGCTGCGCTGAGAGACCCCCGGGCTGGGGGAGAGACCCCTGGGCTGGGGAGAGAGACCCCCGGGCTGGGGGAGAGACCCCCGGGCTGGGGGAGAGACCCCCAAGCTGGGGGAGAGACCCTGAGCCAAGGGGAGAGACCCCCGGGCTGGGGGAGAGACTCCCGGACCGGGGGACAGACCCCCACCCCAGGGGGGAGACCCCCCCCACCCCAGGGGGAGACCCCCGGCCCCCTCCTCCTCCTCTTCCTCCTCCTCCTCAGCAGCCCCCCTAAACTGGAGCGGGACTGGGATGTTCTGGRGGACCCCGGCCCCCCCCCAACCTGTACTACTGAGCTGGGGACCCTCCAGCAGAGATTTTGGGGGGGGGGGAGGCCGCCATCCCCAAGATTTGGGGGTGCATGGGCTCCTCCCGCTCCCCCCCGCCTTTGGGACACATTTTGGGGCATTTCCCCCTTTTTTTGGGTGTTTTTTTTAGCCGCCTCTTTTCTACCCAATTTGGGCACTTGGGGTACGGCCCCCCCCCACAACTCTGTGAGAGGGGGTCCCCAAAACTACAGGCCCCCCCTCCCCCCCCACACCACACTACTGATTCGGGGTGTGTCCCCCCCCTGTTTCTGTTGATTTTGGGGTTTTTTGTTTGGTTGGTTCCTTCCCGCCCCTTGCTGCCCCCCTTGGTTTTGTTTTTTTTGTTTTTTAACAAAAAATTGATATTTATATGGTCGGGTTTTGTACCGCGCGGGAGGGGGGGCCCCGGGGGGACACGGGGCWCCCCCTAAAATTACACGTGTCCTTTTGGACCCCCCTGTGTGCTGTGTGTGCTTCTTTTGGGGGGTGTGGGGACACCCCCTTCCCAATAAAGAACCCCTGTGACAAAGCCATGGGGCGTGGGGACACCCCAATAAAGGACCCCCTGACGTGCCCGCAGGACACCCCCTCCCCAGTAAAGGACCCCGCAGGCAGGAGCTGCTGCTGCCTCAGGGCTTTATTGGCTGCAGGGGGGGCAGGGGGGGCACATGGGGTCTTGCAGTGGCTTGGCTTGGCTCGGCTCAGCTTGGCTTGGCTCGGGTTAGTCCTTGATGGTGAACTGTGGCCAGTGCCAGCTCGTGTTGACTTGGCTTGGATTGGCTTGGCTCGGCTCGTCTCAGCTTGGCTCGGGTCGGCTCCTGCTGGTGAATCTTGGCCAGCTTGGCTTGGCTTGGCTTGGCTTGGCTTGGCTTGGCTTGGCTTGGCTTGGCTTGGCCTGGCTTGGCCTTGCTTGGCTTGGCTTGGCTCAGCTTGGCCCCTGATGGTGAATCTTGGCCAGTGCTGGGTCGTCTTGACTTGTCTTGGCCAGCGTTGGCTCGTGTCAGCTCATCTTGGCCATCTTGGGGGTGGTTTGGCCCTCGTTGTCTCAGGCTGACCCGCGCTGACTCGTGTTGGCACACGGTGACCCACGTTGGCACATCCTGGCCCGTGCCAGGTCGCAGTGACCCATGCTGGCACATCCTGGCCCACATTGGCCCATCCTGACCCRTGCTGTCTCATGGTGACCCACGATGGCCCATTCTGACCCATGCCAGGTCGTGGTGGCCGATGTTGGCTCATGGTGACCTGCACTGGCCCATCTTGACCCGTGCTGACGCATGTTGGCCCATGCTGACATATCCTGACCCGTGCTGACCCGTGCTGCCCCACATCCCCCCTGTGTCCCCCCCACGCTCACTTGCAGGTGCAGTACAAGGCATGGATGGCCCCGAAGGAGCCCCCTCCTTCCACCTCCACCGCCCCACGATTCCCCCCACTGTCCCCCCGCGCTCACATTGCAGGTGCAGTACAAGGCACTGGATGGCCCGACCAGAGTTCCCAAAAGAGCCCCCCTGTCCCCCCAATCCCCCCGGCTCACTTGCAGGTGCAGTACAGCACCTGATGCACCGTTCCAGTCCCAAAGAGCCCCCCTGTCCCCCAAATCCCCCCGTGCTCACTTGCAGGTTGCAGTACAGCACCTGGATTGGCACCGTGTTCCAGTCCCCAAAGAGCCCCCCTGTCCCCCAAATTCCCCCCGCGCTGCACTTGCAGTGCAGTACAGCACCTGGATGGGTCGTTTCCAGTCCCCAAAGAGCCCCCTGTCCCCCCCAATCCCCCCCGCGCTCCATGTGCAGGTGCAGTACAGCACCTGGATGCGACGTTCCAGTCCCCAAAGAGGCCCCCTGCTCCCCCGTGTCCCCCGCGCTCACTTGCAGGTACAGTACAGTGCTCGGATGGCGTCGTTCCAGTCCCCAAAGAGCCCCCTCCTCACCTCCTGCAGCCGCGGCACCGCTCCCGCCCCGAAGCGCCGCAATTTCCCCTCCTTGGCTGGTCGGGACCACACGGTGAGCTCGCACCTGGTGCCCACCACGAGCGAGGAGGCGCGGCCGGCCCAGCCGAGGGGCAGGTAGGGCAGGTCGGTGCCCGGGGGCACCTCGAGCGCGTCCCCGGCGCAGCACTGGTCGTAGTAGGGGCTGTTGTCGGCGTAGAGCAGCGCGCAGAGCCGGGTCCCGTTCGAGGGGCGCAGCTCGGAGGGTGAGGGGCACTGCGCGACCACCCCCCGGGACCCCAGCAGGGCCAGCACCAGCGTCACCAGCAGCGCCAGCATCGCTGTCACCTCCCGATGTCACCTGGTGTCACCTGCTGTCACCTCCTGGTGTCACCTGGTGTCACCGTCGCCTCCCGGGGCCGTGCGGGGGCCCTTGGGGTGAGGTTATAGCCCGGCCCCAAGGCCGGCGGGCGGGGCACACCTGGGAGGGGACACAGGTGTGCGGGGAAGGGACACGGGAAGGGACACAGGTGCGTTGGGGGGGGCTCGAGGTTTGCAGCCCCCACTCCACCATGGGAAAGGTCACAGGCGTGGGGGGGTCCCAAGGTCTGCAGCCCCGCCCCCCGCCGTGGGAAGGGTCACAGGTGACCCCCCCGCCCCCCCAGGCCTTGGCTCCTCCCCCTTGCCCAAGGCCAGGCTGGGGCCAAGGTGTTCTGTATGCAAATGAGGGCATAATTAGCCGAGATTTTTTTGCTTGTGGGCTCCGCCYCTTATTTCCATATTCATGGCGCCGTCGTGGCCCCGTTGAGCTCCCCGCGACGGTCACCATGGCAACCGCAGGGGGGCAGGGATTGTTGCCTCATTAGCATAGTCCTGACCCCGCCCACATTGCGGGGTTGGGGGGGGACAGAGCTCGGGGGGGGGCTCGCATTGGGCTGGGACCCCCCCAAAAAATGAAGCCCTCAGCCCCAGAGACCCCCCCAGCCCCAAAATACAGAGCGCGGCCCCACCAGCCCTAAAGTACAAGAGCGCCCCCAGTGACACTCGTGTTTCTGCCCCGGGGGGGCACAGGTTTTTAATGTAAAACTCGTGTTAACACTGCGGGGCCCGGGGGGGGGCGGCTGGTGGGGGGGGGCGGCGTTTTGGGGAGGGGGGCACACGGGAGGAGCTGAGGCTTTTTGGGGGGGAGAAATGGGGGTGGGAGGGAAATGGGTGGGGGGGCTGGGCGCCCCCCCAGGGTTATCCAGACCAGCCAGATAGGGACCCCCGTCGAGTTTTTTTTTTGGGGGGGGCAGAGGCCACGGGAGGGACACACGGGGGTCCCAGGCATCCGGGGCCCCCCCTTTTTTTGGCCCCCACACCCCATCCCCACGGAGGGTGGGGGTTTTTTGGGGGGGCTGCGGGTCTCGTGTCATCTGTGCAGAGATGTCGGGGGGGGCGTGCGCGGCCCCCGGCCCGCCGAAGCACCGCGGGGGGCGGGCCGGGCACGCACGGTGGGGGGGCACGGGGGGGCACACGAATTTTGGGGCGCACACACAAAGTCCAAGTGCCGCATTTTGGGGTGGGGGGGGACACACACGCGCGTGGTGGGGGGAGCCGCAGAATTTGGGGGGGGGGGCGGCCCCCGTCACGGTCCCCGCGCCCCCCGCACGTGTCGGGGGTCCCCACGCGTACGGGTTTTTGGGGGGGGGGGGTTTGCATACAGGTACCCCCAGGGCGAGGGGGGGGCACCTGGGGGCACCCATGGGGAACCCAAAACGGCCCCGGGGGGGCTCCCGGGACCTCCCCCCCCCACCAAGAGCCGCCGGGGCTGCGTTTGGTCACCCGGGACCGCCCGGGAGAGGAGGGGGGTCCCACCGCCGTCCCCCTCAGGAGCATTTTGGGGGGGGGTCCCAGTGGGTGCTGCCCAAGAGGGGGGTCGCGGGGGGGGGATTCCCGCCGCCCCCCCTCAGACGGTGCTCTCGGTGCTGCCCAAGAGGGGGGTCCCGGGGGGGGGATTCCCGCCACCCCCCCTCAGACGGTGCTCTCCAGCATCCAGTGCGTGCTGCCGAAGGAGGGGCGCAGGGGGGGTCCCAGGGGGCTCCCCTCGGGCCCGTCCAGCCTCGGCAGRGACCCGTGGCGCCGCGGCCGCGCCCGCCGGGGGTAGCTGTGGCTGGGGAACAACGCCCGCGCCCCCCCCCCGGGACCCCCGCCCGCCGCCGGGGGGGGCAGCGGGGGCAGCGCGGGCAGCTCGGGGGTCTCGGCGGGCCGGGGGCCGCCGTTGGTCTGCGAGCAGACGCTGGTGAGGGTGGGCGGGGGGCGCCGCGCCCCCGCCGCCGCCGCCTTCCAGCGCGCCGTGAGGATGAGGATGAAGACGAGCACGGAGGCGGCGATGGCGGCGCCGATGACGATGATGACGGTGCCCCCCAGGAAATGGGGCCGGGGCGGCGCGGAGCAGCCCGGGGGGGCGGCGGCCGTGGCGAAGGAGACGCAGCCGAGCGGGCGGGGGGCGGCGGGGGGGTCCCCGAGGACGCGCAGCGCGGACACGCACAGCTCGTACTGGCGGCCGGGGATCAAATCCCGCAGCACGAAGGTGCGGCTGGAGGGGGGCAGCAACCTGGGGAGGGGGCGAGGGGGAGTCGGGAGAGGGGCGAGACCCCCGCACCCCCCCTTTGCCCCCCCCAAGGAGCTGAAAACCCACCCAGGACCCCTCAGGATCCCCCAAACGCCTCCTCAGTCCCACCCCAAACACCTCAAAGACTCCCCTGAGACCCCCAGGACCCCTCTGAGTGCCCCAAGGAGCTCACCAGTGACCCCTTGGAGCCCCCCAGGCATAAAGAATTCCCTTGGTGTCCCCCAGATCCCCTCAGAGCCCCCCCAATASCCCCCTGAACAGCCTCCCCCAGAACCCTACAGGACACACAAATCCTTCCCAGAACCCCCTGGAGCCTCCAAGACCTCCAAAATCCACTTGAAGCCCCCCCAGTCTCCCCAGCACTGCCCCAAACCCACTTGAGATTCCCCCGGAGCCCCCAGACCACCCCGGAGCCCCCAAGAACCCCCAAAATCCACTTGAACCTCCCCAGCACTGCCCCAAACCCACCTGACCTGCCTCCGGAGCCCCCCAAACCCCCCCGGAGCCCCACATCTCTCCCAGGACCCCTCCCAGCCCCCCGGGCACACCTGTCCGGGTGTTCCCAGGTGCCCACCTGTAGACCAGGCTGTCGTCGGCCGAGCTGTTGTACTGGATCTGCACCATGCGCACGCCGGGCACGTGGCGCTGCGGCAGCCACCGGATCCGCGCCGAGGACGCCGTCACCTCAGCCGCCACCACCCGCTGCCGCTCCCCGGGGCCCCCCCAGGTGTCATTGCCGCCTGCCTGGGCCATATCCGAGGGGCCGGGCCCCGCCTCGGCGCCGCCATCCCCGTCCCCGTCCCGCGCCCCGTCCCGCGGCACCGGCAGCGGCACCACCACCACCTCGACGCGCGCCGCCGCCTCTCCCGCGGCGTTGGCGGCCACGCAGGTGAAGCCGCCGTGGTCGCGGAGCGTGGCCACGCGGAGCTCCAGGGAGCCGTCGGCGCCCACCGAGCGCCGGGAGCCGTTCTGCACCACGCGCCCGTCGGGGCCCAGCCAGTGCAGCGCGGGCGGCGGGTCCCCGACGGCGGCGCAGCCCAGGCGCAGCGGCTGCCCCTCGGTGACCGCGGGCGGGTGCGCAGCCGCGGCCGTGACCGAGGGCGCCCGGCACGTCAGCTCCTCCTCGGGCACGGCGCCCAGCAGCCGCCCGGCCAGCGGCGCCGGCGTGGCGCAGGTCTCCAGGCGRCCCGGCTGGGCCACGCGGCGCAGCCACAGCAGCTCGCAGTTGCAGTGCAGGGGGTTCCCCCCGGCCGCCAGCGACGGCCCCGGCGGCCCCGGCACCGGCGGCAGCGCCCGCAGCCGGTTYGCGGTGAGGTCCAGCCGGGCCAGGCGCGGCAGCCTCGCCACGGCTCCGGCCGGCACCCGCTCCAGCAGGTTGTGGTCCAGCGTCAGCGTGGCCAGGCTGCCCATGGCGGCCACGGCGTCCCACGGCAGYGCGGGCAGGTTGTTGTGCGACAGGTCCAGGTCCTCCACGGTGGCGGCGAAGGCGGCGAAGGCGGCGGCGTCGATGGCGGCCAGCTGGTTGTTGGCCAGGATGAGGTGGCGCAGGCTGGCCAGCCCGCGCAGCTGCGGCCCGCTCAGCGCCGGCAGCCGGTTCCCGTCCAGGTGCAGCGCCCGCAGCGCCCGCAGGTCGGCGAAGGCGCCGGGGGCGAGGCGGCGGAGCCCGTTCCGCGACAGCGTCAGGTGCACCAGGCTGCTCATGTTGGCGAAGTCGGCGCGGCCCACGGCGCCAATGAAGTTGTCGGCCAGGCGCAGCTCCACGGCGGCGCGGTCCAGGCTGGGCGGCACCGCCAGCAGCCCCGTGCGGGCGCACAGCAGCGTCGGGCTGGGCGCGGCCGCGGGGCACAGGCACCGGGCCGGGCAGCGCGGCGGCGGCGACGCCGGCGGGGACACCGGCACCGGGGGCAGCGGCACCGGCACCACCCCGGCCCCGGAGACGGCGCCCAGCATCACCAGCGGCACCAGCAGCTTCGCCATCCCCGCGGCGGCGGCCGGGCCTGAGCCAAGGGAGACAGCAACGGGGAACGGGGGTCACGGGGGGGCTGGATCCCAGCGGGGCCCAGGGGGTTTGTGGGGGTCCCAGGGGGTCCCAGTAGATCCCAGCAGAGCCCAGTGCATCCCAGCAGAGCGTAGGAGATCCCAAGGGATCCCAGTGGATCCCAGTAAATCCCAGCGGATCCCAGTGGATCCCAGAGGATCTCCCCAGGTCCCACTGAGATCCCACAGCCCCTCAGAGGATCCCAGCGGATCCCAGTAGATCCCAGTAAATCCCAGTGGATCCCAGTAAATCCCAGTGGATCCCAGCAGATCCTGCCTGTCCCACAAGATCCCACAGCACACCACAAAACCCCAGTAAGATCCCAGTGAYACCAGTTGTCCCAGTGAGATTCCAGTGAGATCCCAATGGTCCCAGTAAGATCCCAGTGAGATCCCAGTAAGATGCCAGTTCTCCCAGTTATCCCAGTACCTTCTCTCAGGGCTCCATGTTGGTCCTGTCCAGGCGTCGCCGTGGGGCCTGTGGGGACAGGGGACAGACCAGTATGGACCAGTACAGATTGGTATGGACCAGTACAGACCGGTACAGACCAGTATGGACCACTACAGACCAGTACGGACCAGTACGGACCAGTACAGACAAGTATGGACCAGTACATACCAGTACGGACCAGTACAGACCAATACAGACCAGTATGGACCACTACGGACCACTACAGACCAGTACGGACCAGTACGGACCAGTACAGACAAGTATGGACCAGTACCGACCGGTACACACCACTATGGACTAGTACAGACCAGTACAGATTCACACCCATCAATACGAACCAGTACGGACCAGTACAAACCAGTACAGGCCGGTGCAGACCAGTACATACCAGTACGGACCAGTAGGAACCAGTATGGCCCAGCACAGCCCAGTATGGCCCAGTACAGCCCAGCACAGCCCAGTATAACCCAGTACATCCCAGTACAGCCCAGCACAGCCCAGTATAACCCAGTACATCCCAGTACATCCCAGTACAGCCCAGCACAGCCCAGTATAACCCAGTACATCCCAGTACAGCCCAGCACAGCCCAGTATAACCCAGTACATCCCAGTACAGCCCAATACGTCCCAGTATAACCCAGTACATCCCAGTACAGCCCAATACATCCCAGTACATTCCAGTATAGCCCAGTACATCCCAGTACAGCCCAATACATCCCAGTACATTCCAGTATAGCCCAGTACATCCCAGTATAGCCCAGTACATCCCAGCACATCCCAGTATAACCCAGTACATCCCAGCACAGCCCAGTACATCCCAGAACATCACAGAACATCCCAGCACAGCCCAGCACAGCCCAGTATAACCCAGTACATCCCAGTACATCCCAGTACATCCCAGTACAGCCCAGCACAGCCCAGTACAACCCAGTACAGCCCAGCACAGCCCAGTATAACCCAGCACAGCCCAGTATAACCCAGTACAGCCCAGTACAGCCCAGTACATCCCAGTACAGCCCAGTATAACCCCGTACATCCTAGCACAGCCCTGTACACACCAGCACAACCACACCAGGCTGATAAGGACACAGCAGAGACCAGTACATCCCAGTATGGCCCAGTATGGCCCAGTGCAGACCCAGTGACTCCCAGTATGGCCCAGTATGGCCCAGTGCAGACCCAGTGACTCCCAGTATGGCCCAGTACGGCCCAGTACAGACCAACACAGACCCAGCACATCCCAGTGTGGCCCAGTAACTCCCAGCACCTCCCAGTCCCTCCCAGTCCTCCCCAGTCCCCCCCAGTGCCCCCAGTCCCCCCCAGTCCCCCCAGTCCCCCGTGCCCCAGTCCGGCCGTACCTGGGGGGCTCAGCCCCCGGACGCTCCCATCGCTGCTCCGGGGGGGTGGGGGTCGGCCTCCCCTACCGGGAGGCATCGGGGGGGGGCGGAGCGGAGCGGGGGGCGATGGGGGGGAGGGATGTCGGGAATCACCGGGATGGGACCGGGGGGGACGAGGGCACCGGATGGGGATGGGACCGGAGGAACGGGGATGAACGGATGGAGGATCCGGATGCGGGATGGAACCGGGATGAGGATCCGGGATTGCTGGGGATGGAACCGGAGTGCCGGATGGAAACCGGATGGAGGATCCGGGAACGGGATGGAACCGGGAGGGATGCGGGGAGGTCGGGAGGGATCCGGGAATGTCGGATGTATCCGCTGATGGATCCGGTGATGGATCCGGGATTGCAGGAGCCGGGTGCGGGATGGATCCGGGGATGATCCCGGGCGCGGCCGGGGTCCGGAGCAGCCCGGAGCCGCCGCCCCGAGAGGCCCCGGGGAGGCCCGGTGAGGCCCCGGTGAGGCCCGGTGGAGCCAGCGGCCGCCGCTCGAGCGCAGAACCGGCGGGCGGGGCCGGGCGGGCCGGCGGGCCCGGGGGGCGGCGCGGCGCGCGGACGGACGGACGGGACACCGGTGGGACACGGGAATGGACACCGGGATGGACAGACACACAGACAGACGACACGGGATGGAGACACGGACACCGGGATGACATGGGATGGACACGGGATGGACAGACACACAGACAGACGGACACGGGATGGAGACACGGACACCGGCATGGACATGGGGATGGACACGCGACGTGGAGATGGACAGAGGCTGGACACACAACACGGGAATGGACAGATGGACAAACGGACACAGGATGGGACACTGGATAGACACAGGATGACACACGGACATGGGATAGACAGACAGACACGGGAATGCGCTGGAAGGACACTGGAGAGATACTGGGGGCACTGCAGGGCACTGGGGACACTGGGGGTTACTGGTAACACTGGGTAACACTGGGGTTACTGGGGGGCACTAGGGTTACGCGGGTTACTGGGCGACACTGAGGGGCACTGGGGCACTGCGCGTGACACTGGGGTTACTGGGGCACGGGGGGTTATGGGGGGGTTACTGGGGAGTTACTGGGGGTTACTGGGGGGGTTACTGGGGGGGTTACATGGGGGCACTGGGGGTTACTGGGAGTTACTGAGAGTTACTGGGAGACACTGAGGGGCACTGGGGGACACTGGGGGTTACTGGGAGTTACTGGGGGGGTCCCGCTGGCCCCGCCCCCAGCGCGGGCAGAGCGAGGCCGCGGGGGCGTGGCCAAGGCGAGAGGGGCGTGGCCTCCGCGACTGACGGTTGGTGCGGAGGGGGCGTGGCACGCCCGGCGCGAGGGGGCGGTGCGCACAGAGGCCCCGCCCCCGCGGCGCGCCCGCGCCTGCGCCTGCGCCATTGGTTCCCTCCCCGCGGCGCTCCGCCCTCTCATTGGCCCGTCGGCGGCGGCGGCGCCGTGACGCAGCGACGCAGGCGTGCGTGCGGTGCGCGCTGACGTTGCGCGGCGGCGGCGGCGGTGAGTGAGGGGCGGCCGCGACCCCCGGGGGCCGCCGGGCCCGAGCAGAGCCCCCGCGACCCCCGCGGGCTCCCAGGGCCTCCCCGAGCCCTCCCCGGCCCCGCCGCAGCGCCCGCGCCCGGCCCCGGCCCCGCCGGGCCTGCGCCCCCCGCGCCCGCCGCGCTGAGGGGAGAGCGGGGCGGGCGGGGGAGCCGCGGCCCCGTGAGGGGACACCGGGGGGTCCGTGAGGGGCGGCTGTAACGGGGGGATCGCTGTGGGTGGGAGGGGGGGTCTGGTCCGTGTGGGAGCGGCCACAGTAACCGTGAGGGGTCCTGGTCGCTTTTGAGGGTCCCGGTGCCCGTGAGGGGTCCCGGTAACCGGGAGGGSTCCCGTTTTCTTTTGGGGGTCTCTGTGCCTGTGAGGAATCCCGGTAACTGGGAGGGGTCCCGGTCGCTTTTAGGGGTCCCGGTGCCTGTGAGGGTTCCCGGTCACCGTCAGGATCCCCGGTTCGCTCTGGGGATGGGCCCTGGTACCGTCTGGRGGGCCCCTGGTTCCTTTTAGGGGTGCTTAGTTCATTTTTGGGGTCCCTGGGGCCTCTTGGGGGTCCCTGGTGTGTTTTGGGGTAATCTAGTGCCTTCTGGGGGTCCCCGGTGCCTCTTGGGGGGGGGTCGCTGGTTCCTKTTAGGGGTGCTTAGTTCATTTTAGGTGTCCCTGGTGCCTCCTGGGGGTCCCTGGTGCCTCCTGGGGGTCCCTAGTGCCTCTTGGGGGTCCCTAATCCCCCCATGGGGAATGGTCCCTGTTCCCCTGTTCCTGGGGGGGTCTCTCCCCACTTGGGGGTCCCCTTTTAGACCTGACCCCCCACCATTCCTGGGGGGGCTCTCCCCACTCGGGGGTCCCTGTGTGGATCTGACCCCCTCCTCTCTCCCCGCAGGACCCTGCGGACCCTCGCTCCCAGCGCAGGGGGGTGGTCCCTGTTCCTGGGGAGGGTGGGGTCTCTCCTGACTCAGGGGTCCCATTTTAGACCTGACCCCCCCTGACCCCCCACCATTCCTGGGGGTGCTCTCCCGACTCAGGGGTCCCATTTTAGACCTGACCCCTCCTCTATTTCCCCGCAGGACCCTCCGGACCCTCGCTCCCAGCGCCGGGGGGGCCCCTCGGCACCCCCCGCCCTCACCCCCCATGCGCTGCCCGGCCCGGGGGGGCCCCCCCGCCACCTGAGGAGGGGGGGCAGGTCGGGCCTGTCGCCCCCGAGCCCCGGGAGCCCCCAGCCCCAGCCATGATGTTCCGGGAGCAGGTGGGCATCGTGGCGGGCTGGTTCCGCGGCTGGAGCGAGTGCGAGCAGACGGTGGCGCTGCTGGCGCTGCTGAAGCGCGTGACGCGCACGCAGGCGCGCTTCCTGCAGCTCTGCCTCGAGCACTCGCTGGCCGACTGCCCCGACATCCACCTGCTCGAGGCCGAGGCCAACAGCGCCGGTGAGGGGCCGGGGACGCTGTCYTGGGGGGTTTGGGGGGGTTTTGGGGGTCTTGGGGGGGTTACAGGGGGGTTACACTGCCCCAGCATCCACCTGCTCRAGGCCAACAGCGCCGGTGAGGGGCTGGGGGGTGGGACAGGGGGGTTACCGTGGGGTTATGGGGGTGCTGGAGGGGTTACRGGGGTCTCTGGGGGTCCTTGTGTTTCCCCAGGGTGGACCTCAGGCGTTTCCCAGCTTCTGTCTCTGTGTGTACCCTGTCCCCAGCTGCCATCTCCCGATGTCCCTGCTCACCCTGTCTGTCCCCAGCTGCCATCTCGCAGTGGCCCCAGGAGCCCGCCGAGGCCGCGGTGGCCCTGCTGCTGTTCCTGTCTGTCCCTGCTGACCCCGAGTGTGTCCCTGCTGACCCCATCTGTCCCTCTGTCCCCAGCTGCCATCTCGCAGTGGCCCCAGGAGCCCGCCGAGGCCGCRGTGGCCCTGCTCCTGGCCCACCTGCCGCTGCTGCAGCCCGGCAATGCCGCGGCCAAGGCCGAGTACATGAAGAGGCTGCAGAAGGTGCTGGCGGACGCCATCGAGAGCAATCGCTGCGTGGAGGAGTCGCGGCAGCTGCTCTCCTACGCCCTGATCCACCCCGCCACCACGGCCGACGACCGCAGCGCGCTCGCCCTGTGGCTGGGGCACCTGGAGGAGCGCCTGGCACCGCCCGGGCCCCCTCCCCAGCGCCGCCCCCCAGCCCACGAGTGGCCCCCCGAGCCCCCCGAGGCCGGGGGAGGAGGGGGCTGGCCCGAGCAGCAGCAGCACGGGACGGGGACGGCGCCACGGGAGAATGGGCACCCCGCCTTCCAGGGGGGAGGAGGTACTGCAGGGAAAGGGGGGAAAAATGGGGGCAAAATGGGGGTAAGGACACCCCACCTTCCGGGGGGGCGAGGTAATGTGGGGGGAAAAATAGGGGGGAAATGGGGGGAAAAACAGGAGGGAAATTGGGGGAAATGGGGGAAATGGGGGAAATGGGGGAAAAGGACACCCCGTGTTCCAGGGGGGAGGAGGTAACACAAGAAATGGGGGGAAAATTGGGAGGGAAATGGGCAGGCAAACTGGGAGAATGGGGAAAACGGAGAGAAACCAGAGAAAAGGGGGAGAAATGGGGAAAAGGGAGGGAAACGGGAGGAGAAACTGGGAGACTTGAGAAAAATGGGGGAATTGGRGGAAAAGGGGAGGAAGGAGAAGGGGGGGGAATGGTTGAGGAGGRGGGAACATGGGAGGGGGAATGGTCCCCCAACTGGGGAGAGCCCTGGGGCTTTGGAAGGGGTCTGAGGGGCTGGGCAGGGGTCTGCACTCACCATTTCCCCCCTGTGCCCCCAGCCCTGCCCTGCCAGCTGCACCCCAGCCCCCTGAAGCGCTCACTGGCCCTGGTGCCYGGCAGCCCCCAGCCCGGCCCTGGCGGTGACTGGGCCGGTTCTGGGGGGGGTCCCGAGGAGCCCCCCAGCCCTGCAGGACCGCCCCAGCCCCGAGGGGGACCCCCAGCCCCCCAGGGCTTCGGGGAGCACGCGCCCCTGTCCCCCCAGAGCAGCGTGGCCTCGTCGGGCAGCGAGCACACCGAGGAGCGCAACTCCTTCCAGGAGGACGGCAGCGGCATGAAGGGTGGGTGGGGGGCTCTGGGGGGCTGGGGGGTCTGAGGGGGGTCTGGGGGCTGCTGTCACCCCCCTGGCGTGTCCCTGTMCCCTCCCCAGATGTCCCCTCRTGGCTGAAGAGCCTGAGGCTGCACAAGTACGCGGCGCTGTTCGCRCAGATGAGCTACGAGGAGATGATGACGCTGACGGAGCATCACCTGGAGTCCCAGGTGAGGGGCTGGGGGCACTGGGAGGGGCTGGAAGGGGCTGGGAGGGGACATTGGGGTGTCCCCAGAGGGCTGTGACACCCCCCAAAGGGAGGTGACCCCCCTGTCCCCCCCCAGAATGTCACCAAGGGCGCCCGGCACAAAATCGCCCTGAGCATCCAAAAACTGCGGGAGAGACAGAGCGTGCTCAGGGCACTGGAGAAGGTACTGGGGAAACTGGGGGAGACTGGGGGGGACTGGAGAGGAACTGGGGAGGGACTGGGGGGCACTGAGAGGGACTGGGGAGACAGTGGGAGGGACTGGGGAGCACTGGGAGGGACTGGAGGGGCACTGGGAGGGACTGGGAGGGGGCACCAGTCTGGTCTGGGGGTCCCCAGTGTCCTCAGGGCTGGTTCAGGGGGTCCCCAGTGTCCCTGATCTTCCTGGGGGTGTCCCTGCTGTCACCCCCCATGTCCTTGATGTCCCCCCCGTGTGTGTCCCCCAGGACATCCTGGAGGGGGGGAACCTGTGGTCGGCGCTGCAGGAGCTCCAGCAGATGTTGGGGACCCCCATCAAGGCCTTCCGGCCCCCCCCGCCCCCGGGACCCCCCGACGGGGCCCCCCCCGAGCCCCCCAACCCCCCCACCCCGGCCGAGGCCGAGCCCCCCGGGGCCGCCGTGCCCGACGGGGACATCCCGGGGCAGTTCACCCGTGTCATGGGCAAGGGTGAGTTTGGGGGCTGCCCTGAACCCCCCTAGGGGGGCACAGGGCATGGGGAGGGGTCTGGGGGGGATCTGGGGGGAGATTTGGGGGTTTTGGGAGGGGGTTGGGGGAGTTTTGGGGGTTTTTTGCCCCCTGACACCCCTCAGTGTGCACCCAGGGTTTTAGGGTTGGTTTTGGGATTTTCCTGACCCCCCTGTGTCCACCCGTCTCCTGGTGTTTTGGGGTTGGTTTTGGGGGATTTTTCTGTGTGGATTTGGGATTTTTCTGACC
>NDFG01000120.1:290815-307500 GCA_002167245.1 Sporophila hypoxantha | reverse complement strand
CCCAAAATCAACCCAAAATCAGCACAGAATCAACCCAAAATCGACCCAGAACTGCCCCAAAAATCACCCCCAGAATCAGCCCAGAATCAACCCAAACACAACTCCAAATCAACCCAGAACTGCCCCAAAAATCACCCCCCAAAACTGCCCCATAATCATCCCAAAACCGCCCCAAAGGGACGCCAGAATCACCCCCAAAATCACACCAAAATTACCCCAAAATCAACCCAGAATCACAGCCCTAAATCCCCCAAAACCACCCCAGAATCAGTCCCAAAACTGCTCCAAAGGGACCCCAAAACCGCCCCAAAAATCACCCCCAAAACCACTCCAAAATGGCCCCAAAAAGTGCCCCAAAGAGACCCCGAAAACTGCCCCAAACCCACCCCCAAATCACCCCAAAAATCACCCCCAAATCACCCCAAAAATCACCCCCAAATCACCCCAGAATCACCCCCAAAACCGCCCCAAAAGGTTCCCCAAGGCTTTGGAACACCTCAAAATGGGGTTTGGGGTCTCTGGGGTCTGGGGCAGGTTTGGGGCTCCTATTTGGGGTTTGGGGCAGATTTGGGGTGCCCATTTGGGGTTTGGGGTGTTTGGGGTTCCCATTTGGGGTTTGGGGTCACCTCTTGGAGCTGGTGGGTGCCTGGATCTCCTCCTCCAGCAGCTTCTCATCCGCGGGGTCCAGCAGCACTGGGAGAAACGGGGGAAAAAACCCCAAAATTGGGTYAGACTGTGGGAAACCACCCCAAAACTGGGTCAGACAAAGGGACTGGGGTCAGCACTGCGGGAAACGGGGGAAATCRCCCCAAAATGRGGTCAGACAAAGGGGTTTAGGGTCAGACTGTGGGGTTTGGGGTCAGCCCAAAGGGATTGGGGTCAGCCCTGGGGTTTTTTTGGGGTGATTTTGCGCAGTTTTAGGGCAGTTTCAGGGTCCTTACCCCCCAGATCAATCCTGTATGTGTCGGGGTTGATGAGGTCGATGGGGGCAGTGTTGGGGTGATTTCGGGGGCAGTTTTGGGGCAGTTTTTGGGCAGTTTTGGGTCCTTACCCCCAGGATCTATCCTGTACGTGTCGGGGTTGATGAGGTCGATGGTGACCCCCAGGTCAGGCTCTGTCAGCAGATCGTGCTTGTGCTGCTTCTCCAGGGACGTGGCCTTGTACTGCACGAACCTGGGGGCACGGCCCCAAAATCAGCCCAAAACCCACTGGGATCAGCCCCAAAACCCACCCCAAAACTGGCCTGAAATCCCACTGAAATCAGCCCCAGATCCCACCATGACCGGCCCCCAAACCCACCACCAAATCAGCCCCAATATCGGCCCCAAATCCCACTGAAATCAGCCCCAAATCTCACCAGGACCAGCCCCAAAATCAGCCCCAAATCCCACCAGGATCAGCTCCAAAACCCACCCCAAAAGCAGTCCCAAACTCAACCAAAACCCGCCCCAAAACCCGTGGGGAACGGGCCCCAAACCCACCAAGATCCACCCCAAAACTCACCGGGACCCCCGGGATCCCCCAGACCCCCCAGAATTCCCTCAGGACCTGCCAAGATCACCTCAGAACCCCCCAGAGCTCCCCAGGACCCCTCAGGACCCCCCCCAGACCCCCCAGACCCGCCCCGGGCCCGGTACCGGCTCTGGTCGAAGGGGTACGTGATGAACTTGGGGTCGAAGGGGATGTCCGGGAGGCTGTTGCAGAACTTGACCCGGCAAACGACCCCGGACCTGGGGGGGGCAGCGGCTCAGGGGGTCCGGAACCGGCCCCGGGGCCCCAAAACCGCCCGAATTCACCCCAAAACCGGGCCGGGACCCCTTCCCCCCCCCGCTCACCTCTCGGGGAGGGTCCGGTGCGAGCTCGGCCTGCGGGGAGGGGGGGCGCGTCATGACGTCACAGGGGACCCCGAACGCCTCCGTGACGTCWCGGGGCACCCCGTTATTTACCCCACACACCGCGGGGTGACGTCACGGGGGAATTCCCCCCCACCCCCAACCCCGCCGCCACCGAGGGCGGCCCCCCCCGCTGTGCATGACGCTCCGTGACGTCACGGCGGTGACGTCACGCCCCGTTACCGGTGGCCCGGCTCATCGCGCTGCGCCTGCGTCTGGATGGTGGGCGCCATCTTGGGCCACTACTTCCGGTCCTGCGCGGCGCCTCCCGCTGGCGTCACTTCCGCCGCGCGCCGGAAGCGGCGGAGAACATGGCGGCGCCTCCGCCGCCTCCGGCCGGGCCGGGCCCGGGGCCGCCCTCAGCGCCCGCGGGGCCCGGAGCGGCGGCGGGGCCCGGAGCAGGGCCGGGGCCGCCCCCGGGGGCCGCGCAGGGCCCCGCGCTGCCCGCGCAGGCCGCGACCGCGCAGGCGCAGGACTTCGATCCCGTGCAGCGCTTCCGGCTGCTGCTGCCGCAGCTAAAGGAGAGCCTGCAGGTGGGCGGGGCCTGCGTTACGGGGCGGGGCTTGCCGCCGGGAGTGGGCGGGGGTTTACCGGCGGGAATGGGCGGGGTTTGCCGCCGATAACGGGCGGGGTTTGCCGCCGGGAGTGGGAGGGGTTTTACCAGCGGGAATGGGCGGGGWTTGCCGCCGGGAGTGGGTGCGGTTTCCCACCGGAATGGGGCGTGGTTTTCCCGGAGGGGGCGTGTCTCTCCTGGGGGGGTCCCCCGGAATTTTGGGGGTCCCTGGACCAGGACCCGGCGGCTCCGGGGGCGTCCGTGTCTCCCTCCCCCCCMCATTGTCCCTCCCGGTCCTTTCCCACCTGGGCTGGGGGCGCTGGGGGGACCCGGGCCTCACCCCCTGACCCCCCATGACCCCTGTGACCCCTCCGTGACCTCCCTGACCCCCCCTGTCCCACAGACCCTGATGAAGGTGGCGGCTCAGAACCTGGTGCAGAACTCCAGCATTGACAACGGGCAGTGAGTGACCCCCCCAGTAAACCCCAGTACTCCCCAGTGCCCCCCAGTACTCCCCAGTGCCCCCCAGTATCCCCCAGTGCATCCCAGTATCCCCCAGTGTCCCCCAGTCACCATCCCAGTGACCCCCCCAGTAAACCCCAGTATCCCCCAGTGCCCCCCGGTCCCTCCCAGTCCCCCCCAGTGCCCCCCGGTCCCTCCCAGTGCTCCCAGTCTGACCAGTTCCTGCAGGAAGAGTGCTGACGGGGCCCTGCAGCGCTTTGACAAGAGCCTGGAGGAGTTCTACGCCCTGTGCGACCAGCTGGAGCTGTGCTTGGTGAGAAACCCCAAAATCRCCCAAAAAAAATATCCCCAAAATCCCCCCCAAACCCCCTGTGTGACCAGCTGGATCTGTGCTTGGTGAGAAACCCCAAAAACCCCAAAAATCACCCCAAAATCCCCAATTTCACCCCAATTTCTGTTTTCAGAGGCTGGCCCACGAGTGCCTGGCGCAGAGCTTCGACAGCGCCAAGCACGCCCCGGCGCTGGTGCCGGCGGCGCCCAAGGCCGAGGGGGGCTCGCTGGGGGTGCCGGGGGTGCCGGGGGGCAGCGAGAGCCTGCCCTACACGCAGTACCTGCCCCTGATCAAGGCGCAGATCGCCGGCGCCAAGGACATCCACAACGCGCTGCTCGAGGGCACCAACAAGATCACGGGCCGGCTGCCCCCGCCGGGGGGGCCCTGAGGGGTCTGGGGGGTCCTGGTGGGGTCTGGGGGTCTCTCACGGGCCGGCCTGCCCCCTGCTGGGGGGGCTGATCAGGGTTTTGGGGGGTCTGAAGGGGGTCCTGTGTGGGTTTTTGGGTGGGGGTCTTGATTGGATTATGTGGTGTGGGTTCTCTTGATCAGGGTTTTGGGTGGTCTGAGGGGGTCCTGATGGGGTTTGGAGGGGGATCTGATGGGGTTTTGGGATCCTGATTGCAGATTTTGAGGGGCGCTGATCGGATTTAAGGGGGGGTCCTGATGGGGTTTTGGGGGGCTGAGTACTTCCGTGGAAGCATATCGCCAGTAGCCGGAGCTCTTGCGGGTGGCAGAGGGGGAACTGAGGCAGAGGCTGGGCGTGTGGTTTTTGGGTGATTTGGGGGGTTTTGTTGGAGTTTTGGGGGTTTGGTAACCTTCCAAATCCGCGGGTTTTTGAGCGAGTTTTTGGGGGTCACTGTTGGATTTTTGGTAATAAAACTGGTTTTTGCTGACACTCTCTTCGCGTTTTTTCTGTTCGCGTGCACGTACGGAAGGGAGCGTGGGACAAGTGGCCTGGGAGCAGGCGGGTATTCGCGTCTCGTGAGTCATGACCCGCGCGTGGTGACGTCACAGCTCCTAGAAAAAGAAGGGGGGGGCCGTATAATAAAACCCCTGATGGGCGTTTTTGGGCCTCGTCGGGCTGCCGGCGTCGGAGCTACCGAGTCTTCTGCGAGAGGAAGGGCGGGAGAGTCTCGCGAAGAGCGGACCGAGCGACGTCGGACGCGGCCCTGGTTGCCGGCTCGGGAATACCCGGGACGCGGGAGATTTCGCGACAGGGGCCCCGGAACCGCGACAGGGGGCACGCACCGGGAGACGGCACCCCCGGGCAAGCGGCCTCCAGGGCGCCGGCCGGAGCAGGCCCGCAGGAGCAAGGCAGCGGTGAGCGGCAGGGAGGCGGCGTCAGCGCTCGGGCGTCGGCACACGGAGCCCTCGCAGGCTGAGCCCTCAAGGGCCCTCGCCCCCAGCCCCGCCCGAGGACCCTCACAGAGCTCCCTCAGGGCACTCATGAGGCCCTCAGAGCATCCCCTGACCCCTCAGAGCACCCTCCGGAGGCCCCCCCGGAACACTCAGCCGACCCCCCTCATCCCTCCTGAGGACGCTCCCTGACCCCCTCAGGACCCCCCAGACCCCAGCCCTCATCCCTCTCTATTTCTGCGTACCCCCATGCCTCTTGACCCTCAGAACCCCCCCAGCCCCTCTCCCGAGGACCTCCGAGACAGCGCGTCAGACTCGTCTGAACCCCAAGAGCCCCCTCAGGACCCCCCTCACCCCCTGAGGACGCTCCCTGACCCCTCCAGAGCCCCCCGGAGCCCTGCCCTCAGGGCCCCCCTCCCTTCGCGGCCATGTCGGACAGCGAGGAGAGCAACTTTCCTCGGAGGAGGAGAGCGAGCGCAGCAGGACGAAGCGGCGACGACTACGAGGGTGCGGCAGGGGTGTCTGGGGGGTCTGGCGGGTTCGTTTAAGGGGATCTGGTTGCGAGGGATTTTGGGGGGAGTCAGGTTACCGTGGGAGCTGGGAGTCGTGGGGAACTTTGAGGAGATTTTGGGGGAGGTTGAATGGAGGTTTTGGGGAGCTTGGGGGGATTTTGGCGTGATTCCTGGGGGATTTAGGGGGGGGTTTGGAGGGATTTTTGGGGGTATTGGGGAGGTTAGGTGGGCATTTGGGGGAATTTAGAGGGGGTTTTGGGCATTTGGAGGATATTGTGGGGGACTTGTGAGGTGTTTCGGCAGGGTATCTGGGGGGATTTTGGGATGTTGGGGGGAGTGTGAGTTTGTGTTGGGGGCCGGGGGCTTTTGGAGGACATATCGGCGGGCATTTTTGGGGGGTCTTGGGGGAGTTTTGGGAGGTTGGTTTGGGGGTCATATTGGTGGAATTTTGGGAATGGCTCCTCTTCGTGTGTCCTGACCCCCCGCCCCCGCGCAGCCGAGGAGGCAGCCGGCGGGGGGAGCCAGCGGGAAGGCGGAGCCTGAGCGAGGTAGGGAGGGGAGGAAAGTAAAGATGGAGGTTGATGGAGGAGGAGTACGATGAGGAGTAGGGCAGGAGGCACGGTAAGACGACGACGGCGCGGCCACCAAGAAGCCGGAGACACGCGGGGGTTCATCCTGGATGAGGCTGGTGGGGGGTGGCTGGTGGGCTCTGAGGAGGGCTTTGGGGATCTGGGTGGGTTTGGGAGAGGCTCTGAGGGGCTTGCAGGGGTTTGGGTGGTGTGGGAGGGTTTGGAGGGTCTTGGAAGGAATTGGGGCTTTGGGGGTGGTCTGGGGGTGTTTTTAGGGGGTGTCTGCTGGCGTCTGCAGCGCTGAATCCCCCCCCCTCCCCTCCCTTGCCCAAGAGTTGTTGATGATGGTGATGGACGGTATGGAAGACAGTGGGAGGGATGTGGGTGCCGAGGACAGGACATCCTGGAGAAAGGCTGAGAGCCTGCGAGGGGGGGCTTGCAAACCCACCTGGGAGTGTGCAAACCCACCTGGGGCTGGCAAACCCACCTGGGGGGCTGGCACACCACCTGCGGGGCTGCAAACCCACTGGGGAGCGGGCTGCAAACCTCACCTGGGGGCTGCAACACCCACCTGGGGGGCTGCACACCACTGGGGGGCGTGCAACTACACCAGAGGGGCTTGCAAACCCAGCGCGTGGGGGGCCGCCCGGTCGGGCTGCACAACCCCCTGGTGGGGGCGTGCAAACCCACTCCAGCCTGGGGTTGAGGTGGTGCGTGGGGCTAGGGCGATGGGGGACCCCATGGGGGGTCCTCGAAAAGCCTGGGGGCTGAACCGCTAGCGCTGTGGGTGCTGCTTGCCCCACTGCCCGCTCGCTACCCCTTGCCCAACAGACTGCCCTCCTTCCCAAGTCCTTCTCCTTCCAAACCTTTTCCTTAAAGTTGACTTGTCCCGCAAATCCCTGTTCCCCTAAATCCCGCTTTAAAGTCCCCATGAACCCCAAGTTTTGCTCTCGGCGCCAAACCCCATTTGTCTCCCGTCCCGGCGCCTTTCCCGGGTCCTCCCCTTCTCCCCTGCACCCTGCCATCGTATCCGCGTCTCGTCCTGGGTTTTTCTCGTTGCATTTTTTTATTTATTTTGCTCCTCAAGAGCCCGGTAGCGTTTGCCCCCAATATCGCCCGGTTTGTCGTTCGTGTTGATTTTGCTTGCCTCATCATCGTAGCATTCACCGTTCGGGCGTCCGGCTCGTCGGTGCCTCCTCCTCCTCGCTGCTCCCCGGGGCATGAGAGATTCCGAAGGTAAGAGCCCCCTCCCCACACCGCGGGGCCGAGCCCCCCGAGCCCCCCAGACCCCGCCACCCCTGTGCCTCCTCTTCCTCAGCCTCCAACATCGACAACGTGGTGCTGGACGAGGATCGCATCGGGGCGGCGCGCCTGCAGAACCTCTGGAGGTCACCCGGGCCCTTTGCCGCCCTTTTTACTTCATTTACCCCAATTTTCTTCCCAGTTTCTCCTTGTTTCCCCCCATTTTCCCTGGTTTTTTGCTGTTTTGCTTTCTTTTTCCCCCATTTCACCACTTTCCTGATTTTTTGCTGGTGTTCCCCATTTTCCCCAAATTTTGTGATGATTTTTTCTTTTTTTCTCTCAATTCTCCAGGTTTTTCCCCCTATTTGTTCTCCATTTCCCCCATTTGTTCCCCATTTCCCCATTTTTCTCCCATTTCCCCCGTTTTCCCCCATCTCCCCATGTTTTTCCCCAATTTTCCCATCTTCCCCATGTTTCCCCCATTTTTCCCAATTTCCCCTCAATTTTCCCCCATTCCCCCCATTTTTCCCATTTCCTCTAATTTCACCCCATTTTTCCCCGTTTTCCTCCATTTTTCCCCATCTCCCTCATTTTTCCTATTTCTGGCTGATTTCACCCCATTTCCCCCTGTTTTTCCCCATTTTTCCCATTTCTGTCTGTTTTTTTTCGCGTTTTTTCCGTTTCAGCTGATTTCTCTCCATTTTTCCCCGCAGGGACAGCGTGAGGAGGAGCTGGGCGAGTCTACATGAAGAAATACGCCAAGTCCTCCGTGGGCGAGACGTGAGTGACCCCCGGTGACCCCTGAGTGACCCCCGGGCTGTCCCCCCTCCCCCCTGATTTTGGGGCATTTTCCCCGTTTTTGCAGAGTTTATGGCGGCTCCGACGAGCTCTCGGATGACATCACCAGCAGCAGCTGCTGCCCTGGCGTCAAGTGAGATTTGGGGGCAAAACGGCGATTTTTGGGGCTGGGCTTCTGGGGGTGGGAACTGATTTGGGGGAATTTGGGTCTGAATTCCCAGGAATGGGAACTCAGCTGGGGTAAAAAAGGGGGARTTTGGGTCAGAGTCCCCCAAATAACGAGTTTTTGTTGTTCCCTGCAGGGACCCCAATCTCTGGACAGTCAAGTGCAAGGTGGGTGCTGGGGGGGACCTAAACCCCCCAAAATTTGGGAGTTTGTGCCCAAAAGTCCTCTCTGAGCCCAAACCCTGCTGATTTTACCCAAATTCTGCTGTTTTGAGCCCAGATCGGGGAGGAGCGCGCCACGGCCATCGCGCTGATGCGCAAATTCATCGCCTACCAGTACACGGAGACGGTGAGCACTGGGGGAACTGGGAGGGACTGGGAGGGACTGGGGACATTGTGGCCACACCTGTGCACGGGGACACTGAGGCTGTACTGGGCTGTCCYCAGGSTGTCTCCAGTGTCACACCAGTGTCACCCCATGTCCCCAGCCGCTGCAGATCAAATCCGTGGTGGCCCCCGAGCATGTGAGGGGTTACCTGTACATGGAGGCACTGGGGGCACACCTGTACACAGGGACACTGGGGCTGTACTGGGCTGTCCCCAGGCTGTCCCCAGCGTCACACTAATGTCACATTGATGTCCCCAGCCTCTCCAGATCAAGTCGGTGGTGGCCCCGGAGCATGTGAGGGGTTACCTGTACATGGAGGCACTGGGGGCACACCTGTACATGGGGATGATGGGATCACAGCTGTACATGGGGACACCGGGGCTGTATTGGGCTGTCCCCAGGCTGTCCCTAGTGTCACACCAATGTCACATTGATGTCTGCAGCCTCTCCAGATCAAGTCSGTGGTGGCCCCGGAGCATGTCAGGGGTTACCTGTACGTCGAGGCCTACAAGCAGACGCACGTCAAGCAGGCCATCGAGGGCGTGGGCAACCTGCGCCTGGGCTACTGGAACCAGCAGATGGTGCCCATCAAGGAGATGACCGAYGTGCTCAAGGTGGTCAAGGAGGTCACCAACCTCAAACCCAAGGCCTGGGTGCGCCTCAAGAGGGGCATCTACAAGGACGACATCGCCCAGGTGAGGGGACACACCTGGGGGGGCAGGGGACACACCTGGGGGACACCTGGGAGGGGAAGGGACACACCTGGAGGGGCAGGGGAYACACCTGGGGGACATCTGGGGTGGCAGGGAGGGGACACACTTGGGGAACACCTAGGAGGGGAGGGGACACACCTGAGGGACACCTGGGRGACGGCCAAAGGTGGGGGACACATCTGGGTGGCGCAGGGCTCACCTGAGCCACGCCCCGTGCCCAGGTGGATTACGTGGAGCCCAGCCAGAACCAGATCTCYCTGAAGATGATCCCCAGGATCGACTTCGACCGGATCAAAGCCAGGATGAGCCTGGTGAGGGGGGAGATACACCTGGCGGGGCGGGGAGGGGATACCTGGGGCAGGGGCGTCCCCCAAGCAGATCCTGGGTCAGCAGATCCCTGAGCAGATCCCAAATCAGATCCCTGGTCAGATTCCTGGTTAGATCCCGGCTCAGTGGATCCTTGGTCAGGTCCCCGAGCAGATCCCTGAGCAGATCCCTGGGTAGAGCCTGGGTCAGATCCCTGCTCAGTGGATCCCAAATCAGATCCCTGGTTACATCCCGGCTCAGCGGATCCCTGGTCAGGTCCCAGGGCAGATCCCAGGGCAGATCCTGGGTCAGTGGATTCCTGATCAAATCCAGGTCAGTGGATCCTCAGTCAGATCCCTGAATAGATCCTGAGTCAGATTCCAGTTCAGTGAATTCCTGTGCAGATCCTCAGCAGATCCCAAAGCAGATCCCTGCTCAGATCAGATCCCCTCCCAGCAGATCCCAGCTCAGATCCCCAATCAGATCCTCTCCCAGCTCAGCTCCCAGCTCAGCGGATCCCAGCTCAGATCCCCTCCCAGCAGATCCCAGCTCAGATCCCAGCTCAGCAGATCCCAGCTCAGATCAGATTCCAGCTCAGATCCCTGCTCAGATCCCCAGTCAGATCCCAGCTCAGATCCCTGCTCAGATCTCCTCCCAGCAGATCCCAGCTCAGCTCCCAGCTCAGATCCCCAATCAGATCCCAGCTCAGCTCCCAGCTCAGCAGATCCCTGCTCAGATCCCCAGTCAGATCCCAGCTCAGATCCCTGCTCAGATCCCCTCCCAGCAGATCCCAGCTCAGCTCCCAGCTCAGTGGATCCCCTCCCAGCAGATCCTCTCTTTCTCCCCCCCCACAGAAGGACTGGTTTGCCAAACGCAAGAAGTTCAAGCGGCCGCCCCAGCGCCTCTTTGATGCCGAGAAGATCCGGTAGGGCCGGGCCCGAGGGGCTCCCCAGGACCCCCTGGGACCCCCTGGGACCTCCCCGGGATCCACTGAGACCCCCCTCTGTGCCCTGCAGCTCCCTGGGTGGGGACGTGGCCTCTGATGGCGACTTCCTGATCTTCGAGGGCAACCGCTACAGCCGCAAGGGCTTCCTGTTCAAGAGCTTCGCCATGTCGGCCGTGGTGAGCCCAAATCTGCCCAAATCCAGCCCAAAATGGGCCYTTTCCAACCCAAAATGTGCYGCAAGGGCTTCCTGTTCAAGAGCTTYGCCATGTCGGCCRTGGTGAGCCCAAATCTGCCAAAATTGCACCCAAAATGGGCCTTCTCCAACCCAAAATGGGTCTGTGCTGTCCAAAATCTGCTTATTCCAGCCCAAAAAGGGCCTGTTCCATCCGAAATCCACCTCTTCCAGCCCAAAATCTTGCGTCACAACACAAATCTGTCTGTTTGAACCAAAAACTTGCCTGTTCTACTCAAAATCCATGGATTTCAACCTGAAATAATTTTTGAAACCCAAATCTACTTGTTCCAGCCCTAAATCCACCTGTTTGAACCCAAAACCCACAAGTTTGAACCAAAATCCTCCTGTTTGAACCCAAACTCAACAAGTTTGAACCCAAACTCAACAAGTGTGATCCTTAAAACCCCCCCCCAGTCCAGCCCCAGACCCATTTTTGCCCCAAACTGTGGGATTTTACCCCAAACCGTGGGATTTTGCCCCAGACTGTTTGATTTTACCCCAAACCATGGGATTTTGACACAAACTGTTTGATTTTACCCCAAACCATGGGATTTTGACACAAACTGTTTGATTTTACCCCAAACCGTGGGATTTTACCCCAAACTGTGGGATTTTGCCCCAAACTGATTTTACCCCAAACCCAGATCACAGAGGGCGTCAAGCCCACCCTGTCCGAGCTGGAGAAATTCGAGGACCAGCCCGAGGGCATCGACCTGGAGGTGGTGACCGAGAGCACAGGTAAGGGGAGATCCCTGATTTCCACACCCAAACTGCCCCAAAACCGCCAGAATTCACCCCAAAAGCCCCRCAGGGAAGGAGCGGGAGCACAACTTCCAGCCTGGGGACAACGTGGAGGTGTGCGAGGGGGAGCTCATCAACCTGCAGGGCAAGATCCTCAGCGTGGACGGCAACAAGATCACCATCATGCCCAAGCACGAGGACCTCAAGGTGGGSAGAGCCCCGAGCGGCCCCGATTCGGGGCGGATTTTGGGGCAATAACGCCGGAATTTGGGGTTTTCCAGGACATGCTGGAGTTCCCGGCGCAGGAGCTCCGCAAGTACTTCAGAATGGGCGACCACGTGAAGGTGATAGCAGGGAGATTCGAGGGGGACACCGGGCTCATCGTCAGGGTGGAGGAGAACCTGTCTCTTATACACATCTAGATGTGTATAAGAGACAGAAATAGGGAAAAAAACAGTGAAATACGGGGGAAAATGGGTTAAAAATAGGGGAAATGGAGAGGGAGGAGAACTTTGTGATCCTGTTCTCGGAACTGACCATGCACGAGGTGGGAATGGGGCGAAAAACAGCGAAAATGGGAAAAAATGGTGAAAATCAGGAAAAATGGGGAAAAAATGGAATAAAAATGGGGTAGAACAGCATAAAATATGGGGAAATGGAGAGGGAAGAAGAACTTTGTGATCCTGTTCTCGGACCTGATCATGCATGAGGTGAAAAATGGGGAAGAAATAGGGRAAATGGGGRAAAACATTAAAAWCCTGGGGGAAAATGGRAAAAACCCAGGAAATACATGGAAAAAATGGGAAGACTGAGGAAACCAGGAAAATCCTGGGAAAGACATGGGGAAACCCTGTGGAAAAATAGGAAAAGCTGAGGAAAACTGAGGAAAAAAAGGGAAAAAATGGGGAAAATCTGGGAAAAAGCCGTGAGAGCTGGGGAAGGGGTTTTGGGGTGAAACCTGGCAGTTTTGGGGCCTCCATCCAGCAGATTTCTCCCYGTTTTGTGCCCCAGCTGAAGGTGCTGCCCCGGGACCTGCAGCTCTGCTCCGAGACGGCCTCGGGAGTGGACGTGGGGGGGCAGCACGAGTGGGGGGAGCTGGTGCAGCTGGACCCCCAAACCGTGGGCGTGATCGTGCGCCTGGAGCGGGAGACCTTCCAGGTGAGACCCCCGAAAAAAACCCCAAAATCCTGCCCGAAATCCCCCAAAAAACCTCCCATAATCTCCCCCAAAACCCCATCTGAATCTGCCAGAAATCCCAACCTAAATCACATGAAACTCCCCCAAAAACCCATCCCAGGTGTGTCCCAAGTGTATCCCAGGTGTATCCCAGCCAGTCCCAGGTGTACCCAGGTGTACCCAGGTGTATCCAGGTGATCTCAGGTGCATCCAGGTGTATCCCTGCCATTCCCAGGTGCTGAACATGTACAGCAAGGTGGTGACCATGCGCCACCAGGCAGTCCCAGGGGTATCTCAGGTGCATCCCAGGTGTATCCCAGGTGTATCCCAGGCAGTCCCAGCTGTACCCAGGTGTATCTCAGCTATCTCAGGTGTATCTAGGTGTATCCCTGCCATTCCCAGGTGCTGAACATGTACGGCAAGGTGGTGACGGTGCGCCACCAGGCGGTGACCCGTAAGAAGGACAATCGCTTCGCGGTGGCGCTGGACTCGGAGCAGAACAACATCCACGTCAAGGACATCGTCAAAGTCATCGACGGCCCCCACTCCGTGGGTCTGGGGGCAAATGGGGGGTCCTGGGGGTTCCTTGGGTTGTTTGAGGCATCCTCAGGAATTTTGGGGGGGGTCTCACACAGTAATTTGGAGGGGGTATCACCCATTAATTTGGGGGGTCTCACCCATTAATTTGGGGGGTCTCACCCATTAATTTGGAGGTCTCCCACCCTAATTTGGGGGTCTCCCACCCTAATTTGGGGGTCTCCCCCCTCGCGTGCCCCTCCCCGGCGCAGGGCCGCGAGGGCGAGATCCGCCACCTGTTCCGCGGCTTCGCCTTCCTGCACTGCAAGAAGCTGGTGGAGAACGGGGGCATGTTCGTGTGCAAGACGCGGCACCTGGTCCTGGCGGGGGGCTCCAAGGTCAGACCCCTCCCCAGCGCCCCCCATTTGCCCGTTTTCCCCCTTTTTGCCCCCATTCCGACCCCTTTTCCCCCCCCCAGCCTCGGGACGTCACCAACTTCGCCATGTGCGGCTTCACGCCGATGTCGCCCCGCATCAGCAGCCCCATGCACCCCAGCGGGGCCGGTGAGTGGTTTGGGGAGGGGGTCCCGGGGGTCTTGGGGACCCTCGGGGACCCCTCTGAGCCCCCCCGTGCCCCCCCCAGGGCAGAGGGGCGGATTTGGGGCCGGGGGGCTGAGCCGGGGCCGCGGCCGGCGCGACAACGACCTGATCGGGCAGACGGTGCGCATCTCCCAGGGGCCCTACAAAGGTGGGTGTGGGTGTGAGACCCTCCCCTGCACCCCAAACCCCCTCGGGGGGCTCCCCGAACCCCCCTGAGCCCTCCTGAGCCCCCCAAACCCCCCAGGGTACATCGGGGTGGTGAAGGACGCCACAGAGTCGACGGCGCGCGTGGAGCTGCACTCGACGTGCCAGACCATCTCTGTGGACAGGCAGAGACTGACCACCGTGTGAGTGGGGGGCTTGGGGACATCCTCCTAGGGACAGGGACACCCCTGGGGACACCCCTGGGACAGTCCTGGGGAGGGACAGGCCTGGGGACACCCCCAGGGACACACTGGGGACACCCCCGGGGCAGTGCCAGACCATCTCTGTGGACAGGCAGAGACTGACCACCGTGTGAGTGACACCTTGGGGACACTGTGGGGCTAGGGACACTTTGGGGACACCCCTGGGGCTGGGGACACATTGGGGACACCCCCGGGGGCTGGGGGTGACCCTAAGGGGGTCTCTGACACCCCCAAGAGGGTCCTGGAGCCCCCCCTGGCTCCTGGAGGGGTCCCTGTCCCCTGTGTGACCCCCCTGTGTGTGACCCCCCTGTCCCCCCTGTGACCCCCATGTGTGACCCCCATGTGTGACCCCTGAGTGACCCCGTTGTGTCCCCACAGGGGCTCCCGGCGCCCCGGGGGTCTCACCTCGGCCTACGGGAGGACCCCGATGTACGGATCCCAGACCCCCATGTACGGCTCGGGGTCCAGAACCCCCATGTACGGCTCGCAGACCCCCCTGCACGACGGTGAGTGACACTGGGGACACTGCTGGGGACATCACTGGGGACATTGGGGACACTGCTGGGGACATCACTGGGGACATTGGGGACATCACTGGGGATACTGGGGACAGCCCCTGTACGGCTCGCAGACCCCCCTGCACGACGGTGAGTGACACTGGGGATATTGGGGACATCATTGGGGACACTGGGGACACTGCTGGGGACATCACTGGGGACACAGGGGACATCATTGGGGACAGCCCCTGTACGGATCCCAGACCCCCATGTACAACAGTGAGTGACACTGGGGACACTGCTGGGGACATTGGGGACAGCCATGGGGACATTGGGGACATCACTGGGGACACTGCTGGGGACACTATTGGGGATAGCTGGGGACACTGCTGGGGACACTATTGGGGATAGCTGGGGACACTGCTGGGGCAGTCTGGGGACATTGGGGACAATTCTGGGACAGTTTTGGGATATTTGGGGACACTGGGGACAATTCAGGGGCAATTTGGGGATAATTCAGGGACATTTGGGGACATCTGGGGGGTACCAACCCAAGGTGGGGCTGAGGGTGGTTTTGGGGTCACTGTGGGGTCCCGGGGGGCTCTGGGGACAGCTGGGGGGTCGGGGGTCCCCAGGGGGGTGACAGCGATTTTGGGGTGTCCCTCGGGGGTCCCGGGGGTGACAGTGACTCTGGGATTTCGGGGTGTCCCTCGGGGGTCCTGGGGGTGACAGTGACTCTGGGATTTTGGGGTGTCCCCCCAGGGAGCCGCACCCCCCACTACGGCTCGCAGACCCCCCTGCACGACGGGAGCAGGACCCCGGCCCAGAGCGGGGCCTGGGACCCCAACAACCCCAACACGCCCTCCAGGTGAGACCCCCGCCCTAAATAACCCAAAATAACCCCAATTGGGGGTGTCTCTCTCTTTCTGGGGGTTGGTTCCCATTTTAGGGACCCCTCCCCAAATTTTCCCCCCCAATTCGGGGGTCCCTCTCTCTCTCTGGGGTCGGGTTCCCATTTCTGGGGACCCCTCCCCAATTTTTCCCCCCAGTTTGGGGGTCTCTCTCTGGGGTCGGGTTCTCGTTTCTGGGGACCCCTCCCCAATTTCTCTCCCCCCCAGGGCGGACGAGGATTTCGAGTACGGCTTCGAGGACGAGCCCACCCCGTCCCCCCAGGGCTAYGGGGGCACCCCCAACCCGCAGACCCCGGGGTACCCCGACCCCGCGTCCCCCCAAGTCAGCCAGCCCTACAACCCGCAGACCCCCGGGACACCTGCCATGTGAGTGAGACCCCAAAAATCACCCCAAATTCACCCAAAATCCCCCCAAATCCCCCCAAGTGAGCCAGCCCTACAACCYGCAGACCCCCAGCACRCCYGCCATGTGAGTGGGGACCCCAAAATTACCTGAATTCACCCCAAAAAAGATCCCTAAATACCCCAAAACCTGCAGGGTGGGGAGGTGGGAGGGGAAGGTGGTGAATGGTCCTGGGGACCCCAAAATGGGGTTTGGAGTTCGAGGGTCCCCAAAATGCGGTTTGGGGGATTTTGGGTCCCCAAAATGGGGTTTGGGGAGTGGGGGGTCCCCAAAAATGGGACCTTGGGGATTGGGGGGTTTGGGGGGGTTTGGGGGTCCCCAAAATGGGGTTCGGGGGGTGGGGGACCCCAAAATGGGCCTTGAAAGGGGAAAATGGCTCCTGGGGGACTCCTGGGACACCCCCAGGTGTGCCCTCATCTGTGCCCAGGTGTGAGCCAGGTGTGCCCTCACCTCTCACCTGTGCCCAGGTGTGAGCTGAGTGTGCCCCAGGTGTGCCCCTGGGTGTTACCCAGGTGTGCCCGGGTGTGCCCTCACCTGTGCTCACCTGTGCCCACCTGTGCCCAGGTACAACACGGAGCAGTTCTCGCCCTACGCCGTCCCCTCCCCCCAGGGCTCCTACCAGCCCAGCCCCTCCCCCCAGAGCTACCACCAGGTGGCGCCGAGCCCGGTCGGGTACCAGAACACGCACTCACCTGCGAGCTACCACCCCACGCCCTCACCCATGGCCTACCAGGTACCCAAAATCCCCAGAATTCACCCCAAAACCGACCTGAACCCACCCCAAAAACCCCAACCCTCCCTGAGCCTCCTGAGCCCCACAAACCCCCCCGAAACCACCCCACAAACCCCCCCGGGCTGCCAGAACACGCACTCACCTGCCAGCTACCACCCCACGCCCTCACCCATGGCGTATCAGGTACCCAAAAACCCCAAAATTCACCCCAAAAATACCCCAAACCTGCCCCAG
>NDFG01000120.1:250061-261849 GCA_002167245.1 Sporophila hypoxantha | reverse complement strand
CGCGGGGTCCCCCGTGTCACTGAACCATGGCGGTTGACCTCTGACCCCGCGGGTGTCCCCCGTGTCACTGACCATGGCGGTGACCTCTGACCCCAGCGGGTGTCCCCAGTGCTCACTGACCAATGGCGGTGACACTCTGACCCCCGCGTGTGTCCCCAGTGTCACTGACCATGGCGGTGACCTCTGACCCCGCGGGTGTCCCAGTGTCACTGACCATGGCGGTGACCTCTGACCCGCGCGGTGTCCCCCGTGTCACTGACCATGGCGTGACCTCTGACCCCGCGGGTGGCCCCTGGCCGCCATGGTGGCCGCCCAGGTGCCGCGCCCCGTACAGGGAGTCGCTCTCGCTCCAGGTGCCGAACGCCTCCTCGCCGTCCAGGACGCAGACTGCAGCGTCGAGGGCGGCGGCCTGCGGCCAACACTGGCATGGGCGTCCAACCTGGGGCACACCGGGGGTCACACCTGGGGGTCACATTCCTGGGCACACCGCTGTGTCACATCACACACACACCTGGGGACACCTGGGGCCACGGCTGCAGCGTCACGGGCGGGGCCTGCGGGCACACCACTGGGTCAACCTCTGGGCACAATTAGCGCTGGGGACAACCTTGTGTCACAGTTTTAACTAACATCTGTCAGAATGTCCATTGGAAAAAACTGATCCTGCCTGAGGCCAAATGAAATGGACAAGCTAATCTCTTGAGGTCCCTTCTAAGCCATTTATTGTGATAATACCTAGTGTGTTAGGTTTGGACTAAGAAAGAAACCAATCCAAATTCAGCTTTGAATTTTTAAGGTTTTAAAAGCTAACTGAAAATACCATGACCTTGTATAACTTTCCACAAGATCCATCCAACTTTGTTCTCATTTATCCAAACCACTAAGACAACAAAATAGGCATATGTATACATTTGTTACATGCACCCTAATTTTCTCCTTCAACAATTAGTTTTTTAAAAAATAGATACAATCTTAACTTGGAGATGGATTACGCGCTGGATTTTAGCCAGTCTGGAATGAATGAAAAATTCTCTGGAAATTAATAAGTCTTTAAGCAAAACTGATGTGAAATCCTGAATTGTGCTTCACATCTCCAACAGAGGTTTGCCTGTTACTGATAGATTTTTTTCTCATAGATGAGTATTACCTACTAGCAAAACAAAAAGTGCATTGCGCATTTTAATAAGATGCTGATGGGTACCATTGGAAATTGTCCCAGGAGGAACTTTTAAACTCATACACAAAATAGTTATTGGGATTTTTTTTTTCCTTCAGGAAACACCTCTTTCTTAATAATATTTCAATTCTGAAGACAAACGTAGGAGCTCAAGTATTTTTGCATCAGGAAACGTTGAAAGATGTTTGGACACCACAAACACATTAGGTAATTCTAGATGTACAAAAACCATTATATTACAACAACAACAACAACAACAAACAAGTATTTTGACAATGAATGCTTCTCATCATTTTGGAAAATCACTGAATCTGTTTCAGTGCTCTATATTTTCCATTAAGATAGATTGTTAACCTTGTTTACTTTAGACGAGCTTGCAACATATAATTTAAGAGTGCTTTTGGAAAGAAGATTCATAAAGTGTAAGATTACAATTGTATTATTATTCCTCTAACTATAGAACCCTTACTAAATTCTCAAATTATTCCTTGATCTCTTCTGTTGAAAGGAAGTTAATCCTTTACTATAACACATGCTTTATGGCAGATACGTGTGTAAGCATCAGCAGAAACACTTCACTAGGCTTCTGCTTTCCCATACTTTCTGGCAGCTGGACACATTTAAGACTTCATATTTTTTAAACGACAGCCTGTTTATTTTACTAATTCTGTCGGCCCTTGTAATAAATTATTCCTTAATGATCTATGTGCAATTTAACATTTAAAATCTTCAATTTAGAAAATATACTATACCTTCTGGTTATCCTGAGCGGGGGTGTAAATAGGCAAGAGGGCGCTTGGTTGAGTTCAAACGTGGATGTTTGTCAAATGAAGTCGCATCTTGTTTGGTATCAGGTTGCTTATTTTTCCAAGCAATATGAATTTAGGAGGATCAAACCGGGTTTTTGTAAATTAAATAACTAGATAATTTGCCTTTCCTAGATGACAAGCTAAAATATACACCAAAACATGAGAATGTTTATCTTGTTATGATGAGAATTCATGTGCTGGATTCTAGAGAGAAATTGAATCCTCCGGGAATCAGTTCCTTGTGTCACTGGACAAAGTTGAAATTTAAACATCTCCTTTAGTTCTGCTAGCAATTCAGTTTCTTGAATGATCCATCCCTAAGCCAGTGAAAAATTCCCATAAGGGAAAGTGGGTTATTTGGGCTTTTTATTGGAAACTGACTATTGTGATCTGGGACTTACTCTTATCCATACCTCAGTCTATTATTCACACTTGACCCTCTTTGCAGGACGAAAGGCGTGCTGGTAGAGAAAGGGGGAGCTGGGGACAAATTCCCACGAGTGTCAGCGGTCTCTGATTTTAGTAGGGATCTGTATGCTTATATATTGTAATTAAGAATCCTTCTATAATTCTTATTCAAATTTAAGAGATTAGGACTCGCCATGGCTGCTTCAATGTTCAACTTTGCATTTGTATCTTATTTCTAACACGGACTTTTGATTTTTCAAAGGGTTTTGTCCATGCAAATATTACGACACTAAGTTATATACCCAAATTATATTTTAATAAATATGATCAAACTTTTTTGTAAATTGAGAACTGAACAGAGATCAGTGTCATCCCTCTCTGCTGCATGAAAAGGATGGGGAATTCAGGGCTCACCAGAGAAATGTAATCTGCTCAGTCACATATATACTGAGGCAGCCTTATTCCCCTTTCCTTTTACTTAAGGAAGGTAGTTTCGCTATTCTGAACATAAACAATGTCAGATCCACTTAATAGTTTTGAATTTTCAAACAGCTGAAAAAAGCTGGTCTTTGCTTTAAAAAAAAATAAAAGGTTCCTGAATTAGTTTCAAAAGAATACATATTTACACCTGCATTTTTTCATTTTATCTGACAAATTTTAATTGAGAAACAGCCAAACCAAAAGTAGATTCCTTTCTGTGCTAATTCTGAAGAACTTAAGGAATAAAAACTTTTTTTTTTTCTTGCATAGCTCACATTTAAGTGGATCTTCAAACTGATCTAATGTGGTGCAGTTTATCTGAAGATGAATAAACCAAATATAGTCCATAAAACTATATTAATTTGCCTATTGTTGAGGGGAACTCATTGGACATCAAAAGTCAACGACAGCACTAGCACACCTTCAAAGTGAGATATAGATACTATGAATTTCCTAATAATGTCCTGTTTGAGGAAACTTTGTATTTCATTATAAAAATCCTGGGCACCTCAGCAGACTAAAAGAAAACCATCAACCCCAGAGAAATAACAAGCTTCTGGCTTATTAAAAGCTTTCTAACTGAAACATCAAGCAGCTTCAGATGAGGCTCAAAGTGCGCAAATTAATAAATTATTAACTTTGGTGTCTGTGTTTTAACATCCTGACACCTTGATTCAGGTAACATTATCCCTATCAAGGCAAACACATCTGACCTGTTTTCAGAGATCTCTCTTTTATTTTTCTGATCACAGTTTGAAATAATTACCAATTTTTGATTACACTGAAAACTAACAAGAAACATGTGAAGCAATGTAGGTATATCACATAAATACAACTTGAATTATCGGTAAATATTTTTGTTTTGAATCCCCATATATGTTCACTATAGGCCTCTGACCACTGTCAGGCATGCCTGACAACTTTAATTTTTGATATTATCATTAACACCCAGAAAACTACACTGCCTAGCAGGCACAGAGATTTCTCTGGATGATCCACGGGAAGTGATAACCCTGCAATCATCCTTCACAGAGTAGGAACTGCGTGTCCTTTTAGAGTATTGCTCAGACCCAGGTCCATGTGAAGAGGAAGCGCCAGAGTTGCTGCTCCTTGCTTTTTTCTTGCCATCAGAGCTGCAATTTTTCTCCTGTTTCTATCAGTCACTTTTTTTAAATGCCTGCACGATGTTGCAGAAGTGTACATCCAATGGCACACCTAGAAAAGGTGGAATGGCAAGCAGGCAGAGGCCCTTCAGATAACATCTCTAAAGCATTTGGGTCTAGTGTTGTGGCTGTCGGCATTCCCAGTAAATATGTGATTAGCAGCAATTAATTGGTAAGTTTAAATTCTCCTCTTATATAACAAAAGGAGAAACACTGTCAGGATCTGAGATGGCAAGTTCACAATTAGCTTCCAGGAAACTGATGGGATGTTGAAAAAAGCAGAGCCCAAATTCTACAGGCTTGGCCAAATCCTGAGTAACCAGGATCCCAGACATCCAACCTAGGTGTTTCCTAGGACCTGTGGCAGCAGTTTCCCCGAGAAGAGGCAGGGCCAGCCTAGCAGCCAACAAAAAGGAATCCCCTGTCCCCCCTACTGAGTCTCTGCCCTGCTGCTGCCCAACCACATACCTTCCCTGTTTCCTACACCCTTCCAGTCCTCATCTCAACCAAACCTGTTATGAGACCTCCTCACATAAAAACTCAGCGAAGAAATAAAGAGGACAAATAAGGAATTAATAAATGAATTACCTTTTGCAATGTCAGGAATCATAGACTTGGGCGTAGGGGTTGGAAACCTTCAACATCACCTAGGCTCAACGCACCTCCTCATGGCAGGGACGCAATTTCCTACTTAGACCACGTACCTCCAGAAAGCCTCATCCCAACCTGGTCATTGAGAACTTGGAGAGTCCACAACCCTGTCTGGACAACCTATTCCTGTGCTAAAAGCATAGAATTTCTTCTTAGCAGCTATATCTAAACCTACCCTCCAGACAGCCCGGCAGGCACTGGGGCGGGGCAGCTCCTACATCCAGCAAGGCATTGTGGAGGGTCAGCACTAGAATGGGAGCATGGCACACACTCAAGTGGAGGCCTGTGCCTTCTAAGAACTGTGAGACTTCAGATGCTCTAAAAAATCCACTTCTACCACAGTCGCCTCCTCAAATAAGATACACGACAAAAGCAAGAAGAGAGGGGACCAGTTTTTCAGACCGCTGCAGATAATTTCTGCATTTACACGCAAGAGGATCCACTTATCTCCACATCAGTTCCCTCAAGCACGTAAGTTCAAGATATTAAAATATAATTAAATTTTTTAAATTTAACAATGTATTAATTATTAGTTTAATTAAATATTTATAATCAGACACATAAATACACACATAGTAACATTTAACATGAGTTAGTTAATGAGGTAATTAGAGCAAACTTGTAGTCCTTGGAGCCTGAAAATCAAATTAAGTGCCTCTAAGGCTTTTTTGGTGGTTAGTTTTTTCTCTCTACCTTGGTTACGCACCATTTGCCCTGCCTACAGAAACAGTTGGCTACAGCAGACTGCTAACAACAAAGCCTATCCACTGAAAAATATGAAAAATTAATCCAGGCCATGTGAGTAAGAGACTGCAATCAGAGACAGAATTCGAATGGGAATGTACTACAATTCTCTCTTTACTCCCAGGTCCAGGTACAAGTCAATGATGTAGTGGCCCAGCTAACAGGGGAAGGCTGTAATCACCATTTCAAGAACAGGAAAATCTGTTGCATCCACGTAATTTCGTAAGGTGTCATCACACCTGGACAAAGTTCGGGAATGTTTGTGGCTGTGAATTTGTATAACTTTGTCAGCTTATAAGCTTGATTTGGTAAATTGTGTTTGCAAATCGTCTCTCACACTGAGAAAAAATGTTTTAATTTTGCTTAGAATATTACCAATAGACTGTGAAAAAGTATTTTTTTTAGTTATTGGCAGTTGAACCTTCTATTTTATTTGATTGTGTAGTAAGTAATTTGCCCTTTCAGTGTTTTAGGCTTACATTACTCGCCAAATGACAAATATTTTGATGAAAAATATTTGTAGAAAATATGTCCAGATTTGATGGGGGCGGGACAATTTTTGCCAGATAAAATGGTGATCTTTGGGTAAGTGATCTAATCAATTACTCTAAAATTCTTTTGGATTTCTGGTGTCCCAGAGGTGTTCATAAAGTGCCAATAGAGAAGAAAAAATAATCATAAACATATCACTTGATGGAAAACATTACACAAAATATGGAGCTTTTCAATGTCACTTATTGAATGTTTAACTATGCCCCATTTCCTTCTATCCCTTATATTTACTGATACCCTGTCTTTAATCTTTCAATTAGCATAAATTAAATAAAAATTTTGAATTGAACATATTTGACAGTAGTCCTCCAGAGCAAACAATATGAAATCTGCCAAAATGGTCATTTTGTAAATTGGCCTTGGTTACATTTTGCACTTACTCCATGATTCATACTCCTTTTAAGAGGATTTGCAGATCCAAACTACATACAGATTCTTGAGACAACTTCTGGAATTATCATCTGAAAATATTCCCATAGTTTACACATTCTCATTGATACTTCTGCATATTTATAAGCTTTTGGGCAATTTGCACTGAGCACCTCAATGCATCTCATCTACCCCTCCTTCGCCTCCCACACCAACCTGCACAGAGACTGGATTGTCATTCAATTTCCATTCTTACAAGTAACTCTGTGCCTCAAAAAGAACTGTTTCTATCTTCAAGCAATCAATAATGTTGCCACACTAAGTACCATTGCAACAAATATATTTATGTAGAACACAAAACCTCCATGAGAATTGTCTTTACTAAGAGAAAATTCCAACAAGTTTGAGAGAACTGACTGTGTACCATAATTGACACAAAGCTTGACATGTTTAAGTAGGGAGAATGGTTGTGGCTGGAGAAACAAAAAAACCTTCCCTGTTTAATTATAATTAGTAATATACTATTGAGAATCAAATGTTCAAAAAATCAAAACGCAATAGCCCTGGTAAAGTAGTAGAAAAAACCTGAAATGCCAGGAAACCTATCTGCACTGATATTTTCACAGACGTCAGTGGCCTGGCTCTCTCTACTGCCTGGCCGAACACCCATGCATGCAACGTTATTGTTATTTCTGGACAACTGAATGTCATCACCTTAATAGTGTGCAAACAATGCTACCCCTTACAAAGGAGAGTCAGGAACTCACATTGTTTGTGCATTTTCAATCATTTTTTACTTTCAATGTACTATGGGGGGAAAAGAAAGCATGTATCTGCAGGGAAAAAGTTTCATCCTGGTTAAAGTGAATTTAATAAAACTGCTTGATGAACCCTCCCTTTTTGAGAATTTTTTCTTTAAAAACCTAACATTTACTTTAGAGTGCCTAAAAAGGGGTCGACAAGAACATGGCTGTTTTACCAAAAAATGCCGTCAAAATTAAAAAATTCCATCAACTCTAATAGTTTGTTTTCCTGCCAAATTGTTGTGATTAATCTTGATGACTCTGTGGAGGTTTGTATCCAACTTCTACCTCATTCTTCTTAGTTTGCATACTTGGAATTCAGATGCAAAAACCTTGTTTGTAAATGAGGCCTGGAACCTGTCAAGCTCCTAAATTGGTATGTCTATTTTTATCGTAAAGTGGCCCTTTGCAAGGTGGATTGCTCAAATGTGAGAGCTAATTTCCATGTAAACAATTGCTGGAGGAAGGCTCAAGAGATCATTATTTTGCATCAGATTTTTATTAATTATTTTGTTTCTGCACCAACTTGGTGGATTGCATACTATGCTTGTGGACTTCCTGAGCAAAGTGTTTATTAAGGAAAACATCAAGCACAGATGGCATGGGATTTGGCAAGAGTAACAAACACATTACTTATGCCGCATCTTTAATCTTCTTCTTTAAATACACACTTAGGCAATCTGAATGAAACACAAGGCTTAAAAATGCCAGTCATGATCCATTTATTATAGACCACTAAAAGCTAGCTGCCTAGAGTAACTTTTTCAACCCATTTTTTTCCATACTTTTAAATTGATTTTGCCAATACAACATAGCAGTTGATGAAAACCAGTGGTAAAGCAATATTGGAAGAAATGCAGTCTAACAAAATCTGCAATATATGTTCTGATAGGTTACACATCACAATCAGCTTTAGAAAATTTTTCAGTGGGATAACAATTTTCCTGTGCATAAAGGTTTATCTCATTTAAAGGACCAATAAGCAACCATGCAGTACAAATTAATCTGCACTTCTAACATTTCATCTGATGCCCACTATCCAAATCACAGAAGGCTAAACATTGCCTCTTCAGATATTTTACAGGGTGCTCACGAATAAAGAAAATGGGAAGATCACAGTAGCTGAAATAGGCAATTTATCTACAACATTTAACTTTCCAGTCAATAATGCTAATCAGAATTTTGGAGCCATTAAACTATTTAATGCACCAACTTCAAGAGAGTGATCGTTGATCGACTAAGACTGGCTGCGCTCCTCAATACAGGTACTCAGGTACCACCTGGAGAGCTCCCAGGAGAGCTCCTGATAGAGCAACCGAAGGGGGCCCCCAGCCACTCACTTGGCGTCCTCAATCAGATGGAATTCTACTGTGTCAACATCCATCAGTTTGTGATTCAGTCAATTTTCTTTTTCTGCTCAGATGTGTCCTGTGTTGCTTGCATGAGCAATTCTGTTCGTTTGGAACATTTGGAGCCTTCTGAAGCAGTGCCCTGCAGAAAGTTGCCCATCTGTATAAGTGAACTCTGCAGATCCTGCTATCTCCCTCAATTTATTTTAATTCCAAGTGTCAAGGCAGGAAGACCACTTTTTTGAAAAATAAGCTGTGTTTTGAATTTTCTTTTATCCTTTCCTTGTCTTGGGGATTTTTCCTTGCCATCTGTTACTTTTTCAACTTCTAATCTGATACATATGACACCTATGCTTTACCCCTGTGCCATTTCTCCTTGAAGCAGGCCTATCTATCCAAAATTACCTATCATTTCATTTGACCATAAGTCCATCAAAATATTTTCTTTTTCCCCCAGTTTAAACATAACTCAATATTTAACTCATATGCATTGTTTTTTTGTTTATCAAGACGCCTCCTCTCCCAAACAACATTAGCAGAAATTTTTGCAAATTCTTTTAGAACACTTTTTACCTTTGCTAAAAGGGATAAGAATCCAGATAAGGAACGAATATCATCAACTATCTGCCAAAATAGTAAGTTGCTAGTCCTCAAACATTTTCAGCTATATTTAAACTCATTCTCCAAGTTCAATGGATTTTGACATTAACAAAGAAAAGAGTACCAGCAATATCCTACCTTGGAACCTCGAGCTTTGGTAGAGCGGGAGAAGTGAAGCGAAAGGTGGGACACCAGATGAAGGACCCTAAACAATATAGGGAAATTGAAGTATATTGGGTAACTTTGCTCGAGCAAGGCAACATCAGACATCCCAGGGAAGGATAAGACCTATTCCATTATACATTACAGGCTGTAACAAGTTCTATTATTCACATAAATAATGCATTCTTTTAGGAAGAACATCTCCCATGCTGTCTAAAATAATTTAAATCCTGAAAGCATCCTTTATTAAATTCTTTCGTAAGATGTGTGTTTTGTAACAGGTTTTTCTGGAACGAGCATTCTTTGAAAAAATGAAAATATTACCCTACAAGTTCTATTGAGATTGCCAAGTGTAATTAAATGGTCTCAACATTTTAATATCTTTTTTTTGGTAAATCTGCACGCGAGCTTTGTCCTTCAAATTAGGCTCTCTGCAAAACTGACAGCTTCTATGAGATAGCCTCCAGGTGGTTCACTGGAGCAACTGCGTTAACAATGGTAAAAGTAATCAATGCTCGCACTTAAGACAATGAATATTTCTAAAATTTTTGTATTTTTTTCGACTAATTATTAAGTGTTCTTTGCTTAAAGCAGGCTAATGCAATATCTTCTACCTGCACAACCTTGGGCTTAAAAACCACTTGAGTGAAGAGAGGGAGTGATGTTAATTTATGAATGTATTTTTAAAAAAAAAGGAGAAAACAAACCAAAAAAAGCACTTGGACAAAGGATATTTCTACTTCTCCCTCCAAAGAAAATGGTGATTTTCAGAGAAATTAACAATTCTTCCTGGAGGTCCATCCGCTCTGTGTCCTTCCCTCATCAGATAGCACTGTGTCTTTACTCATGTGGGCAAGCCAAGAAAGTAAACAACAACATGGGAGGCACAGCATTGCAAAGACAGTCAACGAGAAGCGGCGTTCGCCGTCACGGGCGGGGCCTGCGGGCACACCTGGGTCACACCTGGGGCACACCTGGGGACACCTGTGTCACACACACACACCTGGGGTACAGCTGCAACGTCACGGGCGGGGCCTGCGGGGACACCTGTGTCACACCTGGGACACACCTGGGGGTCACACCTGGGGCACACACACCTGGGTGTCACACACACACACCTGGGGACACCTGTGTCACACACACACACCTGTGACACACCTGGGTCACACACACACACCTGGGCACACCTGGGGCACAGCTGCAGCGTCACGGGCGGGGCCTGCGGGCACACCTGTGTCACACACCTGGGCACACCTGTGTCACACACACCTGTGTCACACACACACACCTGGGTCACACCTGGGGTACAGCTGCAGCGTCAGGGGCGGGGCCTGCGGGCACACCTGGGGGTCACACCTGGGTCACACCTGGGACACACACACCTGGGTGTCACACACACACCTGGGGACACCTGTGTCACACACACACACCTGGGCACACCTGGGGTACAGCTGCAGCATCATGGGCGGGGCCTGCGGGCACACCTGGGTCACACCTGGGCACACCTGGGGGTCACACCTGGGCACACCTGTGTCACACACACACACACCTGGGGACACCTGGGGCACAGCTGCAGCGTCACGGGCGGGGCCTGCGGGCACACCTGGGGGTCACACCTGGGGCACACCTGGGTCACACACACACACACCTGGGTCACACCTGGGTCACACCTGGGGCACACACACCTGGGTGTCACACCTGGGCACACCTGTGTCACACACACACACCTGGGCACACCTGGGACACAGCTGCAGCGTCACGGGCGGGGCCTGCAGGCACACCTGGGGGTCACACACACACACCTGGGCACACCTGGGGGTCACACCTGGGACACACACACCTGGGTGTCACACACACACACCTGGGGACACCTGGGGCACACCTGGGGTACAGCTGCAGCATCATGGGCGGGGCCTGCGGGCACACCTGTGTCACACACACCTGGGTCACACACCTGGGTCACACACACACACCTGTGACACACTTGGGGCACACCTGGGGTACAGCTGCAGCGTCACGGGCAGGGCCTGCAGGGACACCTGGGGGTCACACCTGGGTCACACCTGGGTCACACCTGGGCTACACCTGGGGCACACCCACCACACACCTGCCACACACCTGTCCCCAGGTGTGCTCACCTGTCCCCACCCATCCCCAGGTGTGCTCACCTGCTCTGCTCTCGTGCTCAGGTGCTCATCCAGGGCCGACGCCAGCTCCAGCAGGAGGGCGCAGGGCACGGCGGCGTCGGTGGCGCCCACGAAGGGCTCAGGTGCGTGCCCAGGTGAGTGCCCAGGTGCGCCGTGCCCAGGTGTGTCCCCAGGTGTGTCCCCAGGCCGCAGCACCTTGGTGTCGTAGTGGCAGGCCAGCGCCAGGCGCCGCGCGCCCGCCGGCGCCGCCGTGGCCACCACGCTGCTGAAGGTCACCTGCCCGCGGGGCGTGGCCGCCACGAAGGTGTCCAGCTCCAGGTGCCAGCGGGCGCGCAGCGAGCGCAGGTGGGACAGGATGTGCTGGGGACAGGTGG
>NDFG01000120.1:216494-236195 GCA_002167245.1 Sporophila hypoxantha | reverse complement strand
GAGCACGGGTCTGGGCCGAGGAAAAAACACAGAATTCCCCCTTAAAATCCAAAATTTCCCCTCGGAAATTCAACTTCTCCAGGGAAATCTGGCCCTGATCCCTTCAAAATTCAAAATTTTCACATCAAAATCTAAAATTGTCCCTTTAAAATCCAAAAATTCCTCTTCAAAATTCCCCCTTCAAAATCCAAAATTCCCACTTGGAAATCTAAAATTTCCCCTTCAAAAATCAGAATTTCCACTGAAATCTGCCCTGTCACGGGGGGGAGCCGAGCACAGCTCTGGGGAGAGGGAAAAATACAAAATTCACACTTGCAAACCCAAAATTCCCCCTTGGAAATTCAACATTTCCAGGGAAATCTGCCATAACCCCTTCAAAATTCAAATTTTTCACTTAAATTCGGACCAAATCCCTCCAAAATTCAGAATTTCTGCTGAATTTGCACTAGATCTGTTCAAAATTCAAATTTTCTGCTTCAATTTCTACCAAATCCCTTCAAAATTCCCAAATTTCTCTGAATTTGCAGCAAATCCGGAGTTACCTGCCAAGGTGGAATTGGTGGTGACGGGGCTGGAGGGAGCTGTGGAAAAATGGGGAAAATTGGGAGAAATGAGAAAAATGGGGGGAAATGGAGAAAAAATTGGGGAAAAGAGGAAAAAATGGGGAAATGGGGGGGAAACGGGGAAAAATGGGAAAAAAAGGAAAAATAAATGGGGAAGAAAGGGAAAGATGAGAGAAAAATGGGAGAAAATGGGAAAAAATGGGGACAAAAGTGGGAGGAAGGAGAAAAAAAAGGAGGGAAGGAAAAATGGGGGAAAATAGGGGGAAATTAGGAGAAAAGGGAAAAATGAGGGGAAAATGGGGAAAAATAAATGGGGAAGAAAGGGAAAGATGAGGGAAAAATGGGGGTGGAAAAGGGAAAAATGGGGAGAAAGTAGGAGACAATTGGAAAAAAATTTGAAATTTTGAAATGGGAAAAAATGGGAAAAAGGGGGGAAGGGGGGGGGAATGGGGAAAAAGGGGAAAAAGCAGAAAAATAAGGGGGGGAAACCAGAAAAAAAACAGGGGAGAAAAAAGGGGAAAACCAGGAAAAAAATGGGAAAAACCGAAAAACCGGCACCAAACCGGGCGGGTTTGGGCAGCAAAATATTCCGAAATCCCGGCCCCTCCTCCTCCTGGTCCCTCCCGGTATTCCCCGATGTTTCCGGTGCTCACCGGTGCCCGGGGTGTCCCCGCAGCTCTCCCGGCACTCCCGAAGTTTCTCCCGGTATTTCCCGGTCCCTCCCGTCATTCCCCGGGCCCCTCGGTATTTCCCGGTCCCCCCGGTATTTCCCGGTATTCGCGGTGCTCACCGGTGCCCGGTGTCTCCCCGCAGCTCTCCCGGCGCTCCCGCTCGCTCCCGAAGTTGTTCCCGCTATTTTCCGGTCCTTCCCGCTGTCCCCCCCGGTATTCCCCGGTCCCCCCGGTAATTCCCGGTCCCTCCCGCTGTCCCCCCCGGTAATTCCCGGTCCCCCCGGTATTTCCCGGTCCCCCCGGTATTCCCCGGTCCCCCCGGTAATTCCCGGTCCCTCCCGGTGCTCACCGGTGCCCGGCGTGTCCCCGCAGCTCTCCCGGCGCTCCCGAAGCTGTTCCCGCTATTTCCCGGTCCCTCCCGCTGTCCCCCCCGCTATTTCCCGGTCCCTCCCGAGTCTCCCCGGTCCCCCCGGTATTTCCCGGTCCCTCCCGGTGCTCACCGGTGCCCGGCGTGTCCCCGCAGCTCTCCCGGCACTCCCGCTCGCTCCCGAAGTTGTTCCCGTTGCCGCCGCAGCCGCCGAACACGAAACTCTCGCAGCTCCCGGAGGAGGCGTTGAAAAACCAGCGCGGGATGGAGGCGCGGCAGCGGCCGGTGAGCGCCGGTAACCGGCACCGGGCTGGGGAAAACGATGCCCGGGAGTAGGGCGGGGCTAAAAGGGCGTGGTTTTGTGGGCGTGGCTTTAACGACGGATCCCTTTAGCGAACTGCATTGCCGGCAAATGGCGTGGGCGGAGCTTAAAGGGGTGTGGGTAAGTGGGCGTGCCATGGGCGTGGTTTAGTTTATTGGAATGCGCGTCAGCCCACCCGGACGCCAAAATCCCCCCCAAAAATGCCGGACCCCAAAACTCCTTCCGGCCCGAACTCCCAAGAAACCCCAGACCCAAAATCACTCAGAAGCGCCCCAAAACCCCACCAGCTGCAAAACTCCCCAAAATCCTCAGAACTCTCCAAAATCCTCCAAACGCCCGCAAACCCCAGATCCCAATCACCGTAGAAGCCCCCAAAAACCCCCAGAATTGCAAAAACTCCCACCTAACAATCCTCTAAAACTTCTTCCAAAATCCTCCAAAAGCCCAAACCCAGACCCCAAAAACCTTCGCTCAGAGGTCCCAAACTCAAAACGCCCAAATCCCCCAAAGCTCCAGAATCCCCCAGACGACAAACTCCCCAAAACTCTCCAAGACGTCCCCAAAACGCCCCTCAAGAGCCCCTCCCAAGAATCGCGCAGACCAAATCTGCCCCAAAACGCCCCCAAACTCCTCAGAACCGCCAGGATCCCCCAGACCCAAAACTCCTCTCCAAAAGTCCCCAAAGTCCTCAAAACATAAAATCCTCCAAACCCCAAAACCGCCCGCTAAAACTCAAAATCCCCCAAACCAACCAACCCCAGCGCCCAAACCCCATCGCCGCGCGTTTTCCGGCGTCACATGCAAATGAAGGGGCGTGGCTTGCTCCAACCTTCCCAGTTCCCATACAAGGGGCTCGCGTTGGGGCGTGGGCTCGCGTGGGGCGTGGCCTATCAGCAGCGTTTCTTCCTCCCACTCGTTTTATTTTCCTTCCGGGGGTGGGCGTGGCTGGCGGCGGCGCGTGGGCGTGGCGGCGCACCTGGGTGGACGTAGCGCGCCAACCTGCGATGGCGGCGGGGCGGCTCTCCGGCTTGCTGCTGCTGCTCCTGGGGGCCGGGGGGCTCCGGCGCGGGACCCCCCGAGCGGCCCGCGCTCGCGGTAGGGGGCGGGGGGGAATGGGGGGATTTGGGGGTTTGGGGATTGGGGGAGGAATTTGGGGGGAACTGGGGGTGTTTGGAGAGAGAATTTGGGGGTTTGGGGGGAATTTGAGAGAGACCTGGGGGATCTGGGGGGGATTTGGGGGATATGGGGGTCTTGAGAGACTGGAGGGGATTTGAGGGTCTTGGGGACGATTTTAGGGGGTCTGGGGGAGTTTTGGGACGTCTGGGGGAGTTTTGGGGGTCCTGGGGGAGGTTTTGGGGGGATCTGCAAAGGCATTTGAAGGGAGTTTGGGGGGTCCTGGGGGGGTTTTGGGGGGGATTGGGGTCCTGGAGGGATCAGAGGGAGTTTTGGGGGATCCCGTGGAGGATCTGGGGGGTTCTCGAAGGGGATTTGGGGAAGATTGGGGGCTGGGGAGTTTTTGGGGGCTCCTGGGGAGTTTTTGGGGGCTCCTGGGGAGTTTGGGGGTCCTGGAGGGCGTTTGGGACGGGAATCCCAAACTTTTGGGGGGTCCCAGGGAGGCATTTTGGGTCGGTAACGGTCCGAACCCAGCCCGGTGCGGTTCCGGCTGGCTGGATTTGGGGTCAATTTTGGGCTGAATTTCGGGGTTTTATGGGGGTGATTTCGGGATTTTGGTGCGATAACGGGTCACAGTACCCCAGCCGCCAGTGCAGGTTAGGGCTCATACGGTTCTCAGGGTGGGTTTTGGGGTGAGTTTGGGGTTTTTTTGGGGTGAATTTCGGGGTTTTTGGGGTGAATTTCGGGGGTTTTTTCGCGTGCCGATAAACGGGTGTTTCCCGCAGCCGGGCGGTTACCGGCGCTCCGGTTCTCAGGGTGGGTTTTTTGGGGTGAATTTTGGGGATTTTCTGTGCCGATAACGGGTCCCGCAGCCACAGTGCCGCGGTTACCGGGCTCACGTTTCCGTTCAGGGGGTGAGTTTATTGGGGTAGAATTTTGGGGGTTTTTGGTGCCAAATGAAGCGGGTGTTTTCCCAGCCCGGGTGCCGGTTACCGGCAGCTTTCAGGTGTCTCGGGAGTGGGTATTGAGGGTGAATTTCGGGATTTGTTCGGTGCCCGGGTTTTCCCCAGCCCGGATGCGGTTACCGGCGCTCACCGGCCGCTGCCGCGCCTCCATCCGCGCTGCGTTTTTCAACGCTCCTTCCGGGAGCTGCGAGAGTCTGCGTGTTTCGCGGCTGCGGCGCGCAACGGAAAACTTCGGAGCGAGCGGGAGTGGCCGGGGAAGCGCCTGCGGGACACCCCGGGCACCGTGAGCCACCGCGAACGGGGGAATATCGGGGAAATACCGGGAGGGACCGGGAGGGCGGAGGGGCCGGAAGTTGGAATATTTTGGAACCTAAAACCGCCGGTTGCTGCCGAGTTTTTCGGTTTTTTCGATTTTTTTCCTGTTTTTCCCATTTTTTTTCTCCCCTGTTTTTTCCCGGTTTCCCCCTTCTTTCTGCTTTTTCCAATCTTTCCCATTTCCCCCCCTTTTCCTCCTTTTTCCATATTTTTCCTATTTCAAATTTTCAGATTTTTTCCGGATTTGTCTCCTGTTTTCTCACCATTTTTCCCTTTTCCCATCCGATGTTCACTCTCAATTTTCCATTCTTCAATTTATTTTTCCTTTTCCCCATTTTTTCATTTTTTCTCTCATTTCCCCAATTTTTTAATTCTTTCTCTATTTTCCCCATTTTTCCCTTTCCTCCCTTTTTTTCTCCATCTCCGCTTTTGTCCCATTTTTCCCATTTTCTCTCCCATCTTTCCTTCTTCCTCATTTATTTTCCCTTTTTTCCATTTTCCCATTTCCTCCCATTTCCCTTTTCCCCTTCTTTTTCTTTCCTCTTTCCCAATTTTTTTTCCGAAGCCCCATTTCCCCCCATTTTTCTCAATTTCTCGCCAGTTTTCCCATTTTTTCCGGGCAGCTCCTCCAGCCCCATCAGTCACCAATTCCACCTTGGCAGGTACTCAGATTCCGATGCAATTCTGCAGAAATTTTGGGAATTTTGAAGGGGATTTGGTCTGAATATTAAGTGCAAATGTGAATTTTTGAAGGGGTGATGGCAGTATTTGAAGCGGGAATTTGGATTTTGATGGTGAAATTTTGAATTTTGAAGGGATCAGGGCCAGATTTAACTGGAAAATTTTGGATTTGAAGGGATCAGGGCAGATTTAACTGGAAAAGTGAATTTCCAGGGGAATTTTGAATTTTGAAGTGGGAATTTTGCATTTTGAAAGAGGAATTTTTGAATTTTTGAAGTGGGAATTTTGCTTTTGAAGGGAAATTCTGAGTGGAATTTAGACTTGGATCAGGGCCAGATTTTAACTGGAAATTTTGGATTTTCGAAGTGGGAATTTTGCAATTTTGAGGGGAATTTTGGATTTTTGATGTGGAACATTTTGAATTTTGAAAGGGATCAGGGCCAGATTAACTGGAAATTTTGGATTTTTGAAGTGGGAACTTTAGATTTTGATGGGGAAATTTTGGATTTTGATGTAAATTTTGGATTTTGATGTGAAAAATTGTGGATTTTGAAGGATCAGGGACCAATTTCCCTGGAGAAGTTGAATTTCCGAGGGGAAATTTTGGAATTTTAAGGGGAATTCTGTGTTTTTTCTCGGCCCAGAGGCCCGTGGCTCGCGCCCACCGGTGACTGGGGCCGTGCCGGGCCCGCGTTTCCCCGTGGTTTTACGTCCCGAGAGAAATCCTGCGGGAGTTCACACGGCGGCTGCCGCTGGCAACGCAACAACCGAGGACGAAGCGAGTGCCTGCGCGCTGCCGGCCCAGGGTGAGCGAATCGACCCAGAATCGCCCAACTCCGGCCTTTAAAAACCACCGGGAGCCGGGGAATCGGGGGGGAAAATAGGCGCCGAATTAGGAAAAAATCCGTGTCGAAAAATTGGATGTAATTTTTATAAAATTTACTCAAAAGTTGGAATGGAAATTTAAAAAGCGTTTCACCAAAAATTGCAATGGAGAATCATTTAAAATCTCATACGGAAAAATTGCAAGGAAATTAAAAAAAAATTCACGAAACCGAACATTGCAATGGAGATATTCTTAAAAATCTCCAAACGCCGAAAATTTGCAATGGGAAATCTTTAAAAAATATCAATGCGAAAATTGCAATGGAAATTTAAAAAAATTCCCCAAAATCAATCAGAGATTATCTTAAAATAAATTTAAAAAAAGAAATATGTTTTACAATATAAATATTTCCTATGTATATTATTTTATATTTATATATAAATGATATTTATTATTTCTATTCTAATATTATTATATGCATTATATTTAATATAAAAAATCTATTAATTTATTTATTTTATAATATTAAAAAATACCCGGGACAGTCAAAAAAAAAAATTGCACGGAAAACGGGCTCAAACATTAAAAAATTCACCCCAAAAAATCATTATGGGATTTTAAAAAATCCCCTTTTGGAAAAAATTTAAAAATAGCCAAAAATTTTAGAAATCGCAAAAAAAAAAAAGCGTGAAATAGGATGTAATTTTAAAAAAAAATCGCCAAGAATTCCCAAAATTTGGCCCAATTCCCAAAATTTGCCCTAATATGCCCTCAATTCCCAAAAATGCCCCAAAATTTGTCCCAAATTTGCCCTGAAATTCCACAAAATTCACCAATGAAATTCCCACACATTTGCCTGAGTTCCGCCAATTTTGCCGCCAAATTCCGCAAAATTTGGCCCAAACTTCCCCAGTTTGAGCTCACCCGTTTCTCCCAGGCGATTTTCAGCGACGAATTCCAGAGATCTTTCTCAAAGGTGAGTCTGGCTGTCCAGATGTCCCCAAATCCCCCTGAATGTCCCAAATCGCCTCCTGTGTCCCCAAAATCCTCCTCTGTGTCCCCCAGTGTCCCAAATCCGCCCTCCAGTCTCCGCAGATGTTCCCCAAATCCTCCCCAATGTCCCAAATGTGTCCCAGTCCCAAATCCTCTGTGTCCCCCCAGTGTCCGCAGGTGTACACAAATGTCCAATCCTGAATGTCAAATCACCGCAGTGTCCCCTCCAGTGTCCAGATGCTCCCAAATCCTTCCCCAGTGTCCCAAATTCCCCACAGCGCCTCCGGTGTCCCGAAATCTCTCCCTACAGTGTCCCTGGTCCCATTCTCGGGGTGTCCTGTGCGCCATTTCGGGGTGTCCTGTGGCCTTTCGGGGTTGGGTCCGAGTTCTGTCCCCCCCAGGAGATGTCTGTCCAAGGGGGGTGCCCCTGACGCCATTTTGTCCCCGGTTTCGGGGTTCCCTGCTGGCCTGCTGGGCGGGGCTGAGCCTGGGTGTCCCTGTGCCCATTTGGGTGGTCCTACCATTTTGGGGTGCCTGACCCATTTTTGTCCCTTTCGGGGTGGTACCAATTTGTGCCATTTTGGGGTGTCCCTGTCCACCATTTTTGGTGTCCTGTCCCATTTTCTTGGGTGTCCTGACCATTCTGGTCCCCCCAGGCTGGCCCTGTGTCCCTAGCTGTCCCTGTTGGCTGCTGCCGGGGCTGAAGCCTGGGTGTCCCTGTGCATCTGTCCCATTCGGGGTGTCCCCTGTCCCCATTTCGGGGTGTCCTGACCCATTCGGGGTGTCCTGACCCGTCTGTCCCCCCAGGGCTGGCTGCTGGCGTGCTGGCCGCCGGGCTTGAGCCTGGGTGTACCTGTCCAGGGGTGTCTGTCCCCATTTTTTGGGGTGTCCTGCCCCGGTTCTGTCCCGCAGGCATGGCCCTGCTGTCCCTGCTGGCCCTTCTGGCTGCTGGCGCACGGGGCGAGCCTGGGTGTCACTGGTGCCCATTTCAGGTGTCCCTATGCCATTTTGGGATGTCCCTGACCCGTTCTCGTCCCCAGGCCTGGCTGCTGTCCTGCTTGTCGCTGCTGGCGCTGCTGGCCTGGGGGTCCGCGGGGCTGAGCCTGGTGTCCCTGACCGCATCTGTCGCCATTTTTTGGGTGTCCCTGACCCATTTTGGGGTGTCCCTGGACAACATTTTTGGGTGTCCTTGACCGGTTCTGTCGCCTCAGGCCTGCCTGCTGTCCTGCTGTCCCTGCTGTCCCCTGCTGGCCGCGGGGCTCAGCTGGGTGTCTGTGCCCATCCTATGCATTTCGGGGTGTCCTGTGCCATTTCGGGGTGTCCTGACCCGTTTTCGGGTGTCTGACCGTTTCGGGGTGTCTGTGCCCATTTCGGGGTGTCTGACGCCATGTTGTTCCCCCCTCAGCTGGCCTGCTGTCCTCCTGTGCTAGCTGGCCCTCTGGCCGCGGGGCCTCAGCCTGGGTGTCCCTGACCGCCATTTTCAGGATGCTCCGCCAAGGGGGTGTCCTGACCGGTTCTGTCCCAGGCACTGGCCCTGCTGTCGCTGAGAGCGCTGGCTGGCCCTGGGGGGCGGGGCTGGAGCCTGGGCTGTCCCGTCCCATTTTGGGGTGTCCCTGACCCCATTTTTGGGTGTCCCTGACCATGTTGTCCCCAGGCCTGGCCTGGCTGTCCTGTGGCGCTGCTTGGCTGGGGGCGCGGGGGCTCAGCTGGGTTTTGCTGTCCCGTTTCGGGGTGTCCTGACATTTCGGGGTGTCGACAATCTTGTGCCAATTTCGGGGTGTTCCCTGACCCGCGTTCTGTCCCCAATTTGGAACGCGATGGTCCTCTGAACCCATTTGTCACCCCAGGCCTGGCCTTGCTGTCCTAGCTGGCGCTCCGGCCTCGGCCCCACTCCACGTGGCCGCGGGGCTCAGCTGGGTGTCCTGTGCCATTTCTGGGGATGTCCCTGTCCCATTTCGGGTGTCCTGTCCAGGGGGGTGTCTCCCTGACACCGTTCTGTCCCCAAGGCCTGGCCCTGCTGTCCCTGCTGGCCTTCTGGCCCTGCTGCCGCGGGGGTCAGCCTGGCCGAGCCGCTGCCGGGCCGAAGCCGCGAGCAGCCGGGAGCCCGACCGGGGGGCCGACGACCGCGAGTGGCCTGATGAAGGAGCCCTACCCGGCTGAGAGCCCCAAAACGCCCCGAAATCGCCCAAACAGCCCAGAAAATCCAAAAACAGCCCCGAATCCCATCCCCGAGCCACTGCTGAGAATCCTCTGCGCCGTTTTTTGGTGATTTTTGTAGGGAATAAATGGAATTTTGGGGGAGGGTGGGTGGGGGGGAAAAACTCTAAAAAACCTCAAAAAAATCTCAAAAATTAAAAAAAAAACCAAAAAAAACGCCCCAAAATCATGAAAAATCAAAAAAATATTCCCCAAAAATCGAAAACAGCCCAAAATCCTACCCAAGCATCTGAGAATCATCCGTGCGCATGATTTTTGTAGGGAATAATGGAATTTTGGGAAGGGTGGGTGGGGATTCCAGGGCCCAAAAAAAATTTTTTTTCATAAAAATTTTAAAAAATTCCCACGAAAAACCACAAAACCAGCCCAGGTACCTCCCGCATGCTGTTCTGACACTGATTTTTAGGAAGTTTTGTAGGGACATAAATGGAATATTTTGGGGAGGGTGGGTGGGGAAAAAAAGCTCTAAAAAACCTCAAAAAAATCCCCAAAAATTAAAAAAAAAAAAAAAGATTTAAAAACCCCTTTAAAAATCTATGAAAAATCAAAAATATCTTCCCCCCCAAAAAAATAGCCCCAAAAAATCCCACAAAAAACAGCCCCGAAATCGCTCTCCTTAGCTGCTGCTGAGAATCATCCCGAATAAGCTGCGCCGATTTTTGAGTGTGATTTTTGTTAGGAATAAATGGAATTTTGGGGAAGCGGTGGGATAGGGGAAAAAAAAAACCCGTGTAAAAATCTTCAAAAAAATCTCCAAAAATTAAAAAAAAAAACCCAAAAAAACCCCCCAAAATCCATGAAAAATCAAAAAAATATTTTGCCCCCCCAAAAAATCCACAAAAACAGCCCAAAAATCCCCTCGCCCAAGCCACTCCTGAGAATTCATCCGTGCGCTGATTTTTGTAGGGAATAAATGGAATTTTGGGGAAGGGTGGTGGGAATTCAGAGCCCCAAAAAAATCTCTTAAAAATCCATAAAAATGTTTTTTAAAAATTCCCCAAAAAAATCTCACAAAACCAGCCCAGGAAACAACTCCCAGCTGCCTGTTCCTGACCACTGATTTTTAGTTTGATTTTTGTAGGAATAAATGGAATTTTGGTGGGAGGGTGGTGGGGGGGAAAAAAAAACCCTTAAAAAAACCTCCAAAAAAAATCTCCAAAAATAAAAAAAAAACCCCAAAAAAACCCCCCAAAAATCCTTATGAAAATATCAAAAATATTCCCCCCAAAAAATCCACAAAACAGCCCCAAATTCCCCTCCCCAAGCCACCTCAACTGAGAATCATCCGTATATATGTGCCGACTTTTTGGTGATTTTTGTAGGGAATAAATGGAATTTTGGAGTATGGGCGTTGGGTGGGGATTCAGGGCCCCAAAAAAAAAAATCCTTAAAAAAATCCATAAAAAAATCTTTTAAAATTCCCCAAAAAAAATCCACAAAAACCAGCCCCAGCGTACCCTCCCAGCTGCCTGTTCCTGACACTGATTTTTTATGTGATTTTTGCTAGGGAATTAAATGGAAATTTTGGAGTCGTGGGTGGATGGGAAAAAACTCTTAAAAAACCTCAAAAAATCCCCAAAAATTTAAAAAAAAAAATTAAAAACCCCTTTAAAAAATCTTTATGAAAAATCAAAAATATTCCCCCCAAAAAGCCCAAATCACCCAAAAATATCCCCAAAAAATGCACAAAAACAGCCCCGAAATCCCCCTCCTAATGAAGCACGCTTGTCTTAGAAATCATCGTTGCGCCGATTTTTTGTGTGATTTGTAGGGCAATAAATGAAGTTTTTGGGAGGGCTGGTGGGAAAGAAACCTAAAAAAGAACCCCCAAAAAAATTCCTCAAAAATAAAAATTTTAAATAAAATAAATCCCCCCAAAAAAAAACCCAAAAATTTTTTAAATCCCCAAAATAAAATAACCCCCCCCAAAAAATCCTAAAACTTTGGGCCATCCCCCCTTTTCCACCCGGATTTTGGGTTTTTTTTGGCATTTTTGGAGTTTTTTTAGATTTTGGGGAGTTTTTTGAGCTTCCCCACCCCCCAGGTTTTGTGTGATTTTGGTGGGAGGGAGCCGGTTGTGATTTTGGGGACTCGAATCGAGGTGATTTTGGGAAGTTCTGGAGAATAATTTGGGAAGGTTCGGGGTTTTTGTTTACAGTACAGGATTTGTTGGAATAAAGGGAAAAATCGGAACCCCGGAAACCCCAAATTCCTGAGCAGCTCCCCCCAAAAAACCCAAAAACCTCTGAATCCCTCCCTTGACCTGCGGAAAAAAAACGGGAATTTGGGGAAAAAAATGGGAATTTTGGGGGGAAAAATGGGATTCAGGAGGGGCGCGAAAAAATGGATTTTTTAGGAAAAAATGGGGGTTTTTTTGCGGAAAAAATGCGGATTTTGTGGGGAAAAAAAATTGATTTTTTTGCGGGGGGGAAATGGGGTTTGGGGAAAGCGGGAAAATGGGATTTGGGGGGGAAGAGCGGATTTTTTGGGGTTGGAAAATTAAATTTTTTGGGGTAAATTGGAAATTTGTGTGTAAAAAATGGCATTTGGGAGGGGGAAAATTGGTTTTTTTTTTTTTAGGAAAAATGCGGGGATTATTTTGGAGGGAGAATGGGGTTTGGGAGGGGGGAAAAGGGATTTAGGCGGAAAGGGATTTTCGGGGAAAAAAATATTTTTGGGGAAAATGGAAATTTTGCGCGTGGGGTAAAAAATGGGCATTTCCGGAGGGGGAAAAAATTGGGTGTTTTTTTTAGGGAAAAATGTTCGATATTTTTGGAGGGAGAATGGGGTGTGGAGGGAGAAAATGGGAGTTTGGGGAAAAGTTGAAATTTTTGGGAGGAAAAATGAATTTTTGCGGGAAAAATGGGTCTGTGTGGAAATGGGTGGGCAGGGAAAATTGGGGTTTTTTGGGGGAAAAAATGCGGATTTTGTGGGAAAAAAAATGGGATTTTGTGCGGGGGAAAAAATGAGATTTTTTGGTAGGAAAACGAGGTGTTTGGGATTTGAGGGGAAAAAGGGAATTTGCGGAGGGAAAAAATGGAGGATTGGGGGGGTCAAAATGGACGTCGCCCCCTTCCCCAGATTGGGAACCTTGTGACCCAGAGTGGGGGTCAATTATTGGGGGTTCTGGCGGGGTCCCGCGGGCGTTCAGGAAGGGTCTGGTCGGAGGAGATTATGGCACCATTTGTTGACAGTCTAGCGCTTTACGGCAGTCACGCCTTTACTGGCACCTTTGCGACAAGTCGCCGCTTTACAGCACGCGTGTTGCGGGAAACAGTCGCGCTTTAATGGCACCATCTACCAAAGAATCTCACTTTACGGCAGTTTCACGCAGTCGCGCTTTACGACCGCGTTTTACGCAACAGTTTGCGCTTTACGCAGTCTCACGCTTTACAGCACCCGTTCGTGCGACAGTCGCTCTTTACGGGCACCATCTACAAGAATCTCACTTTACGGCAGTTTCACGGCATTGTGCTTTACGACCGATTTTATGACAGTCGCACTTTACGGCACCTTTTATGACAGTCACAACTTTCGGCGGCGTTTGCGACAGTCACGCTTTACGGCACCATTTACAAGACCTCACTTTACTGCACTGCAGTTTCAGACAGTCACGCGTTATTGGCGACTTTCTATGGCAGTCACGCTTTACAAACATTTTACGACAGTTTTGCGACAGCCGGCGCTTTACTGGCACTTTCCTTTTCCGGAACTTTACGCGCCACTTCACTTTACAGTTTTTATTTTGGTTTCCATTTATTTTTAATTTATTTTATTGCTTCAAACTTTGATCATTTTTTATTTTATTTTATTTTCAAAGCTTTTATTGTTGTTTTATTTGGCGCTGCCCAGCCAGCCCAAGCCGTGGTTGTGGGTCGGTGTTTGAGGGGGAGAGATGAGAATCTTGGCATGGATTTTTTCCGGGTTTTTTTGTCTGGAATTTTATCTGCGATTTTTTTTAGGGGATTGCCATTATTTTCCCAGGGCGATTATTTTTGCGTGGAATATTTTTCCAGGATTTTTCTGCGCGATTTTCCAGGAATTTTTTTTGGGATTTTCCCAAAATTCTTAGGGGACTGTTTAGGATTTTCTCAGGATCTTTTACGGGATTTTTTCGGGATGTTTCCAGGGATTTTTTTCTTATTTTTCTGCGGCATTTTTTCCTTATTTTTCTGGATCTTTCCCAGAATTTTTCGGATTTTTGTTCTGGGGTTTTTATTAGGGTTCTCTGTAATTTTTCCAAGGAATCTTCTCAGGATTTTGCTGCCGGATTTCCCCAGGATTTTTTGGGATTCTTGTGGGATTTTTTAAAAAGATTTTGCCACATTTTTGCGGCGGATATTTTTTTACAATTTTTAATGGGATTTTTTCCGAAATTTTCCCAGGATGTTTCCATATTTGTTTATTATTGTCCCAGGGTGGCTTTTGGGGATTTTTACCCAAGATTTTATCTGGGATTTTCCCAGGATTTTTTTGCAAATTTTCTATTGATTTTTTTCCAGGTGTTTAAGCAGAATTTTCTGGGATTTTATCCAGGAATTTTTTGGAGGGCGGATTTTTCAGGGATGTTCCATTACCTTTCCTGGGGAGTTTTTCCAGGATTATTTTGACGTTTTCTTGGCGAATTTTTAAAGGGATTTTTCCAGAGATTTTCTTCTGGGATTTTTCCATGATTTTGCAGAAATTTTCCCAAGATTTTTTAATTAGGAATTTTTTTTGAGGATTTATCCAGGATTTCCGGGATTTTTCCACACCGGAATTTTATTTTGAATTTTCTTGCCGGATTTGTCCAGGATTTTAATGGATTTTTTTCCCAAGGATTTTTTTGGGATTTCCCAGGAATCTTTCCTCCAGAATTTTTAGGATTTTTCCAGGATTTCTTTGGGGGATTTTCCAGTGATTTTTCCAGGCCTTTTCCCAGGATTTTTTTAGGATTTTTCCACCAATTTTCCAGGGATTTTTTTCTTACGTATTTCCAAGATTTTTGGTGGTTTCCACGGTGGGATTTTCCAGAATTTTTGTTCAGGGATTTTTCAAAGGACTTTTCCCATTATTTCCAGGATTTTCCCCATTATTTTTTCCAGGTTTTTTAGTATTTTACCACTTTTGGGGGATTTTTCTGTGACTTTGTCCAGGATTTTTTTGTTCTGGATTTTCCCATGGATTTTCATATTTCCCAGATTATTTGGGGGAATTTTTCCCGTGTTTTTCACCCTTCCATGTCCAGCAGGTCGCTCTTTGCTTAGATCTCGGCGATGCGGATGTGGTTTGCGTTGGCCACGATGTGAAACGGCCCTGGGGGGGGAAAAGGACCGGAAGAAAAAAATGCGGAAAAAAACATGGAAAAAATGGGGATAAAGATGGAAATATTCCATGGAAAATGGGGGAGAAACATGGAACATATGGGAATATTCCATGGAGGAAAATAGGTAATATTCCATGGAAAAAATGGGAATATTCTGTGGAAAATGGGAATTTAAAATGTGAAAATGGGGTATTTTTGGAGGGAAAATGGGAATACAAATCGAGATATCCAGAGAAAATGGAAATGGAAATGGGAAAATGCGGGGGTCCAAAAGGGAATATTCTGGAAAAAAGGGAATATTCCAGGGAAAATGTGAATATTCCAGGGGGAAAATGGGAATAAAAATGGGAAAATTCCTGGGGAAAATGGGAATGAAAAATGGAATTTCCAGGAAAAAATGGAAAGTATTCTGTGGGAAAGATGGGAAAAAATGGGGATTATTTTTAAGGAAAGTGGAAAAAAAAAAAAAACATGGAAAAGGCCGGAATATTCCTGGGAAAATGGAAATATTCCATGGAAAAATAGGAACAAAAATGGAAATATTCCAGGGAAAATGGGAAAAAAACCATGGAAAAATGGGGATAAAAATGGAAATATTCCAGGAAAAATTGCAGAATATTCCATGGAAAAAGGGGGAAAAAACATGGAACAAATTAGAATGAAAAATGGGGGAAAAAACATGGAAAAATGGGAATAAAATTGGGAAATAATTTCTGGCGGAAATTGGGACTAAAAATGGAATATTCCAAGGAAAATGGGAATAATTCTGTGAGAAAATGGAATAAAATAGGAATTATTCCTGGAAAATAGGGAAATCCCAACGGTAAAAAATGGGAATATTTCAAGGAAAATGAATAATTCCCACAATAATCCCATTTTTTCCCAGAATAATTCCCAAGACTAATTCCATTTTTTTTCCAAGAATAATTCACTTTTTTTCCAGAATAATCCAGGATAATTCCAAACATTTCCAGACTGACGAACTCCAGTTGCAGGAATCCCTGGGAAACGGGGGGAAAAATGGAATTATTCTGGGAGAAATGGGAAATTATTCTGGGAAAAATGGTAATTCTTGGAATTATTCTGGGAAAAAAATGGATAATTTGTTGAGGGAAAAATGGGATTGCTGGAAAAAATAGAATTATTCTGGGGAAAAAAAGGGAATCTTCTGGGAATTATTCCAGAATAAAATAAAATGTGCTGGGGAAAAAAAATGGAATTTTTGTTTTGGAAAAAAAATGGGAATTTTTTGGGGCAAAAAAGGGGAATTATTCCAGGAAATCGGGAAAAAAGGGAATTATTCCAGGGGAAAAAAAGGGAATTCTGGGGGCAAGGAGAAGAACTGGGGAGGGCGAAACAAGAGAATTCCGGGCAAAAGGGGGACTTTGGCAGTGGGAAAATGGAGAATTGGGGAAAAGGGGGATTTGGGGTTAGGAAAAAAGAAGGAATTGAGGTGGAAAAAGAGGAAATTCCAGGGAAAAAAATGGAACTGGGGTGGCAAAAAGGAAATGGGGGTGGGAAAAGAGGGATTGGATGGGAAAAATTGGATTTGGGGTGGGAAAATGGAAATTTCAGAGGAAAAGGGAATTTCAAGTTGAAAAAAAAAAAGAGGTAATTGGATTGGGAAAGGGAAATTTGCGAGAGGGAAAATTCAGAATTTGAGGCGCGGAAAAGACAAGAGTTGGGGTGGGAAAAGCGGAAACTGGGGGGAATTCCGGGCGCCCCTATCTCTAGAGAAAATCCCCAAATTTCCCCTTCAAATCCCATTTCCCCTCAAAATCTTCCTGCCAATTCCCCTCCCGCCCACCCCCATTTCCCCTCACAATCCCCAATGTCCCAGGACCCCCCAATTCCCTTCCCCCACCCAATTCCCTCACAATTCCCCTCAGGACCCCCCTATTCCCTCCCCCATCCCAAATTCCCCTCACAATTTCCCTCCACCCACCCCATTCCCCTCACAATTCCCCCAATTCCGCCTCCAGGACCCCCCAATTCCCCCCCCACCCCATTTCCCCTCACAATTTCCCCTCAGAACCCCCCAATTTCCCCTCCCCCACCCCCATTTCCCCTCACAAATTCCCCTCAGGACCCCCCCCACCCCTTCCCCCACCCCAATTCCCCTCCCCCCCACGTTTCCCCTCACGGAACTTACCCCCAATTCCCGCCTTTTTCCCCCCCATTTTCCCGCCCTTTCCCCCTCAGGCCTCCCCGTCTCCCCTTCCCCTCCGTCCCTCAGGCCTCCCGCGGCCCCCGGCCCCGCCGCCCGCCCCGTTCCCCTCCCCCGGATGCCGCACGCACCCGAAAAAGGCCCCCGAGAAGGACTGAGCCTCCCCGGACCTTCCGCTCGGCCTCGCTTCAGCAACTGCTGCGCCTTCCGCTTCCTTCTCCCGCCATGGCCTCCATGCGGGCCGCCATGACAGCGCCGCCGCCGTCCCACGTGACCCCCGCGCCGAGCTCGACGTAGACTGGGAGCCGCCCCCTCAGCATGCGTGTGGCGCCCCCTGGCGGCGCGGAGGACTGAGAAAAGCGATGTGTGGCGTGCTTATGCAAATCAGGCGACGCGCCACGGGGGGGCAGAACTCGGTGTTTGGGGGCGTGCGTTTGTGCGTGAATGTACGGCGTGTGGGGAGTGGCGTATGCAAAATAAATTTATTAGGCTTGCTGGTTTGTGATGGGGCGTGGTTTTATGTAAATGAAGCACGCAGGCCTGGAGCGCTGCGCATCGGGGGCGTGTTATGCTTAATACCACGTACTGGGCGTGGTTATGCTAATTATCCACCCTGCTAGGCTTGGTTTATTCAAATGAGAGGTCGCCTCACGGGGGGGCTTGGCCGCTGAGGCGCAGCGCGGGGTGTCTATTCTAATGCCTTGTCCGGGGGCGCGGTTAATTGCTAATCAATTCCTCCCCGTCCTTTCGCGGGGGGCCCGGCTTACAGAGAGGGAGGTCCGTAAAACCCCCCCTGACCTTTCAAGTCCCCTCCCGGTCTTCCCGCCGTCCGCGTTGAACGGCGGCGAATGGACTGCCGCGATCAGGCAATTCGCGCGAAACCCCTAAGCGGCGCGGGCCCGGCGGTGGTTCCTGGGCGGCGTTGCCCGGTGCGGGGGCGCCTGGGAGGACCCCGCGCCGTGCCCGCTGAGGCCTCACGGTGAAGTCCCACAAAATAAAAAAAAAAAAAAAAAAAAAAAAATTTTTTTTTTTTAAAAAATCCTCCGAAAGCGCGAACCGCCCCGAAAACTCGCGGCTCTGTCGCGACAGCGGCGCGCGACAGCGCGGCGCGCCCCCATCCCCCCCCTCCCTCAGCGCCGGATTCCCCTCCCCCTCCCCCTCACGAGCCCGCCGCGCCCCTCCCCCCCTCCCCTTCCCCCCCCGCGCGCACCGGGTGGGGGGGGCCCCGGGGGGGGGCCGGGGGGCGGGGCCCCCCTTCCCCACCCCCGCGGGCCGCCCGGGCCCGGTGCGCCGGGAAGCGGGGCGGAGGGGAGCGGGTGGCCTTCGGCCTCCTCTCCTGCACTCGTCGTCCTCTTCCTCCCCGCTGGCGGCCCGGAGTCCTTCCTCACCCCTCGTCTTCCTCGGCCTGAGCCTCCCCTTCCTCATCTTCGCTCCTGTGGCCTTCCTCCTCATCTTCCTCTTCCTCCTCATTCTTCCTCACTCCTGCTCTTCTCTTGTGTGCCCTTCCTCAGGCCTCGTGCCTCCTCATCCTTTCCTCTCATCTTCCTCTTCCTCCTCATCTTCCTCCTGTGTGCCTTCCTCAGCCTCTGCCTCCTCATTTCTTCCTCCTCATTCTTTCCTGGCCATCATGTCCTTCCTCCTCATCTTTCCAATACTGCTCCTTCTATCTTCCTCCTCTGCTGCCTTTCCTCAGGCTTCTGCCTCCTCATCTTCCTCCTCTTCTTCCTCCTCGTTGTGCCTTCCTCTGCCCTTCCTCCTTCATTCTTCCTCTTCCTCACCCTGCTCTTGTCTCGTCCTTCCTCATTCTCTGCCCTCCCCTTCCTTCATCTTCCTCGTCTGTGCCTTCCTCGGCTCTGCCTCCTCTTCCTCCTCCTCTCCTCATCCTCCTGCTGGCAGTCATGTGGCAGGCAGTGCTTGCCAGGAGCCTTCCTCTTCCTCAGCCTTTTGCTCCTCCTCTTTCCTCATTCCTCCTCTGACTCCTGCTCTTCTCTCTCCTGTTGTGCCTTCGCTTGTCCTTCATCCTCCTCTTCCTCGCCCCTGCTTCTGCCTCCCCTCATCTTCCTCATCGTCTGCCTCTTCTTCCTCCTCTGCCCCGTCCCAGCCTTCCTCTTCCTCTTCTTCCCTCATCCTCCTCATCTTCCTTTAGCCTCCTGCTCTTCCCCCTCATCTCCTCAGCCTTCCTCCGCCCTCCTCTTCCTCATTCCTCCTGCGCCTCCTGCTCTCCTCTTCTGCCTCCTCTTCGCTCCTCTTCCTCCTGCGCCTCTTCCTCCTCTTCCTCACACCCTGCTCTGTCTCATCTTCCTCATCCGCTTTGCTCCTTCCTCCTTCCCCTCTTCCTCCTGTTCTTCCTCCTCTTACCCCTCTGCTTCTTCTATCCTCCTCCTCCTCTTCCTCCCTCCCTCCGTTCCTTCCTCAGGGCTGTTGGGAAGGAGCCGGGCTGGGATGCGTGGCCTTCCTCCCTCCTCCTCCTCCTTCCCTGGGGAGCTGGGGCTGGTGCTGGAGCTTCTGCTGCTCTTCCTCCTCCTCTTTGCCTCACACCTCTTCATCCTTTCTCCCGCTCTTTCCATCATGCTCGTCCTTCCTCCCTTCCTCCGGAGACTCTCGGGCTCTGGGTGTGGCCTTCCTCCTCCTCTTCCTCCTCCTCTTCTCTTCCTTTCCTTTCCATCCTCCTCCCTCCTCTTCCTCCCCCTTCATTTCCTTCTTCCTCCTCTTCATCTTCGTCTTCCTCATCCTCAGGCGTGCCCCTGCCTTTCCCCTTTCTGCTCTTCCTCCTCCTCCTCCTCCTCGTCCTCTTCCTTTCCTTCTCCTCCTCTTCCTCTCTCGCCTTCATGCTTTCCTCCTCATCCTCAGGGCTTCAGTTCTGGAGCTGCCCCGGCCTGTTCCTGCCCTCCCCCCTTCCTGCTCTTCCTCTTCCTCCTCTTCATCTATCTTCCTGCTCATCTTCCTCCTCTTCTTTCCTCATCTTCTCCTATTCTTCCTCTTCTTTCTCCCTTCCGCTTCCTCCCCTTCTCCTCTTATCCTCTTCTTCCTCTTATCTTCTCCTCCTCTTCCTCCTCATCTTCTGTCTCTTCTTCCGTGCTTTTTCCTCCTCCTCCTCTTCCTCTTCCTGCTCTCCTCCCCTTCCTCCTCTTCCTCCTCTCCCCTCCCCCGCTCAGGTTCAGATTTGGATTGGCCCCTCCCCATATCTCTCTCTTTT
>NDFG01000120.1:191904-216469 GCA_002167245.1 Sporophila hypoxantha | reverse complement strand
GAATGGGGTGCCCCGACGACGGGACACCTGAGATGGGACAGCAATGCTACGACAAGTGACTGGTGGCGTCACGTTTAACCCCTCGCACTAAAGGCCGACCCTACGCCAGGCTCAACTAAGGTGACCAAGTGGCACAGCGCGTCCAACGACTCCTCTCACAACGCCCGTCGCCCCACCGACTGAGGTCTTCCCCATCTTTCAGTGCGGGCTTCTCGAGCCCTCCCCCCGTTTTAAGGAGCTTCCCCAGCCGTGCAATTTCGTGGCGTGTGCGAGCAGAAAAACAACACCAAGGATCTGCGAGCCCCGGTTGCCCATGGCCATCACCGCGAGCGCCACATTAAATCCTGACAGCCCGATCGAATAATTGATGCGAGTCACAGGGACACCCGAGATGGGGATAGAACCCGTTGACCACCCCGAAATCGGCACAGGGAGCACCGGCTGAGCCCTCTGTGCCGCCTTCAGCAGGGGACAGGCCTGGGGGACAGAACTCGGGGTCTTACGGACGACCCTGCGAAAAAAAAGTTATCGGGTTGACAGGGAGCAGCCACCCCGGAATGATGGGGACCAAAACAGGGACACCCCATGGCTCCAGGGCCCCGCTTGACCCATGCGGGGCCAGCAGAGGGCCTGCTTGAAAATGGACGACACACACACGCTGGCGGAGATTCTAAGAACTGGCGGTCTAGGAGGGGCACACCCCCTTGGGACAGGGGACATCCCCAGGAAAACATGGGCACCAGTCGGGTTCAATGCATCCTCGGGTCAGGGCACACCCCGAAATGGGCACTGCTCAGCTTTACACAGTCTTGATCTATCTCCTATTCCATAGACAGCTGCGGTCACTATCAGGCCTGACCTATCGCTAAGAGTAAACGACAGGAAGCCTTGCAAGTGACTCTAATGAGGCGTACCGAACACTAACACTCATCCAACCGATAGCGACTAGGAATACGCGGAGGTACGGGCGTACACGCATAATGTACACTGGCTGCGTGTTCGGCAGTAGTTGGGGACGGCTCTACAGTTGCAGGGGCACACTGCAGGCGATGGACTCACGGCTTATGTCATCCGCGTCGGCACTGACTTGACTAGCCGTCGACCATAATCTGGGGCACTGGGGAGGATTTGGGGGACATTCTGGGTGACAACTGGGGACACATTTTGGGGAGGACACTGGAGTGATTTGGGACATTCAGGGGGGATTTGGGACATTTTGGTGGAACGAGCCGGACTCACCTTTGGAGGACAGAAGAGATGCATCCCCTGGAGATTCGTTCGCTGAAATCGCGAAATTTGGGGACCATGCTGGGGAGAAGGAGCGGAGAGCTGGTGGAGCTCGCAGTATTTGGGGGGCAGGCCTCTGGGCGGCAGAAACTAATTCATTGTGTGGAATGTTGGGGGAACAATCTTTGGGAGCGGCGGGGGGACAAATTTTTGTGGAATCTCAGGGAAGGCCAAATTTTTGGGACAATTTCAGGGTTCAGGGCATATTTTTGAGAGTTAATTTTTTCATGGAGCAAAATTTTTGGGGAATTTCGGGGTACGGCGGATTTTTTTTGTGTCTAATACAGTGGCTAATTCTTCATGTTGCCTACATTTGTTTTTTCTGCAATTTATCTAAAATTTTGTTGGCTATTTAAAATCAGATTGTTTAAATATAATCCATATGATTTTTGAGTGAATTTGTTTTAGTTTAATTTGTTTTAGCCTTTGATGTTCAGTGAATTAATTTTGGGAGTACGGGTATTTTTTAATAATATGGTATATAAATACTTCATTCACTATTGTATTATGACATATAATAATCTTGCATATGAAAATCCAGAGAATAAAGGTTTATTCATTTATATTTTTCATTTATTACTATATAGATAATATATCATGTCATATTCTTCTATAATTGTTAGCAATACATATTCATTTTTTTAAAATTTATTTTTAAGCATTCTTGATGATTTTGGGGGGATTTTTTAAAATTTCCATTGGCAATTTTTGGGTGGATAATTTGTTGTTAAATTTCCATTCTAACTTTGAAGGTAAACTTTTTATAAAATTACATTTCCATACTTCTTCAATCACGGATTTTTTTTCCTAAATTCGCGCCTCTATTTTCGTACCCGATTATAGACTCCGGCTCCCGGGGGGGATTTTTTGGGCTGAGTTTGGGTGATTTTGGCGTACTGAAGGATTGTTGCCTCGACCCTGGGGCGCGCAGCGCACCGACGAGGACGAGCCTCGGCCTCAGTCTCCGGTGGAATTTCTCGGCCGTTGCCGCGGCACCGCTGGCGTAGTGACTCCGGCACGATTTCTCTGCAGGGGACGTAAAACCACGGTGGAACAACGCGCCCGGGCACGGCCCGTCACCGTAGGGGGGCGCTGAGCACCCGGTGGTCTGGGAGCGCATAGGGAAAAACTAGAACATGAAATTCCCCTCCTTAAATCTCAAATATCCTTTGTTCGCCCCGGACAATGTCAAATTCTCCAGGGAAAATACTGGTCCCTATGGATCGCTCCCTTCAAAGAACATGCAATAATGTTTCATATCATCTAATCTAATTTTAGTTCCATGATCTAAAGATAATGTACCTTTGAAACAAATCCTTTCAATTCCTGCAAATCCAAATCCAGGAAATTTCCTTCAAAAATACAATTCCCTACTGGGATCACTATAAATTCAGCTTCACAGAATTTCCACGGTGAAAATCTGCCTGTCACGGGGGGGAGCGGAGCACAGCTCTGGGGAGAGGGAAAAATACAAAATTCAACTGATGTCCAAACCCACAAATTCCCCCATTGGAAAATTGAACATTTCCTCAGGAAATCTGCCATATACCCTTCAAAATTTTCGAATTTTTCACTATAATTCGGGTATATCTAATCCTCAAAATTCGAATTTCTGCTGTGAATTTGCACTCAGATCTGTTCAAAATTTTCAAAATTTTCTTGCTCTCAATCTTCTACTGCGCAAACTCCTTTCAATAATTTCCCCAAATTTCTTTCTGAATTTGCAGCAAATCCTCTAGGTAGTTACCTGCCAAGGTGGATTGGTGGTGACGGGGCTTGGAGGGAGCTGTGGAAAAATGGGAAAATTTGGGAAAATTGAGAAAATGGGGGGAAATGGAGAAAGAAATTGACGGGAAAAGAGGAAAAAATAATGGGGATAATGGGGGGGAAACTGGGGAAAAAATGCAGAAAAAATAAAGGTAAGAAATAAATTGGGGAATGAAAGGGAAAGATGAGAGAAAATGATGGAGAAAATTGGGGAAAAAGATAATGGGGGACTAAAAGTGGGAGAAGTGAGAAAAGAAAGGAGGGTGAAAATGGACGGACTGAATAATATTGTGGAGGATATTACGGGGACCAATTAGGGATTAAGAGAAGTGAGGAATATTTAATGGGAAAATAATTCTATTTTTTTGTGGGAAGAAAAGGGAAAGATATGAGGGAAAAATGGAGGGTTGAATAAGGGAAAAAATGGGAAGAAAGTAGGGATCGAATTGGAAAAAAATTCTGAAATTTTGAAATGATGGAAAAAAATGGGAATAAGTAAGGGGTAGGGGGGGGGGAATGGGTGGAATACACAGGGAAAAAAGCAGAAAAAAGTTAGGGGGGGAAACCAGAAAAAAGACAGGGGTAGCAAAAAGGGGAAAACCAGGAAAAATGGGAAAATACCGATAAAAACCGCCGCCATCCACGACCGCCGGCGGGTTTGGGCAGCAAGCAAGTATTCCGAAATCCCGGCCTCCTTCGCCTCCCGCTGGTCCTCCCGGTATTTCCCCCGATGTTCCGAGTTTCTCACCTTCGGTGCCCGGGGGTGTCCCCGCAGCCTCTCCGGCGCACTCCCGAAGTTTTCTCCCTATTTCCCGGTCCCTCCCGTCATTCCCTCGGGCCCCTTCGGTATTTCTTCCCGGTCCCCCCGGTATTTCTTCTCGGTCTTTTCGCCGGTCTTTGCACCGTTGCCGGTGTTCTCCACTCGCAGCTCTCCCGGCGTTTGCTCCGCTCGCTCCCGAAGTTGTGTCCCCGCTATTTTCTCGGTCCTTTTCCGTCTGTTTCTTCCCCCGTGTAGTTCCTCCCTCGCCTTGTTCCCGGTCACGAGCTGCTAGTTCCCTCCCGGTATGTCCGCGGTCCTGCTGTCCCGTGATGATTTCCCGGTCCCCCGTGGTATTGTTTGCCCCGGTCCCCGTTCCCCGGTTATTCCCTCCCGGTTTCCGGTGGTGCGTCTCTCAACTCCGGTTCCCGTTTGCTCTTCGGCGTTGTCCCCGCAGCCTCACCGGTGCTCCCGAAGCTTGTTCTCCCTATTCCCTGCAGTCTACCCTGTCCCCGTCATTTTTCCCTGTTGCTCCCTGTCCCGAGGCTATCTTCCCGCGTCCCGTCCCGCGGCTACTCGGTCCCTCCCGGATTTCCCGATCCCCTCGCGGTGCTCACCGGTGCCCGGGCGTGTCCCGCAGCTCTCCCGGCACTCCCGCTCGCTCCCGAAGTTGTTCCCGTTTGCCGCCGCAGCCGCCAACACGAAACTCTCGCAGCTCCCGGAGGAGGCGTGAAAAACCAGCGCGGATGGAGGCGCGGCAGCGGCCGGTGAGCGCCGGTAACCGGCACCGCCGGCTGGTGGAAAACACCCGTTATCGGCGACCAAAAACCCCGAAATTCACCTCAAAATCCACCACCTGAGCGCCGGTAACCGGCACCGGGCTGGGGAAACACCCGTTTATCGGCACCAAAACCCCGAAATTCACCCCAAAATCCACCCTGAGAAACCAGTGAGCCCGGTAACCGACCTGGGCTGCGGGAACAACCCGGTATCGGCACCGAAAATCCCGAATTCACCCCTAAAACCCGAAATTCAGCCCAAATTGACCCCAATCCAGCCAGCCCCGGCTAACCGGCACCGGGCTGGGTCGGGATCCGTTACCGACCCCAAATCCTCCCTGGGCCCCCCAACAAGTTTGGGATCCCGTCCAAAAATCCCTCCCAGGACCCAAAAACTCCCCAGGACCCCCCCAAATGCTCCACGGGGACCCCCCAAACCTCCCCAGCATCCCCCAAATCTCCCCGCCCCCAGCAAAACCTCCCCAGGACCCCTCAGTTCCCCCCTAAACTCCCCCAAAACCTCCTCCAAATCCCCAGGACCCCCAAACCCCCTCCAGGACCCTCAAATCCTCTCCAGGACCCCCCAAACCCCCCAAATCTCCCCCAGGACCCCCAACTCCCCCCAATACCCCCACAACCTCCCCCAAATCCTTTCCAGATCCCCCTTCAAAACTCCCCCAGGACCCTCTAAATCTTCCCAAGACCCCTTCAAATCCCCTCCAGGTGTCTCCAAGACCCCAAATCCCCCAAACCCCTCTCAGGACCCCCCAAACCCCCCCAGGACCCCCCGTTTCCCCCCGCGCCCTCCCGGTACCGGCGAGGGCGGCGGGGCCGCTCGGGGGGTCCCGCGCGGAGCCCCCGCGGCCCCCAGGAGCAGCAGCAGCGAGCGGGAGGAGCCGCCCCGCCGCCATCGCAGGTGGCGCCGCTGACGTCCACCCAGGTGCGCCGGCCACGCCCACCGCGCGCCGCCGGCCACGCCACCCCCGGAACGGAAAAAAAACGGAGGGGGGGACACGGAGAAGCCACGCCCACTGTACAGACACGCCCCAACGCGGACTCCCCTCTATGGGAACGGCTGGGGGGGTTGGAGCGAAGCCACGCCCCTTCTATTGCATGTGACGCGGGAAACGCGCTGGCGATTTGGGTGGGGCTTTTGAGGGGGGGCTTATGGGGTTTTGGGGGCGGTTTGGGTCGTTTGGTAGGATTTTTGGGGGGGCTTTTGAGAACTTTGGGGACTATTTGGGGGAGTTTTTGTGGTCTGGGGGATTCTTAGGATGGCGTCTTTGAGGAGCTTTTGGGGTTTGGTGAAGTTGTGGTGGGAGTTTTGGGGGAGTTTGTGGTTCTGGAGGTTTGGAAATATTCTGGGGAGAGACTTTTTGGGATTTTTATGGGGGGTTTTTTGAGGGGGCTTTCCGGGGGTTTGAGGAGGTTTTGGGGTCTGGGGTTTTGGGGGCGTTTTTGGAGGATTTTGGAGAGGTTTTGTGAGGGATTTTGGGGAGTTTTTGCATCTGGGGGGTTTTTTGGGGGCTTCTGAGTGATTTGGGATCTGGGGTTTTGGGGAGTTTCGGGCGGGGAGTTTTGGGGTCCGGCATTTTTGGGGGGGATTTTGGTGGGTCCGGGGGGCTACGGCGGCATCCTTCAAAACTAAACCACGCCCACGCACGCCCATGTACCACACACCTTTAAGCTCCGCCCACACCATAGCCGACAATGGGAGGCGCTGAAAGGCGAATTCCTGTGTTAAACCACGCCCACACCACGCCCTTTTAGGCCCCGCCCTACTTCTCAGCATCAATGGGAGGGGCTCCGAGCACATTCAGCATCAAGCCACGCCCACAGCCATGACCCTGCCACGCCCCTTTATCCCCCCGCGCGCAATGGGGAGGCCTATGAGGCGGTCTGCGCTTAAGCCACGCCCTCGCCACGCCTCTTTAGGCCCCGCCCTATTGTCGAGGTCAATGAGGGGCTACGAGGAAATTCCATCCTTAAGCCCGCCCATCCACGCCCCGCGGGACAAAGGGAGGCTGTGGGGCGGTCCATGCTTAAGCCCCGCCCCTGCCACGCCCCTTTAGGCCACGCCCATCGCTCCTCGACCCCCGGCGGCCGCCCCCGCGGGCCGCGTCCCGAGCGAGCGGCGAACCGGGTGGGGCGCGGCAGGGCGGGGGGCCGGGGGGCTTCTCGCCGGCCGGGCGGGCGCCGGGGGGCTCTCTCGGTCCCCGGCCGCAGCGCGGCGTGCAGCCGCAGAGCGGCGCGGGTCAGCGTCAAGTACAACCGCAGGAGCTGCAGCGGCGGCTTGGACACCGAGCAGTGTGATCTATCGCGCAGCGTCTCCGCGGGAGCTCTCCACGCGCAGACGGGTAAAGGGACCGGGAACCGGGATGGGGCAGGACACGACGGGGAGTGGACCGGGAAGCCGGCAGGAAACGGAACCGGGGATGGACCGGGAATCGTGGCAGGAACCGGGAATGGGGCATGCGGACGCGGATCCGGTACCGAGAGCAACGCTCGGATTGGCGACAGCGAGGCAAGGCTCTGGGACGCTCTACCGGGAACGGGTAACGGGAACGAACCGGGAACGGGACCCTGGGGAACAAGGAGTGCAGACTCAGGATGCTTCTACGGACGGGCACTGGCAACCGTCGATGGTGGAAATGACGGGAACCGGGAACGGGTGGACTCGGCTCCTTCATTGGGATATGCGTCCTGGTTTTTGATCGCTGTACTCCGAGAATCGGGTACTGGAACAGGACACGGAATTTTTGTGGCTGGAAGGCTGCTTGGGAAAATACCACAGTATCTGACTGAGAAAGATGGGGACGCAGTTCCGGGTTTGAAATCTGTACTGAGGGAGCGGGACCAGGTTTCGTGGACCGGTGATTAGAGGCAGTTCGGTGGAGGGCTTACTCGGGGTGGGTGCACCGGCCGCTGGGGAGTGCGAGCAATGGGGAGCGAGAACTGGCGGACCGGGATTTGGGAATCGGAGGTCTGGGGAATGGACCGGACGGGCTGGGACCGGGGAATAGGTGACTGGCAACCATAGCGGGGTATTTTATTTTTTGATATTGGGAAAATAATAATGATAGTATACTTATATTAAATTGCATACTTTAGTATTAGGGAATCACAGGCAATATATTAAGAGACTTGTGAATCATTTAATAAGACTCGGTGATAACGCAGACACGGGAACTGAAACCAAGAATTGCCAAGGTATTTCATGGGGTTAAGACCCCATATTCCTTGTACTCTGTAAGAAAATTTCATGGAAGAACTGTTGGATTCACAAGGGACTGGAGATCCGCTTGATTACAGGGAAAAGGTCCGAGTGTATCTCAGGAGGTTGGAGGAACGGGGACGGGACGGGGATGGGCAGCCTGGACCAAGGAACCGGGACCGGGATGGAGACCGAGACCAGGACCGGGAGTGGGACAGGAAAGGACCAGGACCAGCAGGAGGAACGGACCGCGACCGGGAGTGGGCCATCAGGAGACGGGAGCCAGGACGACGATGGGAACCGGGGACCGGTGGGATCTGGAGCAAGGACGGACCGAGGAAGATCTGTGGATCCAGGAAAGGGGCCAAATTTCCCCGAATATCTGCAAGAACTCTAGGTGACGGGGGACCGGTGGGATCGTGGGGTAATGGGATCAGGACCGGGTTCCGATCGACCGAGTACCGGGATCCAGGGTAGACGTTCCCCGAGGACTCACACAGGCTTCACCCTGGACCCCCCCCTCCTCCACCGTTGAGAGAACGGACAGTAATTTTTAAAAGATGGAAGGTGGGAGGTCATGGCCAGGAGGAGCACCCGGGTTGTGACCCAAGCGGGGGAACACAGGGGACAGTGGGGGGGGTCATTTGTTTACCTCCGTAGCGGCGGCTCTCGAAATGTCCGGCTGAAGCATTTTGGCAGCCTTTTTCCCCCGTGCTCATTTCTCACGGCTCGCTCGCGCATGGTTGGGGGTCTCCGTGCGCATTTGGTTTTTGTGGCTCTCGCTGGTTTGGGGTGCCATTTTGGGGGTTTCGGTGCCCCGAGGGGCTCTCGGTGCCATGTTTGGGGTCTCGGTGCCATGTGGGGTCTCGTCGTGACATTTTCGGGTGTTTCTCGTCTCGGCTGCCACTGTGGGTCTCTCGCCCCTTCTCTGAGCGGGGACATGCTCCGACGAGCTGCCTTGGATTGAGCTGCTGTATCTTGGCCAGTCGAGCGCGGAGCGAACCCTCGAAAAGCTGCAGTGGGGGGGGAGGGGGAGGTGGGCTCTGACCCCCCCGCCTCCTCATGGACCCCTCCCCACCCTGATTAACCCCTTTCCCGTCCAGGCATCCTTGAGCTCCTGCCCCGCTGACACCCAGGTAGGAGGGAGGGGAAATGAGGGTGGGGAGGGGAGTGTTGAGGGAAAAATGCGGGGAAATTGGGGGGAGGGGGGATGTGATTGGGCTTCACGCCTGGGGCCGTGGGGGAGGGTAAAATGGGAGGCGAGACATGTCTGTGGGGCGGCAGGCACGGGCAGCCGGAACTATTGTTCCCGGGGGTGAGGATTGTAAGGATGATGGGAGTGTAGCTTGCGTGGCCGAAATTGCGGCACCCCGGTAAGGGTGAAACTGCGAGCGCGCCAAATGGGTCACGGATTCGTCTGCGGCAACAATACCCTGAGGGCAGGGGTTAAAAATTATGGCCGGCCACCACTGGGGGGGAGGGGCCTAAAAGCGGGGCGAGAAGAAGCATTCCGACCGGGGCCGCGGGACGGAAGCCAACGGGGAGGGAGGGAGGAGCAAAACGGTTCGGCGAGCCGGGAGGAGCAACCGCTTGGGTAAGGGGGGAGGAGCAAAACGGGGGGAAGCGCAGGAGCCCGGGTCGGGGGCGAGCCGCAAGACCGCGGGGGGAGGAGGGAAGACAGGCAGTGGGGGTCCCGCCCCTCACCCCACCTTTCCCCCTTTAAAATCACAAATTTCCCCGCGTGAAAACCGCCTCCCAATCGCGTGCTTCTAAAAGGACGAAAAATTGCGGGCCGGTCGACGGTTTCCGGGGGGGCCCTCCTACCCCCACCCTTATCTGGGGGGCGGGTCTACCATGATCGCGGGTTAAATTGGCGTTAATTGGCGTTAATTGTGTGGCCGCTAGGAGTTTTGCATGCCAGTCAGCTGCTGGCGCTGATCAAGGAAAGCTCCCTTGCCAGCAGCGGCTGCTGCAAGAGACCCCCGTTGCCCACAAAAACGAGGAGCCCCCGATGGACCCCCCAAAACGAGACCACGTGACCCCGCCAAGAAACGACCGACCCCGGGACCCCCCCCCCAACCAAAAAAAAAGTGGAGGGGAGGACCCCAAAATATTTGGGCGAGGACCTAGAAATGCCGGGGGGATCCCTCTGTTAAACCCTCCAAAAATAAAAGAAATAAAAATTTTGGGGATGAGAGAGGGGGAGAGGCTTGAGAGCGTTCGAGACCCCAATTATTGATGGGGGAGGGGCCCCGTCTTGATCTAAAATTGCGGGGGGAATGAGGTGCGGCGTGAGAAATCGAGGGAGGAGGCAAAAAGAAAGGGGGAGGGGCCACAAAAATGGGGAGGGGCTTAAAAAGGGGGAAGGGGCTTAAAAAATCGGCGGGAGGGGATCCCAAGAAAAATGGGGCTGAGATACCTATCAATGGAGGATAGAGGGGCCCTTAACAAGGCGGCAGGGGTCTATTAAAAATGGCGCCCGTCAAGGAGAGATCCCAGGACTTCTTTAACAACCAGTTGGGTAAAATGCTGAGAAAAATTTCCCTTGGGCTAAGACAACACGAAAAAAAACTACCAGGGGGGAGGATGCTTCACCAACAATGATGGAAGAGGGAGATTCCCGAAACAACTTGCTGGGGTGTCCCGCTTGTTCCGGCGGCCCCCCCCCGAAAATGGATCATTGGGACGTCTTGGGACATTTTGGGGGACAAAGTCCCCGGCCCGCGCCCCCGCCCGTCCAAGCCTGTTGGGATACATCTGGTCCGGGAGAGGCGCCGCCCCTCCCCCACCCCGCCCCTGCCCCCCAGTATTCCCTGCTGCCGGAGGCGAAAAACTCTCGCAGCTCGGGGAGAAGGAAGGGAGAACCCAAAAACAATGCGCGCAAAAAATTCCAAAAATATAAGGCAACAATCTGCCTGTACCAACAAAATGGCCCAAGTGTCACACACTCCGCTGCAAATACCAACTGGTGCAAACAACAATCGTTCTCCCCAAAAAGCGGGGAAAGAAAAATCTCAACATCAAAAGCGGCCCATAAACCTGCGAACAATCCCAACAAATGGTATCCCTCACAAATTATGGAGAAAAACAATCCCTAAAAAATGTCGGGAAAAAACAATCCCCAACAAAAATGGTCTGGAAAAAATCTCCCAAAATTCGGAAAAAAACCCCTAAGCCAAAAATGTGAAAAAAAAGGAAACTCCACGGGTGACCCAAAATCCCAAACCTTTTTGCCACCTCTCCCCACAAAATAACTCCTCCCAGGACCCCAAAATCCCCCTATACATTTAGTTGCTCGGATCCCCAAAAATCGCTTTGACCCCCCGAAACCTTCTGGGGGCTCAAAACTGCCCAAAAATTTCCGCCAAATCTTTCACAGAGATCTCAGATTCTCCACCAAGAATAATCCAAAGTTTCTTGAGATTCTGCCTCTCCAAACCCCCAAATCCTTCCCAAAACCTCCCCTAGGCACATACCACCATTCCCTCACCTACCCCATAATTCTCCTTCCATCTCAGAGATTTTGTCATTATGCATTAATTCTCGTCCAGTTCCTGTATGCTTCGTTGTTCCCAGAGCCTGAGAGTATTGCGGGAGAATTGGTGAGCGGGCTTTTGTGGGAAGGTGCCTGGGGGCTGGTGGGATATTGGGGATTAATGTGGATAAATCAGAACGAATTTACTGTGGGGTTCGCAGCGTGGTGAAATCTGGTGAAAAGATTATAGGAGGAAATGATTGGCAGGTTTTGAGGAGGACTCCCAGAAGGTTTGGGGGGTCGCGCAAAGCGATTGTGTGGGGGATCCGCAGCAATATTTGGGGATTTTTGGGTCCCTGCGGGATTTGGGTCCCAGAAAAATTGGGGAAAAGAAGGAAAGAGAAGAAAGATTTTGGGGTACCCAGGATGGGGTTGGATCATTGGTTCCAGCTTTATTTGGGGGGAATATTTCCCATGTTTTGGCGGATATCTGGTGATTCGCCGCATTTTTGGCGGATTTTTATTTTTTGTTGCGCCCAATTTTTTGGGATAATAATATTTCCACCATACTTTGGAGGAGTAAATATTTACCCATTTTTGGAGAGTTTTCCTCGTGGTTGTTATATATATATATTATTCCCACTTATTTATGGGATTTTTTTCCCCAGAAGTATATTGGGAAGGGGTTCCCATTATTTGGGAGCGGATTTTTGCTTTTTTTTTTTTTTTTTGCCCATTTTTGTTATTTTTCCTCTCCAATTTTTCCCGCAGCAGGAAATGGGGAGGGGCGGGTGGGGAGGGGCGGCGCCTCCGAGACCAGATGTTTCCCAAACAGCTGGACCGGGCGGGGGTCCGGTATCATGGCAGGGAGAAAACAGGGGCCGTGGGAGGCGAAAAGTGGGACAAAAAACTGGGGACAAAGAAGTGGGGAACGGAGAAAAAAAAGGGGGGAAGGAAAACGATGGGGAAAAGTCAGGCAGTGCGTGGTACAGCATGTAGCCGAGAAGTGGTGCAGCGAACCATGAAGGTGTGGGACGCCCAATGGAGGGATGTCCAATATTGATCAGGAGTGGGGGAACAGACGGGACCCCCAAGTGTTTTGGATACTCGACCCCATGATTGTTTGAGCTCCTCGCAACGCATATTATCTCGGGTGTCCCCTCCCGACATTTTCGAGGAAGCACCTGGCGCCCACAATTGGGAGGAAAGAGGAGATCTAAATTTTGCCAATCCTTGAATATAGTATGTGATCGGGCGCACTCACCCATTTCATTGGGATATCCATCCGGCGCCAATATGTGTTTGGTGGGAATTGCCGCTCCCCCATTTAGCCCCATCCCCCAGGTGGAATGGGTCGTTTTAACGCACGGCGCGCATCAAACGTCTCTCAGGTAGTGTAAGCTCCCAATCTTCGGCGCGCTGTTCATTTGCCCATCTTCCACAGTGTTAACTACACGCCCCGCTCGCCCGCCGCTCATTTAGTAGCCCTCGCCACCCGGTGGTCTTTGGAGGTCGCGACCCTCCACGACAGCGTTGTCCACCATCATACTATCCCCAAGTTATTTAGATCTTAGATTATTTTTGGAGAGTGTTGAAACAAGAAGAGGCCGATACCCCCCACAAAACTCCCTTTGAGCACTCCCTCCCAAATTTTTGAAGGGTGCCCTCCGCCGCGCCGCTTGTTGTGTCTTGAGTGTTGGGGGGGGGGTCCGGGGTGCTCCCGTTTTTGGGGGGTCACGTGGTCTCGTTTTTGGGGGGGCCGGCGGCTCCGTCGTTTGTGGGCGGGGTCTCTGTCAGGGCAGCGCGCGTGCTTCGGAGCCGCCCAAATTGGTAGTCAGTCCGAAATCCCGGGCCCCCCCTCCTCGCTCAGGCGCGCTCCGCTCAAGTGCTGTCGCTATTCCCCCGTATGTATACCCGCGCAATGTGGCTCACGCCCGGAACCTGTCCTAGCGACCCGCGCGCGGATCATTTACCCGGTCCCCCCATGAAGGCTAGTCGTGCGGGACCCGGCTCCGCCGCCCCACAGGTTCTGCCGACGCGGCTCGAGGTAATCCCGCTTTGTGGTTCTCCTCTCGTTACAGCTCCTGCCCGATGGCAGGCGGGGTGGGGAGGGGCGGGAGCCAGCCCTCCCGGCTACTATTCACCGCCGCGCTCTCGCCCCCCGCGGTCTGGCCCCTCCCCCGAGTTTTCCCCCTCTGCTCGCTCCTCGCTCACGGTGTGTTCTCCCGCTGGTCTCCGCACGTCTCTCCCGCTCTCTCCTCGCTCTCCCCCTCCGTTTGCTCCTCCCGTCCCGATATAGCTTCTCTCGGTCCTCTCTCGCCTCCCGAACTGTCTCTTCCTCTCTTTTAACCTCTCCCCCCCACTCTCTCCGAAATGTTTACCCCTGCCCCTCGTGCCATTATGCCACTCCCCCCAATTTTAACCCTCCCCTCATCTTTCTCCCTCGCATTTCCCCCCTCCCCCAACACTCTTGCCCTCATCTATCACGTTGTTTACCCTCCTCTCTCCATACCTTCTCGCCAATTCTCTCCCCACTTTTGTATGTCTCCCCTCCGCCCCCCCTGGTCAAATTCCCGTCCCTCCCGTGCTCACCGCCGTGCCCCCATTTGTCGCCTCCCCCTATGCGCTCCGGCTCAGAGCGGCGCATGCGAGCCTCTCCAGGCTGCGCCTTCCGGGCAGAAGGGAAAAGCTGGTTTACCGTCAGGTTCCCGGGTCGCCGTCGCCGCAGGTCCCCTCCACTGGCAGGAATTGGCCGGCCGCGCTCGAGCGCCCCTCCCTCCCCCCCCACCTGCTACGCTTTCGGGCTTCTCTCCGCTCGACTCCCAAGCTCCAGCAGCTCTCACGTTGAGCTCGCCTCTCGGGTGCATTTTGTCCGCTTCCCTCGCGGCGCGCGCGCAGAGGCTCCAAAGTGGCACGAGCGCGCATCCCCCGGTTAAATGCCCTCACCCTCGAGACCCCAAGCGATGTGGCACCAGACGCCGCGCGAGCAGGTCGATGTCCGCCACCCGAGAGCCCTCCTGCCTCGGGGCCGCCCGCCCCCCCATCGTTTCGGCCACGGAGACACTCCAATCCCCAGTGTGGTCACCGACCCCCGGCACATTGGCGACCGCCAAGACCACCAGAAAACTTCGCCATGGTCCGCCCCCGCGAGGGAAGCGGCAGCCTCGGGGCCGTGGCAGCTTTGACCCCCCCCACGTGTGCCCACGGATCCCCCCGGCTCCAGGCCGGGGCTGGCCGTCACGGCCGCTGCCCACGCCCGCCTCCATCTGGTCCGGTCCCACGGTGGGGAGGCGCCGCGACGTCCCGCCGTGGGCCTCGCCGTGACGCTCCCGAGTGCCCAGGTCCGCGGTAGAGTCCCTGACGCCGGAGTCCCCGCGGTTGCGCTCGGGTCGCTGTCCCAGGTCCAGGTCCCCGTTCCTCTGCCGATCCTCCCTGGTCCCCTTCCTGGTACCGTTCCTCGTCCGTCCTCGCCCAGAAAATTCCATCCCGGTCGCACAGGTTCCTCCACCATCTCGCTCCTGGATTCCGTCATCCTTCAGATCCTGACGCGCCCGTTCCGTAAGCTCGCGGCACCGGAGTGCGCTCGCGGTTCCTCCTGCGTGGTCACATGGTCCCTTTCCACCTGCTCCCCACTCTCCCGGTCTGCTGGGCTGCTCGCCGCGATCCCTCAAATCCCACCGCCGTAATCCCCCGAAATGCCGCACCTCCCGTTGGAGTCCAGAACTGCCCTGAATGTCCGCGCGGTCGCCGGGTGCCCCGTTCCTCCTCCTGCGGTGAATACCCCTTGGCTCCCCTGTGGTGCGCCTGTCATCGAGTCCCGCAGTGCCGTAAAGACCCCCAGTCCCCTGATAGTGCCTCGCGCGCCGCCCGAAGTTCGCCCGTCCCCCTTCCATGGTTCATGGTCTCCGTCACCGTACCGTTCCCGATTCCCTCAGTCCCCCCATCCTGCCGCCCCCGTATTAAGTCCCAGTCCACATGTGCACGTCCCCCAGCCCGTCTACACAGGTCCCCCCCGATTCCCCCAGCCCCCCCCCGGGTGTTAACCCCAAAAGGTTCCCACCCGGGTCCCAGTCCCGCTCGCCCAGTGGCCGGCGGGACTCCACGTTTCTCCCGGCATTACCCCCGTGCCCCACAACCCGGTACCCTCCCCGAGCGTCCCTCTCCACTTTTCGCGGTCGGCCGAGCCTCTCCCCCTCGTCCCGCTATCCCCAAATGTTTTGCCCGTTCACGCGTCCCGTTCCCCAGCTCCGCGTTCTGTTTGTCCCCGTTCCCCCTGCGCCCTCACAGCCTCCATTCACCGGTCCTTGTTCCCCGTCCCCGGTCACACGGTCGCGCTCGCCGCTGACCTCCCCATCCCCAAATCCCGGAGCCGATCCCTCACCCCCCGGTCCCGGTTCCCGGTCCAGTTCCCATCGCGGTGGCCCGGTCCCGGTAGGAAGCATCCTGAGCCATGCACTCCTCGTTCCCCGCGTACATCCGTTCCCGGTTTCGCGTTCCCGTTACCGTTCCCGGACTAGCAGTCGCCTTCCCCGAAGCCTTGACCGTCGACTCCTCGACCTCCTCCTCCACGGTACGACCACCTCCCCCCGTAAACCCCTGCCTCCCACCTTCCCGGGTCTATTCCCCCTTGCCCGCATTCCCGGTCCATCCCCGGTTTTCCCCTTTCCCTGCCCGGTTCCCGTCCATCCCCGTTCCCCGCCCCATCCCCGGTTCCCGGTCCTTTACCGCGTCCCCGGTAGAGCTCCCCGAGCCTGCCGTACGATTCCACTGCTCGGGTCCAGCCAGCCGCTGCAGCTCCTGCCCGGTGTTACTTGACCGTGACCCGGCGCCCTCTGACGCGTGCCACGCCGGGGCTGCGGCCCGGGACCGAGAGAGCCCCCCCGGCGCCCCCCGGCCCGGCGAGAGCCCCCCCGGCGCCCCCCCGCCCTGCCGCCCGCCCCACCCGGTCGCCGGCCTCGCTCGGACGCGGCCCCGGGGGCGGCCGCCGGGGCGTAGGGGCGATGGGGCGTGGCCCTAAGGGGACCCGTGGACAGGGGCCGGGCTTAAGCTATGGACGCCCCACAGCCCCTCTTTGTTCCCGCGGCGGCGTGGCCTCGGGCGGGCCTTAAGGATGGAATATTCCTCGTAGCCCCTTCATTGACCTGACCATTAGGGCGGGAGGCCTAAAGAGGCGTGGCGAGGGCGTGGCTTAAGCGCAGACCGCCTCATAGGCCCTCACCATTGCGCGCGGGGGATAAAGGAGGCGTGGCAGGGTCCACTTGCGCTGCGCGCGTGGAGCTTCGATCTGCTGGAATGTGCTCGGTACCACCTCCCGAGTTTGATGCTTGAGAATAGAGGGCGGTGCGCTTACACACCGCGCCCTAGATTCGTAGGCTGCGCGCTGCGCTATAACACAGACGAATCTATTCGCCCTCATTTAGCCCCTCCCTTGTTCGGCTCCTCGTGTGGGCGGGAGCTTAAAAGCGCCTCGCTGCTCCAGGTACTAGGCGCGCCGCCCGTGGGCGTGGTTTAGCTTTGGAACTGCCGCTCACGTCTAGCCCCCCCAGGACCCCAAATCCCTCCCCCCCAAATGCCGACCCCAAATACACTCTCCCGTCCCGACACTGACTCACCCCACCCAACAACCCCAGTCCCACAACTCACCTCACGGACGACCCTCCCCAACGCACACCACCGCTGCAAACTATCCACTCCAACAATCACACCCTCCAAACACCTCCTCCCCACCTCCTCCACCCATTATCGCCCCCACAATAAAATCCCCTCCACGACCCATACAAGCCCTCCAATGACCTACAGAGTCCCCTCCCGTAGATGCCACTCCCCACAAATTACCTCCAACCCCCTACCAGAGACAGCCTCAACCCACACTCCCACGAAACCACCGTTTATCCCCCCACACGACCCCACACGTTAACCTCGGCCACGGCGCGGCGCAACAACATGCGTCCGCCGAGACACCGTGCCGGACTCCCCGCCCAAACCCGCCCACCACAGCCCCGCTCAAACCAGCGCAGCGCAGTCCCTGCACACGCCATCTCGCAGGTGAGCGCACCGCCTAGAACGTACACCTCCACGTTCCGCAGAGACACCAGTCCGCCCACACGAGAGCCGTGTCCCTCGAGAGACACCCGGCAACCACCTCCGTCCAACAAGCGGCCACTAAAAACACAGACGCCGGCAAACAGACCCCAGCAGGAACGCCCCCCCTCGGGCCGAGACAAGCCGCCATCCCGCAGCCGCGTATGTTCTCCTCCCCGCGCTTCACATGGCAAGCAAATGGAAGGGCTTGAGCTTCGCTCACAATGCGCCGTCGCGCCGCAGCCAGCGCTCACCGCCTCGCGGGCGTTTCTTTGATCTGCTGGTGAGCGCGGTGGCTCGGTAAACCGTGGGGCGCTGGCTCTCTAGCCGTGGGTCGCCCCCCTCCGCATTTTTTCGCGGTTCCGTGGGGCGTGGCGTGGCTCGGCGCGCGCGGGTGGGACGTGGGGGGAGGCCGGCGCGCACCTGGGTGACGTCAGCGGCGCTCACCTGCGATGGCGGCGGGGCGGCTCCTCCCGCTTGCTGCTTGCTGCTCCTGGGGCCCGGGGGGCTCCGCGCGGACCCCCGAGCGCCCGCCGCCCTCGCCGGGTACCGGGGGGCGCTGGGGGAAACGGCGGGGTCCTGGGGGGTTGGGGTCCTGGAGGGGTTTGGGGATTTGGGGTCTTGGGAGACACCTGGAGGGATTTAGGCGGTCTTGGGGAAGATTTAGGGGTCCTGGGGGAGTTTTGAGGGGATCTGGAAACGGATTGTGGGGGAGGTTGGGGTATTGGGGGGGAGTTGGGGGTCCTGGGCGAGATCTTGGGGGGGTTTGGGGGGTTCCTGAGAGGATTTGAGGGTTCCTGGAGGGGGTTTGGGGGTCCTGGGGGAGTATTGAGAGGGAGGTTTGGGGGGTTTGTAGGGGGGGAATGAGGTCCTGGGAGGTTTGCTTGGGGGGAGATTTTGGGGGATGCTGGGGAGGTTTGGGGAGTCCGTGGAGGATTTGGGGGCGTCCGGGGGAGTTATTTTTGGGGTCCTTGGGAAGGGATTTTGGACGCGGGATCCCAACTTTTGGGGGTCCCAGGGAGGGATTCTTGGGGTTCGGTAAACGGATCCCGACCCAAGCCCGGTGGCCGGTTACCGGGGCTGGGCTGGAATTTGGGGTCATTTTGCGGCTGAATTTCGGGGTTTTAGGGGTGATATTTCGGGATTTTCGGTTGCGATACGGGTGTTTTCCCGCAGCCCGGTGCCGAGTACCGGCGCTCACGGTTCTCAGGGTGGATTTGTGGGGTGAATTGCGGGTTTTGGTGCCGATAACGGGTGGTTTCCCCAGCCCGGTGCCGGTTACCCGGCTCAGGTGGATTTGAGGTGAATTCGGGGTTTTTGTGCCGAATAACGGGGTGCATCAATGGGAGGGGCTCCGAGCACATTCCAGCATCAAGCCACGCCCACAGCAYGACCCTGCCACGCCCCTTTATCCCTTGCGCGCAATGGGAGGGGCTATGGGGCGGTCTGCCCTTAAGCCACGCCCTCACCACGCCTCTTTAGGCCCCGCCCTATTGTCGAGGTCAATGAGGGGCTACGAGGAAATTCCATCCTTAAGCCACGCCCACACCACGCCCCCGCGGGACAAAGGGAGGGGCTGTGGGGCGGTCCATGCTTTAGCCCCGCCCCGCCACGCCCCTTTAAGCCCCGCCCATCGCCCCCTACCCCCGGCGGCCGCCCCGGGGCCGCGTCCCGAGCGATGGCGGCGAACCGGGTGGGGCGGCGGCAGGGCCGGGGGGCGCCGGGGGGGCTCTCGCCGGGCCGGGGGGCCCCGGGGGGGCTCTCTCGGTCCCCGGGCCGCAGCCCCGGCGTGCAGCGCAGAGCGGCGCGGGTCACGGTCAAGTACAACCGGCAGGAGCTGCAGCGGCGGCGGGGGAAATGGGGCTGGGGGGTTCGAGGGGTACATCCATCATGCGGTGGGTTGCTCAAAATCCGCTCAAAAATCCAGGCCAGGGCTGCTCAAATCCGCCCAAAAATCCAGCCTAGGGTCTCTCAGAAATCTGCCCAAAATCCAAGCGGCGCTGCACAAATCCTCCCGAATTCTGGTCAGGGCCTGCTCAAACCCATCCCCCCCCCCCAAGATTTCCCCCGGTCAGGTGTGTCTCAAATGCGCTCAAAATCCAGCCAGCGGTGCTCAAATCCGGCCCAAAAATCTGGTCAGGGGTGTGGTAATATCTGCCCAACAGCCAGTCAGGTGTGTTTAAATCTGCCCAAAATCCTGCCAGGTTGCTTCAAACCCATCCCAATCCAGTTCAGGTGTTCCAAAATCTGCCCAAAATTCTGGCAGGGCTGCTCTCAAATCCCACCCAAAACATCCAGCAGAGTCGTGCGTTAAATCTCCCAAAATCCTGGTCAGGCTTGTCATATCTGCCCAAAATCCCCAGTGTATCTGCAAAGGTCGGGCTGCTAAATCCTTCCCCAAAATCGCCAGGTCTGCTCAAATCCGACCCAAAATGCAGTCAGTGTTCAACTGCCAATCCAGGTGCTCAAAAGTCGCCCAAAATCTGGCTAGGTTGGTTCTGATCCGCAGGTTCTCAAACTCCATACACTAGATCCAGTCAGGTGCCAAATTGCTCTCAACTGATAGGTGTCATCCCAAAATCAGTCCAGGTTTCTCAAATCGTGCACCAAAATCTGGCAGGGCTGGCTCAAGGTACTATGCGATCCAGTCGTTCAGCTCAAATGACCCAAATCCTTGGTCAGTGTGCGCTCAAAATGTCCACCCAAAGTCTGCCCAAAGTCCCAAATGTGGGATCAGTTGTCCAGAAATCGCCAGGCTGCCCAAATCTAGCCCAAATCCTTGCTGGATGTGCATCAAACCTCACACCAAAATCCACCCCAGTGTGTTCCAAATCCACTCCGATCTCCCGAAATCGTTCAGGTGCTCATTCACCAGAGCACCCAAGAAATCCACCAACGCAATCCACCCAGTTCCCAATGACTCAGAATCTCACGCAGTCTCCCAAATCCACCAACACCATCAATCCACCCAGTCTGTTTAATTCACAAATCACTCAAACAAACTTGGCCCTCAAAATCCACCCGATCTGCCCAAATGCCACCAAAATTCACTGAAATTCCACCCCAAAATCGAGGGTTAGGAGGGAAATGTTGAGAGTCGCACAGCAAAGGAAAGGAGAGAATGTTGCACGTAAAAAAATGACAATTTCTGCCCCAAAAAGAGCAAATTTAAGCCCTGGAAAATCGCAGATAGGAAATGGCCAGAATCCCAATGAACAAATATCTTGCAAACAAATTTTCGAACACCAAATCTCAAATCCAAATTCATCCCAAAAAAATCAAAATTGACGTAATCCACAAATCCCCGCCCAAACAGCAAAATTGATCCCCAAAAAAATCCAAATCTGACCCAAAATCACCCAAGTTTAGCCCAAAAAATTCCCTTCAAAAATTCTAAGCCACCCAAATCCACAAATCACCCCCAAAAAACTCCCAAATCCACCCCAAAAAAATCCACAAAACTTCCCATAAATTCTCCTGAATCGTCCCCCAGGCAGCCAGCCCGGATTTTGGCGGCAATTTGGGGCAATTTTGTCCTTTTAGGGTCCTTCCTCAAGCCATAAAACATTGTAAATAAATCCAATCTCCCCAAACTCGCCGAGGATTTTCCCCTGTGCTATTTGGGCTGAATTATTCCCATATTTTTCCCCCAAACTTTCTCAATTCTGGGGGAAAAAACCCAAAATTTTGAGTGGTTTGAGCCAGCAAAAGCCCAAATTTGAGTTTTTTGCCCCATAATTCCCCTTGGTTCTGTCTTTTCAGTGCGGATTAATCAGAGGTTTTTGGGATTTGAGGCTCTTGCTCCAATTTTTCTGTGGGAAAATGGTAGAGAAAATCATCAAAAATGGTGAAAAAATGGGGAAAAAAAAGGAAAAAAAAAGCAAAAATGCAAAAAATGGTGAAAAAGTTAAAAAAAGCACAAAAATGGTAAATAAATAAACAACACAAAAATCCCCAAAATCATGGGAAAAAAATTGAAATTCAGCTAAAAATGGGCAAAAAATCGCGGAGAGAAAATCAAAAATTCCAATTAAAAACCATAAAAGAAGGGACAATAAAAAGATTCCAAATATTTCTCATGAAATTAAAAAATTTAGGCGGAAAAAACCCAATATAAAATAAAATAAAAATGCAGAATGATCAAAATCAGGGGGAAAAGTCCAAAATCTGTGGGGAAGAATCATGAAAAAAAGAATTAAAATCTTGCCAAAAAAATATGTTTTAAATCAACAAAAAAAGGAAAATAAAGAATTGTGTGTGGATAAAATCCAAAATGCATAGGAACAAATTAAATGGGGCTTTTTGGGGAAAAAATGAACTCAAAATTCCAGTTTGGTGGAGCAGCCGGGAAGAGCCACAAAAAAGCCCCAAAATTGGGCTTTTGTCCACCAAAAATTGGTTTTCAGTCCCCAAATTGGGATTTCTGACCTCAAAATGACGTGATTTTTGTCCACTTAAAAATTGGAGGATTTTCATTCCAAAATTGGTTTCTTCCCATGATTTTCTCCCCAAAAAGTTGGTTTGTCCCAATTGGTTTTCCAGTTATAAATTTGGATTTGTAGCTCACAAAAATTGGGATTTTTTTTTTCCAGTTTATTCCCATGTTTCTGGGATATTTGGGGAAAAACATTGGGAATGGTTTTGTAAAAGAATTTCTCGGATTTTCTTTTTTTTTTTTTTTTTTTTTTTTGTTTTTTTTTTTTTTGAGGGAAGTTTTGGGGCCTTCGGAGGGCGGCGGGTGGGAGCCGCGGGGCAACAGATCGACAGGCGGGCCGGGGAATGAGATGGGATATGACCACCTACTGCATTGTAATTAATATTGTAAATATTTGCAACATGAAACTTGCGCTGGCTCCAAATGTAGGGGAAATCCGCTGGGGGTCCCCCCCTTGCGGGAGGGATTTGGGCGTTTTTTGGGCATCCTGGGGAGATTGGATTTTGGGGGAATTTGGGGAAATTGGGATTTTTGGTCCCCGGGGACTTTTGGAGGTACCCGGGGATTTTTTTTCCCCACGTTTTTGCGGCCTAGTAGTATATTCCATTTTTGGGGGATTTTCTATCATTTTTGGGATTCTTCCCATATTGTTCTCTTGATGGAAGTAGTGTTTTTCCCATTTTAGGAGGGATTTGTTTTCCCATTTTTTAGAATCTGTTTTTCCCCATTTTTTAGGGATGGTTTTTCCCCATTTTGGGATTTTGTTTCCATATTTGGAGGGGTTTGTTCTCCATTTTGGGGGTTCCCATTTTTGGCGGATTTTTATCCAACTATTTCGTGTGTGGGATTTTGTCCCATACTTTGGTGTGGGTTTCCATTTTTGGGAGCGATTTTTCCCATTTTTTTGGGATTTTTTCCCATTTTTTTGGGATTTTCTTCCCATATTGGAGCCGAGGGTTTTCTCTTGATCATTTTGGCGTTTTTTTTTTCCCCACCATTTTTAGGGTTTTTTCCCCATTTTTAGGATTTTTCCCTGCCCTTTTTTTTTATTTTTCTCCTCATTTTTGGAGTTCTTTCCCTTTTTGTTTGAGAAGTTTATCCCCCATTTTTTAGGGGTTTTTTTTCCTCTTTTTTGGGATTTTTGTCCCCCTTTATTTTATTTTCTTTTCCCTCCCATGTTGGAGCTTTTGTGTGGCCTACGGTCTTTTCATTGGGTTGCTTATTATTGTTTGTCCTCCCAATGTTTGCCCCCGCAGCAGGAAAGGGGGAGCGGGCGACAGGTGGTCTCATGAGGTGGGCTAGTCTCCGCTTCCCGTCTTCGTAGCTTGGTGCCGGCGCCTATCTAGGCTGTGCCACGATGTTCCCAAACAGCTGGAACGGGCGAGAGGGAGGGCTGGCAGGCACACGTCTGACGGGATTTCTCCCCCAATTGTTCCCCTCTCATCTTGGGAGAGAGGGTCGTTAAGGCGGTAACCCGTACTCGAGCTCGGTAGTAACATCACATGAGTAGTTTTGGGACTCCCCTCCCATTTTTTAGCCCCGTCCCCCAATGATTTCTAATCTACCTCTCTTCATCGACCCCTCTCCTCCCAGTTTTTGGTCTCCTCCCCATTTCTCTTTGCCCTCCCCATTGTTCTCACCCGCTCTCCCCTCCCCCCCCCGCTCATTTGTGGATACGTCCCCTCCCCTCATGTTTTTAAGCGCCCCTCCCCCATTTGCTTACGGCCCCTCCCCCATTTTTTTGGTGGTTACCCCTTCTCCCCACTCTCCCCGCTTTCTCATACTCCTCTCAAATATTATTTCTTTTATTTTTTGAGGGGGTCTTATCACAGAGGGACTCTCGCCCCTGCCTAACCCCCCCAATCTTTTAGTTCGTCCATATCATCTTGGGTCCCTCCCCCCGAAATTTCTCTATATATCCCCTCCCCCCCCTTTTTTTGGGCCGGCGGGGGTCCTACCCTCTGCACGTGTCTCCTCATTATCTCTCTTCTCTCCGGAGTTTCACGTTATATATATCTCGTTTCTGTGGCGCCGGTCACGGGTTGCGCAGAGGGATCTCCTCCGTTTGCCTTGGAGCTGGCTGGGACGGGGTTCTCTGCCCAGCAGTCCGCTGCCTTCGGCGAGCCCTTGAGTCGTGCCAGCCGGATCCTGCTTTGCGTAATGAACTCCTGCGGCCGAATTATACACATAATGAGCGTGTGTCACCACATTGAGAGCTCTCCGCCCGAATCATTAAACCCCGCCCCCCCAGATTAAGGGTGGCGGGAGGGGCCCCCCGGAAGCGCTCGAGTTCCGAATTTTTTTCTCCCTTTAAAGCCGCGATGGGAGCGGGTGGGGGAGGGGCGGGGACCCCCCAGCAGCCGCCCCTCCCCCCGGCTGGGCCCCTCCCCCCCGGGTCTGGCCCCTCCCCCCTGTTGCTCCTTCCCCTTCGCCCCAATTTTTTCTCTCCCTCCCTTTTTAGCCCCTCCCCCATTGCCCGCCATTATTACCCCTCCCCCCACATTTGCTCCCCTCCCCCATATCTACCCCTGCCCCTCAGTTTTCCCTCCCCCCCATATTGCCACCTTCCCCCACAATTTTCCCTCCATTTACCCTCCCCCATTCTCCCCCTCCCCCCAATTGCCCCTTCCCCCAATTTTACCCCCCCGGTCATTTTCCCCTACCCACTCATTTCCCCTCTCCCCCCAATCTTCCCCCCAATTTGGCCCCTCCCCCATCTCCCTCCCCCATTTTTCCCTCCATTTTACCCCTCCCCCTCACCCCTCCCCCT